>CM047519.1:5400934-5613434 GCA_026122265.1 Ammodytes dubius | reverse complement strand
TAAAAAAAAACAACAAAAAAAAATCATATATACTCCAAATGGCCTGAAACGTGCTCCTAAATACTTTTTGGAAAAATTATTTTCTTAGGACTCAGCACTTTGAGAAATTTCCCAAAACTTTTAGATGGGGTCAATGGCAGCTATATGAAGGAAGTGAGCTAGAACTCCAAAACTTCGCACACATGTCTAGGGGCCTGGGGCACCTCCACACCAAAGGCCAACCCTTTGCCCATTTCCCTCGCCGAGTCGCAACCCTAACCCTAACCCTAACCCTAACCCTAACCCTAACCCAACCCTAACCCTAACCCTAACCCTAACCCTAACCCTTAGTCATCCAACATTACTGTATTGGATAGTAAAATATAAAATTGAACAAAACCCCTAAAAACATATTATCAAAATCTCCAATGGCCTGAAAACGGCTCCTAAATATTTTTGAACAATGTTTTCTTAGCTCCAGCACTTTGAAAATATTTATCCCCCCAACTATTCAGATGTTGCGGTTCAAAGAAGTCTAAAAATGCAAGAATGTGAGCTGACTCCAAAACTACAACAGCACTGTGATTCTGTGGGCGCTGGGGTCACCTCAACCACATCCAAAGGCCACAACCTTTTGGCCCCTTGTCCCAGTATCCGAAGTCTCGATATTGCCCCTAACCTTCAAACCCAAACCACTTAAACCCTAACCTAACCCTAACCCTAACCCTAACCCTAACCCTAACCCTACAACTAACCTTACAAAAACCGTAAAGGGTTTGGACATGCCACTTGCATGGCTTATCCAGGTCCATGTACGTACGCAGACGAAAAAATTCAGACATGCCGGCCACTAGGTGGCGCTACAACAAAGGAAAACGCGTTTGTGGCTAATAACTCTCACCGAAAGTCCACGTCAAAAACTCTACCACCAGACACAAGTCAATGCATCTTTTGAGCCATCCCATTTGCCTGTATAGATTTCGCTACATCGCAAAACTGTGCAGTCACCAACAACATACTCCTACCTACATTTAGCCGTGATTTGGACAATCCAATGCATTAGCTCTACTGTAGATTTGCGAATTCACATGCGCCAACCAAGTAACAAAAAGCGTTTGGGCTATAACTCCACACCGAACATCCACAGTCAAAACTTTATATCCACAATACACAATCAGCTGCATCTTTTGAGATAGGCCACGCCCATTTGCGTATATACAATGTTTTGCTACATCGCAAAAACTGTGTCAGTCACCAAAACATACTCCTCCTACAGTTTTCGCCCGATTTGGACGAAACCAAAAGCATTATGCTCTACCGACTCCCACGAGCAAAATGAAGATAAATAATCTTTCTACGACTATCGGAAGACCAAACGGTAGCGCTTTAAAGATTTGCACATTAGCTACCTTTACCAAACTGCTCCTAAATCCAAAACGATTCATCCTATTAACACCAAATTCACACATGTGTTTGTCCTAGGTTCTCAGGTTGGTTCTACTTTTTCCTTAAATTGCTCCAAAAGGGGGCGCTAAAAACACACTTGAGCATCTTTCTCTGCAATTTTTTTGCCTTTTGGTCTATAACTCCCAAACCAAACATCCCACATTCAAAAACTTTACATCCCCGGATTCCGTGAAGCGAGGGGCCGACGCCGCGGAACTAACGCCCTTTCCCGAGTCGCGTGGGAGGCTTGGCCCCCGTTCACAACTGCCTTGCAGTTCTAGTTGAAAATTGTTGTTGTCAGTATTTTGATGAACAGCATTGTCGCTGACACTATTTTGGCCTATTGAAATGTGTCGTCCTATGGAGTGCAGACAATCAACCACTGACTTTAGTGAAACATGAAAGTAGCATCTGACACCAGCCATATGATTTAGATGACATATTTAATAACCAACCCAATGAATCCATTCAATTGTCTACGGTTCAAAGTCAATATGATGTGTAATAGGAGACTTCCTTGTGTTCAAATCACCTGAATACTTAAACAATTAGTCTTAAAGATTGGGTCCTCCCTACACGTTCTGAGCAGGTACAGACAATGGGAGGATAAGAGAAAGAAAGGAAAAACACAGTAGAGGGAATGATGGAGGGATGGATTGGCTGTGAGGAGAATACAAATAAAAAAGTTGGAAAAAGAGAGGCGGTCTGAACAATAAAATATAGAGAAAAAAAAACGGAATCGCCTGAAGTTATATTGATTGAACTTAAATATATTTGTATGTTCCAAACAGTCTGAGCATGTGCTATGTGGGAGGAAAGGGGAGAGGAGGTGCTGCAGTTCAAACAGTAAAGTGTTTTTAAATGTAGCTTCTATGTGTTATTCATCCAAGTCAATTGATGCAGGCCCACAGCTGACACCACCCCACGTTCTGCCTATGACCTTGTAGTCGGAGCGAATGTGAAAGAGTTTAGTGTTTTTGCTTCTCTCTCTCTCTCTCTCTCTCTCTCTCTCTCTATTCTCTCGCTCTCTCTCTTCTCTGCAAACAGTTCAAAGTCATCTATACTTTGTCTCTCTCTCAAAGACAAACCCCCTCCACGCAGCCTCACTGGAGGCGCCTGTCTGCATGAAAGCATATTAGGCCCGAGATATGAACCATCTCACAGAGGGAAATCTGAATAAAATTAACTCATGAATAACTAATATTTGGTGCTTATTCTTTTTTTTTCACTCCACTTCTGTTTTTCCCTGGTGTTTTTAAGCATGAAAGCTGAGGGAAAGTGAACATCGCTCCAGACAGAAAAATAAAAAAAAGTGCGAGCATGATAATCAGATAGCTTGCCGCAACGTCTGTCTGATTGGTTTGATATCCAGCTTTAATCACAGAGAATGCCGAATTCATTATTTATACATTTCATTCTTTCCTTTGTAGTTATGGCCCCAGAATTATTGAACTTTGGGAGCTGTGTAATTAAGCGTTGTGTGTGTGTGTGTGTTGCATTTGTTATTTGTGCGTTTGTGTGTGTGAGAATCAAAGAGGAATACCATCAGATGACTCAGAAAGATAGCATGATGGGTTTTTGCCTTTAAATGTCAGCGCCTCATGAGCAGAGAGAAGAAACACAGATTAAAAAGGGGAAAAAAAACAGAAATTTCAAAACATCACACCAGCAATGTCAAGCCCTTAAGAAATGTGATTTCTGGGTTGGAAGAATGCTTTTTTAATTGAATAACATCAGGAAAAAGTTTCTGTCAAATGAACTTGTTACAATGGGGGGATACACAGAGCCATCCTAGCTGTTTTCCACATGTAGCTAGTTTTATGCTGAGCTAAGATCATGGCTCCAGTTAAAATCTAATTGGAAGATATGAGATAAGATTGGACCATTATATACATGACTAACTCTATCAAACTCTTGGCAAGAGAGCATCAAGTTTATTTTAAAAATGTTGAACTGCTTCTTTAAGCTATAGCTAGGGTTAAAAAGGGAAAGATTGTGGTACCTACAGTATAATACAATTCATATCGGCGATGTCACAGATGTCTGTGGTTGGACATGACCTCTAGCATAAAGTCACACTTGCTACATGCCACTCCAACACCCCACATGCTGTTTCCTGCCTTGGCACCGTATGTTTAGCCTGGTGCTACCAGACCATCGTACTTCATTTCATTTGAAAATTGAGCGGAAGTAGGTAGGGGGCGGAGCCAGGCTACCGTATGTTTGCACTGGACCTAAATCTTACATCACGGTTGGGTTACGGGCACGCCCCACATGGCACTGGCCAGTAGTCGGACCACGGGGTTCGATCCAGCCCGCGGTCTTTTTGCTGTAACTCCCCCTCTCTGACCCATTTCAACTCTGTCTCTACATATCAATAAAGCATAAAGATCCAAATAAATATCTTTAAAAAAAAGATAACACTAACAATACAAACTATTTATATAGGATATCAGTAAACCATAAGGGTAAAAGCAAAACCGATAAAAATGTTGGCTGAGTGGATTGGTCTACCACAACAACACTACATGTCATCTACTATACACTCTGAAACGGTCAGAAAAAAATGCTAAAACATCTGTAACCTCAACCACAATAGAAGTACATCAAATAAAGTGACATTTCTACAAAGCAATATAGTTATGAACACTTTGAACCCTTAACCTGATTGGTTAAAATGGTGTACTGGTTGTCCCTGCAGTTTATACTAGGTTTATTTTTAGCTTGCTTGCTTGGCCTCTGAGGTGATGAAGCAGCTAATCCTGGCAGCGTGTGTGTGTGGAGGACACCATCATTTTAATGCCTCACTCAGTCAAAGCTGTTTGTGTGGCTCGGGTCAAGCAAACCGGCCGCTTCCCAAATTGATGCATAAGCTGCTGTCCAGAACAGGGACAGTCATTATGATTATTAAGGATTCTAGTTTTCCCCATTGTCGCTTTGTTGGTCTTTGTCCATCAACACAGCTGCTGGTCCGGCCCAAACACAGCAGGCTGGATGAGCCAGACTTTCCATTACCATCCATTCAACTCCCGTTATAAACAACAGGAGCGGGTTATTGTCACTGGTGTCCCTGTTCTTCCTTTCTCCTGTGTTATCCTTCTTACCATATTTTTTGCTTTACGTCAGAGCTCAACAGAGAAACAGATGTTGCCACATGTTAAAGTGTCCCTTGGCAAGACACTGAACCCCAAATTGCTCCCAATGGATAGCCTAACACCATGCTTGGCAGCAGGTGCTATCAGTGTATGAGTGCTGCATAGGCTGTGTGCGTGTGTGTGTGTGTGTGTGTGTGTTGTGTGTGTGTGTTGGTGTGTGTGTGTGTGTGTGTGTGTTGTGTGTGTGTGTGTGTGTGTGTGTGTGTGTGGTGTGTGTGTGTGTGTGTGTGTGTGTGTGTGTGTGTGTTGTGTGTGTGTGTGTGTGTGTGGTGTGTGTGGTTTTGTGTGTGTGTGTGTGTGTGTGTGTGAAGGGCGAATGAGGCTAAACAATTTTAATGATTTGGGGCTGAGAAAACAAAACTAATAACATGACAGATAATCATCGTTTTAGATGCCCAAAGGTTAGAGAAGAGAGGTTGGTCTTGGCAGGTGTTGGTACGACCCCCAAACTGGCAGGATAGATCTGGGTGGGGAGAGTAGAACAACAGGCATAGCCCCTTCCTCAACCTGTCCACTGTGGTTGTAGTGTAGAAGTGTGAATGTGTGTAATGTTTGAGGAACAAAAAATAGAATCACACTTGACTGAAGGGAAACAGTCAAAAGTTGTATTAAAGTACATTTGAAATGTTATTTTCTATATGATGTGACTTTTCCTACTCAAAGTAGTCAAACCACTCTGGACTAAAAGCCATGTTGCTCATTTTACTGTGTGAAATGCATGAAATCCTCGTGTAGTAATCATTTATTTAACATGCTAAGTTTGTTGTGTTGTTTTTAGACTTGCTCTTTAAATTTTTAATCGTTAAAGCCCGAATCCTTTAAGTAAGTAAGTCACATTTTATTTGCGAAAGCACATTTTTAAAACCAGGGTTACAAAGTGCTTCACATTGTACAATAAGAGCAAAGTAAAAACTGACAGTTTTAAGCTGAACAAGGAGTGTAATCAATGTTGCTGCTCTGAACAGAAATGCTTAAACAACCACAGGTTTGCATCGAAAAACTAACATATTACATTTCCCCCTGTATATCTTTCTTTTACTGCTGAGAACTTTTTGAGAAATTGAAAAACCTTTTGTTATCCAACACCCACTTTCACGTCCTTGCTTTCCAGTACAGGACACACTACTTTTTACATCAGCACTTATCGTTGACATTGGACATAAATCATGAGAATTGTTCAATAATGGAAGTCATTTCTGGGGATATTACTGGGCTGGGTTTACAATGTTTGGGGCAAGACACTGAACCCCAAATTGCTCCCGATGGTTCAGAGAGCGCCTTGCATGGCAGCTACTGCCATCGGTGTATGAGTGTGTGTATGAATGGGTGAATGTGGTAAGATATGTAAAGCGCTTTGGGGCTGAGAAAATCGGCTAGAAAAGCGCTATATAAGTCAAGTCCATTTACCATTTACCATGTTGAAGTATACAAGCGTATAAACTGACTGCAATCGCCCTTGAAAAGTCAGATGAAATATCATAGTGTAGCAAATATTATTGATTTGATTTGTGTTGTGTATGTGTGCTGATGGAACCTCAGACTTGACAATCGACTGACTGTCATTGACTGATCCACATCCATATCTGCCCATCATTTGTACAGTGGAAAAGTACCTGACGCTGTTTGTAATTTCAGTCAGGATTTTACCTTCCACTGCTCAAACACATTTACCAAATATAGAAAACAATTAACTTTTTTAAAAGGAATATAAAAAAAGGAAAGGAAAGAAAAGAAAAGAAAAGAAAAGAAAAGAAAAGAAAAGAAAAGAAAAGAAAAGAAAAGAAAAGAAAAGAAAAGAAAAGAAAAGAAAAGAAAAGAAAAGAAAAGAAGAAAAGAAAAGAAAAAAAGAAAAGAAAAGAAACACTCATGAAGTAAAATAAAATAAAAAGTGAGCCCTCCCCTTCCCCCTGGTAACCCACCCTCAACTGTTTATTGAAACTATTTTTATCAGTCTACTCAGGAAAAACATGTTTAGAGAGATAATCACAGCTTGTATTGATTCATTGTATTGTGCTCACAAAGAAACCTGACCATTTCAATTGTTTGGTTGGACAATAGTCAGACAATAAAGCATGCTGGAAAAGATTAACTAGAGGAAGCATAATCATTTTTCAGTCCTAAAACTTTAAGAGACACACTTCGATAGTTTTTGTGTAAAATCTGTTTGAAAGAAAATATTTTTAACTACAGCAACTATTAAACAAACACACTAAAAACACCAACAATAATATATTTGAAATGCAATGTTTAGAACTTTTTAAAATGCCTTTGTTTAATTAATTATTTATGTCTACAATACAGTTTCTTACCTTTTTAAGCTTATATCAATGTAGTTTATGTTCTCACCCTATGGAGCTAGCACTTCAGTCACCCTGACAGAGTGTGTGTCACAGTGTGCCGGACACACAGTCAGGAACCCTGCAAGTCACACTGATGATAAACTGTGAGACAGTCAGGAAGTAAGTCAGGCTTAGCTGGCCTAGATCACCTCTGGAGCCTGGTGTAGAGAAAGAACATGGATTTATGGATGGATAGATAGAAAACTGTTGTAGGCCCTTGTTGTTAACACCCATTGGTCCTTTGTATAGTGCTTCCAAATTGTAGGTCGTCTTTCTGAATAGGTATTTGACTTTAACTGGAATAACAAAAAATGCTGGCGCTTCAATCATATTAAAATTATCTTCATCAGACCACTGAGGGAGTGCTCAGTCATTTGTAATGTGACCTTTCATTCAACTGTGTACGTTCTGTCAAATCATTATGAATTTTTTATCATTTGACCAACATTACAGCTTATACAACCAAGAAGTGAAGGCTGCTGTACTTAAACCACTCTTGGCAAGTTGGCTTTCAGACTGGTATTTTGTCAGGGTTGTGTTTCTGTTTGTATTATGTGACCCGGATAAAGAGCAAGTGAACTATGGCTAAACTTATTTCAATAATAATCTGTGTTTGTGGGCTTGTATTCTGAGAATGACCTGAATCCTGGGAAGGAAAGGTGGTTTTGAGGTTCTTTTTTTTTTGTTTTCGTTCTGGTCCGTCTCCAAACCTAAAACCTCCACTGATGTAAAAACCGTGTAATCTGCAGTTGTTTGCGATTTACCACAATTGCATTCCTTTGTTTTCTGTTTTGTAGACATTTCCCCTGCTCGTTAAGAGGATTGCTGTGGAAAGGATTGTCCTATTTTCCAAACAATGCTATAGTCCTCCTTTGGAACAACAAAACATTTTTTTAATAACAAAACACTTAACCACCACAATCAGTAGCAAAGCAGGTAGAAAATCCAGAAATCGTCTGGCCTTTTCCATGAGCGGACACAATTTCTGTAATCCTGTTTACTTGAGAATGACAGTGCTTTCACACCTTGTTCAGAAAGCGGTTGAATGGAAATCTAAAGCCTTCTGTATTAAACTTGAGGACTGTGCCGTCATTATTATAAACAGACGTTTTAACTGCATCAGATGTCAAACTTTACGACATGCTTCATTACATTGTGACAAATAATGTATTTGGCGTTTGAAAGATATGAATATGAAATATAAATATGAAATAGGGTCATACACTGACTGACTGAGTTTTGCATTTTTCATAAGCAACACATTTTACTCAAATGTTAGCGGCCCTTGTAGATTTCTACACCACAGTAAGTCAACAGTATTTGGTTCACTAATTCACAATCGAGTTGGACTCAACACATTATGCGTTGCATAAAACAACACTATTAACTGTGTTTGTGTTGTTGACCTGACACTGCGATTCTTCCGAATGACTTCCTTCATTCTAATGACACAGAAATTCTTCAGTGTTTTTTTCTGTAGAGTTGCCATGGGATAAAATCGGTTGGGATTGCATTAATTGCTCAATGCAACTACATACTGTATATCTATCAAACTAACTATCTATGAAAAACGTTATAACTGGCTGATATGGTTAGGGTAAGGCAACACCTGATAAGGTTAAGGAGTGTGTGTGGTACAGCTAATGAAAAGGCAAAGCTACACTACAACAGTTTCCCTCATTTATAAATTCAGGGTGTTTTCGGACACAATACTGCAATAAAAAAAAGTCTCATGGTTATGAAAAACATAGGACCCGAACCAAAAAAATCTGGGTGGAGTCATGCAGTTGAGGTAGAAGGTGTAGATTGGGTCTAAGCAGGGCTGCCAAGTTTCACCAAAAGTTTGGAGTGAGATTTTTTTGGCCGAGGGACCCAAAACCGTGTCCTCTTTCCCACCCAATAATTTTTGCTAGTGTCCTGCAAGTTTACATATTGTTCATAATAAATCAGAAATAAAAGACAATTAGAAAATGTGATAAAACATCAAACATCTTATTAAAATAAACGAATTCATGAATTGCAAAGTCGTAGGACAGGTTTTAATTAAACATTGGGTGTGGACATATTATAAGTGGGGGTCTGGGGGTCCCCCCCCAGAACATTTTGAGCATTAAACACTTAATTTCCTGTATTCTGGTGAATTTTTATGAAGCAATGTGTGCCTTTTCTGCATTAATTTTTATGTAAAGTAAAAGAGAACATTCAAGGTTTTGCTGACACAAATTTAATTGAATAGCCTACAATGCATGTGTAGTGCTTTCAAATATCTCCTGTAGCCTATTGTTAAAACATTTGGTTAAACTGTAATAAAGGTAATTATTCTATATCATGTCTACTATTGAGGGTTGAGTGGCTGGTGGTATTTTACTAGCAGCATTAGGCTTTATTCAAAGAAGAAAAAAATTAGGGAACAGTTCAACACCAATGCAAACTACTAAGCTAAAATAAAACATCTGGGTTACTTGGTCCCTCCTCTTAGGCTACCTTGATTTGTGTTATGAAAAGTGCTATAAATGTGCAATACATAGGCTACAGTTCATTACACAGAAGAATAAAAGCATTTTTATTGGCGGATGAGCCATTTGTTACTTTGCAAACCTAATTTTCAAACTAAATTACCAAAAACAATATACAAAACGATCCAAAGATCTTCTGAATTTACTTGAGTGAGATTGAAGGGTTAATATGTATGATGCATGCGCGCTCACCGGCCGGCGGGGACACAATTCTTATCAGCGGTAACTTGGCACGCTATCAACACACACCTCGGAAGAGAAGGTGCGGGTAGGGGGCTCGCCTCCCCTTCGAATGCACAGTGCACATTAAAGCATAACGTTAATGCGCGTTCAGAAAGAGGAAGTCACGGAACTCAGTCCGTTTAGGTTTTCAAAATAAGACTTTCAAAGTAAAAGTACCAAAAAAAAAAAAAAATTACTGGGATTCATTTCTCTGCGTGAGAAATTGGAGGTGTGGCGTGTGAGCGTGTGAACTGGTTGATATGCGTGTGTCTCACGGCCAAAGCGTGAGACTTGGCAGCTCTGGGTCTAAGACTCAGGTGTGCTTTGAGCTTGTTGAAAACACAAGTTAGCATGGTAGCATTAGCCACTGTTAGACAATGGGCAAACGTTATTTTAGCAGTGATTCTCTCAGCTTTTGCCGAGTTCCGTTATACAAATTCCCCACTGTGGTGGTTGTAAAACAAAGAATGAGCTTTTGAATGGTAACATCTGGCATGAATCTTGATTCTTAATCTGTATCATTAAGAAATCACTAAGTATTTCTGTAGAGGCTGACTACTGACTGACATGTTTTATCCAATGTTCCTTCTCTTAGGCCAGTCTTATCCAGGTTCATTTCAGTTATTATCCTGGTACATTGTTCAAAACATGTATCCTGCTGGGTCTGGAGTTAAAAAGTTTTAATTCATTCTGCAAATTAAAGCAACAGTAAGTGAGAATGTTAAAGCAGCTACATGTGGAACAAGAGCCTGCATGTTTAATTGATACATTTCTGCCACATCGGTCCCAGCAGGACACACTTTGAAAATGCGTACACACACATATGTGTATTCCACAGACTTAATGGAGTAGATGTGTAGCTTCTTTGGGTCAGCAGATGGGAGGATTGGTGTGGAAGAAATCTCTGGTCTGATGGACACATAAAGTGCAGCTGACCTTCACCTCCCTGACGGCTACAACTCATTGCTGTTTACTTCCTGTCCATTGCTCCCTGAGGAGCTGTGGCCACATCACAGTGCTGTTGTGTTTCATTCTCAGTGAGTGTATGTGTGTTGGAGGTTTTAAAAAGCACCCTGGTCTTGTCCCAGATTGCATTTGTTGCTCAGTCCTAGAGATTTCTTCATATGAGTGCAAAGGCACGGCTCCACCAAATACCCAAAAGGTGGTCTGCCTCTTCTTCCCCTTCCATGTTTCATCCATGTATTCAGTCACTTAGTGTTTGAGAGGCAGTGGAGGTGTGAGCCCCTGTCTGTACTAACCAGGTTCACAGCTGGGTGGTGCTGTGTCAGATCAGAAGGTGTTAGGTTTATTTTGAAAGTTTCAGTCGCACTTGTTTCCTAGTCTGGCCTCACCTTGAATGCTTTCTTCTTGCCTATGTGATTTTTTTTCTAAACCTGATAACGGCTATGTCTTAGCAATGAACAAGATGCATGTTACACCATTCATTTAACTCTCCGCACTCCCCAAGGCTTGAATAGCCTTAGAGTGTCAGAGGGAACGTCTTAAATAGTCTCTCAAATATGTGTTTCTCTGTTAAATGTAAGGGCATGGGTATGAGTGAAGATGGCATCATTTGAAAATCATTTCACAGGAACATTTGGTCTTGTAGTTCTGTGTTTGGTAGTTTCCTAAGTCCGAGTACCGTTTATTGTTTTTACATTTCATGCATTAAATGTCTGTGAAACCAGCATGACTGGTGTAAATGAAATTCCAAATCTCTGTTTATAAATTCTCCATTTTACCCATAAGCCACCAACCATGAGCTGAAATGATGATGAGAATAAGCCAGAGAGAGAGAGAGCGAGAGAGAGAGACTATACTCGTGTGAGGGTGGGTGTAATGTTTAACTTGGCGCGTGGTCCTCGACAGTGTCTGCTGGCTGTTTTATCCCCAGTCGCTCGGTGTGAAAATGGAACGGCAACATATTGTGAGTGGGCAGCACTCCCGCCATTAGTGGCATTCACAGGCGCAATATCCCGCCGAACGGGGAACCTTTTGTAATTGAAACTGATTGGCTCTCGATTAGGTTTGGGATTTGGTTCTCTCCTTTGGTGATTTTGGTGATTGCATGTGGGCAGCAGGCAGCAGCAGCAACAGCAACAGCATCTCTCCCTCTGAAGTTCCCCTGCTCGGATATTTACTGTAGCTCTATGAGTAATGAGGCTGAAACGTGAGCCGTGAAAATCAATAAAGACTTACCCGCTGTGGTGGCTGACATGTTGTTTTTTTCCACTCTGTTTAATTTAGTGAAATGTCTGGCTGCTTTGATCAGCTCTTTCAAAGCTCAACACAGTAAAAGCTCTCCCACTTATTCGTGAGCTATACGCGGCGTTGTGACGTGATGAACTGCTCCTGTAATGTCACTGTAAAACCAGCGGCTGTAAAATAGCAGCGATACAAAGACAGCGAGGACAACAGGCCCTGTAACTTACTGTAAGTTACGGCCCCGCAAACTAAAAAGAATTTAGCTGGAAGACACGTTGTAATGGCATTTTGATGGTGTCATGCTTCCTCGGTGCAAAGTGTAATGAGCCTTAACCGAAATTGTATACGCGGCTGTGTAATCTTAATAATCGCATTGTGGGGAAAACAGTCGCAATATTCTCCCATTTGGGGACACAAATGAGGTCACCATATAGTAAACCATTCAATGTATGGCTTTGAAGTTGATATTGGGATTTGATTAAGACACATTCTGTGGGCCCTCTCCACTGTCTGTCTTTAATTTTACATGTATGGAGCGCTCCACTCCTCCCCGAGAAGTGTTTACTGTTCTACTCAAGGTCTCTTCAGCACTCTGCTGGAGTGCAGCTCCACTCGACTTAAAACAAAGCTGTGTCTTTCAAAGAAGGAATCCATTTTCAAAATGAGCATTATACCAGGCCCATGCATGCTGTGGTGGAAACAACACCACTGTGCTTCACACTCATCTCTTTCAAGCACTTAGACTGGGAAGGAATGAGTATACTTCAGGGTCAGGTCAAGTTAACCTGTTTCTGCAGCATCTTTTTGTTTGTAAGAGATCTATAGTGCTTATTAAGTCGACATACCCTCAGTGTATATAGCCTTCAATAGTTTACCGATAATTGAATTAGATGTAGTTTGTTGATAAGTGTGTTATTACAGTCCTTTTCTATGTGCTGAGAAACGTATTGTATGTTACAAGGGAATATTGAGTGTATAAGATTATCCAGATATGCAGTGCTGCTCAACCAATGGCATACCTCTCATCTTTCATAGCAAAGGTTGTTGCTGTGGTTTGCTTATTCATTTAGTTCAGTACAGTGTTGGATTTTCTGACAACACAGCTCAATATAACTAGTTAAGGACTAAGCAACTGATTTCACCAAGCTGAATTTGAAGCTCTGATCAATTTTTTTTAACAACTCGACACCCATCGGGCGCTAACTACAACCAGAGAATAATTTGGTCATAGTGGTGTAGTGTAGTGTATGGGACTGGGACTTGGTGGTATAATTTAAAGTTACGCCCTTCAATATATGCAGAAACAAGGGGCACATTGGGACTTCTGTTTGACACAACTGACACAGTAAAGTGCTGAACAGAGGCACAGTTGATATTCTTCAGGGAGACGTTTCCTTCCCCTGATCCTGTCAACCATGTCCAGCAGCACAATGATGAAGCCTATAGGCCCCCTCGCGCAGCTCCGAGCTGAGCTGACTCGCTGTATGGCCGACTGAAGGAGTGCCATGTATTTCCACTGGGGACACACAAGCTTCTCATGTTAGTCACTGCAGAGAAGGAGAGGGGGACTAAAAGAGGAGAGAGATTTAGCTTAGGTGAGAGAGGGCAGTTTAAGTAGGTCAGGGCCTTTAAGGCGAGACACAGCAGGCAAAAACATATGTCTATTCAAGCACTGGCCTTTTTTTTTTTTTTTTTTTTGCATTTTTTCTTCTATAACATGTTTCTTTTCATTCAAGTGTATATGAAAGGACCAACATGTACATGTAGGTGTTTATTTTACTAAACTGTCTATGTTTGTGTCTGAATATTTCTCCTATACAACTGTCAGTAAGAGGCCATTATCTCAACAAAAGATTATTCAACTCTCTGAACCACAAATATCAACTTCTAAAGCACTTACATCAACTTAACTTGACATAATCATTCCCGAAGCAAGGACAGACAAGGAGAAAGGTTTGAGGGAAATGCTTTTAAAGGAAATGGATGTAAATGGAGCACATTTGGTGTGTACCATTCTAGTACAGTGGTATAAGTGCCAGAGTGAATGCCAATGAAAGACGTTTTAAATGGTGTAAGATAAATCTGTTCAAGCAAATGACGACCAAAGGTGGAAGGAAAAAATCTCTCTGCCAATTATGAACAAGGGAGGAATCAAAGTTTAATCACATTTAAAAATAGCTTCTTCCTTTTTTTGGGAACTTTTAGTTCAAAGGGAAAAAAGACCTTACACTAAAAGAGATGCCAGACACAGAAGTTAATCATTTGTGTCGCTGGAAAAAAACATAAAACAACTTTAGACACTTCTAAGTCTGTGAGAGAGATACAGGTTGTCACACAGAATGCATCTTGCAGAGAAATAAGTGAAGGAAAAGACTTAATGAAGAGGTTTAGGCACAGCTCAGAAGGAGAAGCACAGCCTTGGGCTTTGATCTTCAGTGAGACACTACTTGTTAAACTTAAACATCAAAGCTACAGAGGGAAATATCTTTCAGACTGTACTGCATTTCTGCAAAACAGCAGACAGCGATCTATACATATTTCAAATGGGAAAATGTGTACTATCCCTCTGTAGTTTATGTAGTGATACAGCACACTTTCAATAACAGAGCTGAGCTTTTTTTGTTTCTAATTGATCTCTTATTTCTTTATATTCCGTGCAGTTTTGTAGTGTTAGACACTCAGAGGGACCATGCCTCTCTAGAAAATAAGAAATACATTTGCAAAACATGTTTTTCTTGAGGTTACCATGGTACCATAAAAACCCAAATAGTTTATAATCCTGGTAGTATGAAAGTTATTTTTGCGGCTGACCTTTTTATGATTGGATATGAAAGTTGTTATTTTGTAAAAAAAAAATATAAAATAAAAAAAGGGAAGAGAAGAACAAGTTATTTCGTATAATACCTTTCATGAGTGTCTGATTGCAGATGGAAACAAATCGCTTAAGGATCTTTATGGTCTGACAGATGTATCTTTAAGTTCATCCTCTGTAGAAATAAATGTACACATTGAATGTCATTGCATACAATGATGGCCTAGCAGGAAACCACTCTTGGGAGATTGGGGATATAAAAACCCAGACAATTCATGCAAACAATGGGAGTTATTGGTGAAAAGAACTGCAGAGAAAATACATAATGTAGTAAAAAAAAAAAGCAAATAAATAATAAATTCTGCCATTCTCCTGGCAGTCAGATGGGACTGCACAGGATTTTGCAATAACCACAATGATTGGCAGCTGCAGGTGAACAGCGCATGAATAATATTCTTCGGCATGACCCGTCAATAAACTGACAGACAACATTGGTGACCTCAAAGTCTTCTTCAAATGAGATCCCAGGGACCACCTGGAAGTCCCCGGCGTTGGCCTGCTGCGGCGATGCTAATTGCACCTTGTCCTCTTCTGTCTGTCTTTCATCCGTGCGGCGTCTTGTGTGGGACGATCAAGGTCTCAATTACATCAGATCCCAGGCCTGTGGGAGCAGAAGGGCTAACACAAGGCTTGTGTTTTTAGACAGGAGGCAGACAACCAGTTCAAACAGAGAAAAGAAGATGAGAAAAGCTGTAGCACACAGAGACAGAAGAAAGGTAACAGAGCAACAACAAGCTGCAACTGCTATGACAAGAGTGGTTTTGCAACATAATGTTAAAAACGTTCTTCCATTCTCGCCATAAGTCTTTTCGTAAGAACATGCAAGCCAGTTAGAGCTGTACATGTCAGAATGTTAAGTTATTTTTATTAGTCAATTTACACGAGGCGCATTGAAATATGTCTTTTCGCATATCCCCTCTCAAGTTTCCCACACTTCGGAGGGGGTCAAAGCGCAGAGTCAGCCATAGTACAGCACCCCTGGAGCAGTTTTGGGTTTAAGTGCCTTGCTCAAGGACACAATGGTAGAGATGGTGGGCACACCGTACATGTAATACCAGCCCACAACTAGTTTTACAAGTAAAACTCTCCTGTCTGGTGCCGGGATCGAATCAGCGACCTTGTGGTTACTAGTTGGCCCCCTTTCCTCTAGGCCATACCACCCCATGTCAGAAAGCCACTTGTCTTCATCATTTGCTGCTCAGCTCGATGAACGGAAGTGTTTTTTTCTCTTCTCTTCATTCACACTGGTGGTGTGAAACAAAATAATGACTTAAAGGCCAAGACAGGCAGGAATAGCCATGCTAGAGGTGTTGCTCTTTGGTGGTATTGTTTGTAATTCTGTCCACCACTTTGGTTCCTATTGCAATATTTCAACAACTATTGGATGGATTTTTGTACGGACAACTTTTAGGTTATGACAAAATACATGCAAAACGAATGACCTTCCATTGGAACTCGACTGTTACCTTTTGTTCAATTCGAAGTTGTCACGTTTCTCTCGATGCTGTTGAGGTCTGTGAAAGTCACAAAATGATCTCAAAACCCTCAGTGAACCACCGTGAGGCAGTAAAGACAGGAATAGAGAAGAAAAGAAAGGGAGCTGAGGAAGATTACAGCAGAGAGATGAAGAGATAAAGCAAAGAAAAATGCATCTAATTAAAAAATCATTTAAATATAGTTCTTCTTTATAAGAAAAACATGACCTGACTTAAAATAACGTTATATTGTAAAATTGTATTCCAATGAGTTCTGCTTCTTAAAGCAGCTCTGAGTAACATTTAAATATCTTTAAACAGCCTCATGTTTCCTCACATAAATTATAAATTACCTTTAACAGCAAACGAGACCATCAGTGCAAAGAAAGACGTTTTTATATAGTTTTTATTACTGCATTTGGTCTGGTCGCACACCCAGTCCGATTTTCGGTTCGCTCGTGCAGGCTCTATGGTCACATATCCGTATATGGTCGCAGATTTCAGTGTATTAACAACATAAACACATTACCTCATCGTGATCCATACTAACTGCCGTCTCTCGTTCATTCGCTTTCTGTGAGGACACGTAATCTTTCAGTTCCGTGAGAGGTGACACTGCATCAACTCATTGCAATCAGGTGTGTGTAGCACTGACTAGCGTTAGTTGATGCTGTGTCACTAACCACTCTCACGGAGCCGAAAAGAGTCCAGTGCCCTCACACTTTCAACACACGGACATGCACTATATTGCTTCCTGATCATTTGAATCTTGCACGCCCGGCACGAGCTAGAAAACAGCTTCACGACAGCGGGACGCCAATGTGCCATGTTACTCGTAGTGGCTTTAAATCCAGGTGCCATCCATTAATCCCCTGAGAACAACCTCTCTCTCTTTTTAGATAAGCAATCCTAGAACGCAGCGTACTTTCTCAATGTTTTGTTCCAAGGCTATTGGTAAAAGCCTGTTTATATCCATTAAAGCTCTCTGTGTCACTTTCCTTTAAGGCCAAATACACAGACAGAGGAGGTAAAGAAAGAGATAAAGGCTTAGATGTATTAAAATAAGGGATCCTTAGAGCAAAAAAGGCGGTAAAGAAAGTAGCGATGGATATGGAGCAGACCAGAGGCCTCGGGCCAAGCTCAGCAGAACAGGAAAGAACTACACACTAACTGTTTGTACCTGTGACCCAGAATAATCCTTTAAGCTGCTTGAATGGGTGAAGATGTTTTGTTTTTTTCCCCCCTCTTCTCCTTAACACAGATTTCATATCAGTGTGCATATCAGTTGTTTGTGCTATTATGAAGTACAGTTTGTCTTCAAGGTGTGTGACAATGCGCAACTCATCAATTTCCATGGGTTTGAAAGTATGAAACAGATCCTTCTCAAGGGTCTCCTGAGCTTTTTGAGAGAACAAAAGAGTTGTGGCAATGGTTTAAAACAATTGACTTGGAAGTTTTACTGAATGTTTAAAGGCCACAAATGAGTCTTTGTGTGCAATAGGTGTGGCACAAGTGAGGCTGTGGGTCAGTGAAACATTTGCCACTTAATCTGAAATTCTATTAAGGCAGAGAAATGTTTCCACAGAGGAAAAAGGATCTCTCTGATATTCAAAACCAGCTCTGAAATGAAAGACATGTTGCCTTGAACAAATCAGTTTTTCCTTTAGGCTAAAAAAAACAAATGTTCCCCGCCGGTCCCTAAACACAACACAATACATTTTGGAAACCCTGATTACCTCAGGAGAAAAGTGTTGTTTTCAAGTAATTACATCACTTTTTTTTCTTTTTTTAAAACTGCATTAAGCAGTATTTTTGATAGATAGAAAGTGGATAGGAGATGTTGTTGTACCTTTCCAGAAAGAAAATGTCTTCATCAAAACACTACAGATGTAAATGTGCCGCTGTGATACTGGCCCAAGGTGTATTAAGTATTCTTAGCTCTTAAAAAAGATACAGCTGTTTTGAGTTTATAAGATATCCGCCAAACAGAGCCACAGCCAGATGCTCTAGAGAGGAGAGGTGGAGGCTCAAAGCGTTTGCTTCCAGAAGCTCACCAGTTGGTTTGCCCAAAACTCTAGCCCTTTCCAGATGGCGTTTCTCATCAAAGGAGGGTCTGTAATTTAATTTCACAAGATGCTCATCGGTCATTTACTGTCATCAAAGCGGTTCCATAATTTAATAAACCAAGAAGTTCCATTGGGAGTTCATTTCCCTTTGTATTCACATTTTTAGTTTCCCCCATTTCCTTCCTTTTTCCCCACTGCACTACTTCACGTTTTTCCACAAATGTATTGTGAGGAAAAAATTGCTCAAATATTTAAACGGGGAAAGTTAACTGGATGTGTTTTTTCATTTATGGATTTGTATTTATTTTATTCGTTAATTTCACCTTTTTTTTAACAGGCCAGTCATAAAAGGCATATTTGGCAGGTATATTATTCGAAAAGAAATACAGTAAACAGACTGTTTAAGTGGAACTACTTGGGAAGGTCCAGGTGTCCGTATATCAAAAGTTAATGGACACACTCCAGCCAATCAGTATTGAGTATTCACCAAGACCAGGGTATAAGTACTTGTAATTGAACTTTGTCAATGAAGCACTACAAACATTTATCAGAAGTTACAATAGGCAAAACACATTCTCAGAAGGGTCTGCACTCGTCACTGATATCAACAGCAAAGCAAAGAGACACAATGTTAAAAATGGCTATGTATCATTCAAAAGCCTCACACACTGACTGATACTTCACCAGTGTTTCAAACTGTTAATATTGCCTGTGTGATCGAGACGCCAGGTGCATATTTCAGTAATTGCCACACAAACACCATATGCTGATCTGAGCAGAATCTAATTATCCAAGGATATCAGAGGTGGCATGGAACTGTGGGGGGATTTGACTAAATCCAGAGAATTTCTCACATGTTTACTTTGGACTTGAAAAAAAAAACCTGGATTCCCCAGGTAATAATTTCCAATCAGTCGACCCCCTCCAGGTGGATTAAGCAAATGAATGTGAATCTCTATTCTTTATTCTCAAGAGCTGCTGCCAAATTATGCATCAGAAATGCACCTGTGTGCTGCGTTCACATCATGTGAGCTTGTAAGTATGGGTTGCCAAAAAACATGGAAAAACCTTCAATCCAAACCAGATTTAATCATTAAAATTTCACCAAGGTTTTTTTTTTTTTGTATTTTGTTGTGGGATGATATCTCCCGAGTTTTTTGTAATTGGTTGCAATTCTACACAGGCGTCCAACAAAGCAGTCCGTGGTGGTAGTTGAAACAGTGAATGCTTCCGATTCTAATTGGGTTTTCTTAACCATAGCGTTGTCGGATAAAATGTATCTGTTTTCCCCAACTGTTATTTTGTAACTGTTTTGAAAAGATGCTGGTGAATGATGCTGTGCTGCAAATCATTACATGTGTTGTTCTTTTCAGTAACAAACTGTATTTTAATTTTGTATGGATTGTTATTTTTGAGTTTTTTTCAGAGCGATAAGGTAAAACAACACGTATGGCTCTCTATTTAGAGCTAGAAGATTATAAGAGCAAAACTGTAGGCCACCTTTCACTACAAAACCTATTGAGCAGGGGCCAAAAATGTGTTAAATAGGCTGCTTGTCCAGTTCACTTATCTTTTCAATAACTATCATTAGACAGACCATTCCTGGAAAATAGAAGAGATTGCTCTCTGATTGGCAGGTTGTTTACTGGCATATCAAAAATGCCACCAGTTTACTCTGAAAGAAAATGTTCAGTCATTCTCCAAAAACCATTTGAAACTTGGTCATCATCACAAACTGTTATTTACTCAGATCTTACTTGGCCTTGACCAGTGAAAGCACAGGTGTTGTAAATAACAAACATATGCATCAGACAACCTGCTGTGCCCACAAAAAAATCACACTTCAATCACATCACCATTCATTATGATTGCATAGCTGGGCTGGACAAGATGCTTGAAAGCTAGTGAGCAACAGAAACCATTGAAACATGAATGAGTGTGATCAGCCGCTATTAAAACCAATCACCTCGCTGCTCTGTGGTGGGTGGGTGATACAGTGTTCTTTTATGAAGAATTCTTTCAACTATTTATAGGCTTGTGTTTTTTTTGTATTTGTGTTCTTTAAGACCTTCAAAACACATCCATGATTTGTTCCATGTGTAGAGGAAGGAGTAGGGGTATACAACACATCCAATCAGTTCTCCAATTAAATGGAAATGTTCTCAGTTCTAAGTTTATACTTCTTCCTACTGCTTTTCAGGCATATCAATTCAATATGTTATTTGTTTATTTTTTGTTTATTTTTATTTATTTTGTGAAATCATTTGAACATATTTTTATTGTATTTTCATGCTTTTCATTTTTCTGTTTTTTGATATGTCTGAAATAAATTGAATCAAATCAAAAAATCAAATCAGCATAGACCAAAAGCTCTACAACATTTCAAAGTGTTTAGTTTCAATGATTTTACGATATCTGTTCAGATTTAAATTACATACAGCTATATGGTGGAAGGATTCAATGTATCTGATGAAAAGAGAGACACTCATGGCAAGCCAATGGATATGTTCAGATTGTTCAAAGGCCATAGTGTATTTTGGTACAAAAGCCTTTGCACAACAAAAATAATCAGAAGAGATAGAAAGATGACAGAGTATCTCGGACAACTAATTAGTTAACAAGTACGTACATACGTACTAATAATAAGGTTTCGCCTACGACTGTACATGTTATAAGTCGATTTACAGAATTCTCAACTTTTTAAATGAGCATATCTATTCGATTTAAGGTGAAAAACATGAAGTGAACTGCTGTTGGCCAAAGCTAATGCAGATCTGCATTGTCTACACAGATATTTCTGCAAGCACAGATACATCACTACCTTCTGTTGGTTAGGGGGAAACAATACATGCTGCATATTTTAGAAATAGACTAAGATGAATATACAATGTCAGGTGGGAATAAATTAAGTGAAAATAAAAATGTCAATTCAGTTTATCGTTAGGCTAAGAAAAAGGACCTCCACATGATAGTTACCTAACCATGTGTATAGACAAAATGTTTTTCACCCTGGTAGTGTTGTTGACTTTGCTAATAAGAAGTGTAATGCTAAAATGATCTATGAAACTCTTGTCAGAGCACTTTGAGGGTAGAGGTTGTTTTCTAGGGATTTGTGTACCTCGGGTAGAGCTGGTAAACTACAAAGCAGCAGGCAGGCCAGATCAAGCAGGTAATGATTTGATCAGCCAGAGTCTGAAGCAGCTGTTCTACATGATGGCTTTCCCCAGTGGCAAAAAGCAGCTCCTTTCCTATTACTAGAAGGAAGGATTAGGGAGGCACATCAAATGTGTGTGTGTGTGAGAGCGAGAGAGAAACACAATTGAAGTTTTTTCTGCATTTGGCTTCCTTTGTGTGTTTGTGGTTGTTTTTATCGGGCTGTTGCAATGTTACTTGCACACAGAATGTATGTTTATTTCAGCTCTGGTAGTATGTTTGCTGTACTTGACTAGTGTGGGGTAAAATGCACTGTGCATTATTTATATATATTAACCTTATTTACCTTAAATCAAGCATACACCTGTATTTGTACCTTGACATAAAACAATTTATTTGGCAAAAAAAAAAGCGTGAGGACGACATGAGATTAGGTTTTATGAAAAGTTGAGAGGACAGTGTTAGATGCTATACAGATAAGTTGTCCGTTTGCGTAACACAATTGTCTACAGTGACAGTATCTGAAACAAGTATACATTGGGTCACCATTTTTTAACATTTCAACACAATGTCAATAGTTGATACTGTGTTTTGAAGCGCTAGCACCTGCTATTTAATTACGGGCAGTTGTAATTGCCATTTAATGCTCAATCATAATTTTCAAGTAAGGAATTGGGCAAGTCGAGAATAGTAGCTTTTATAAATGGGGAGAAACAAAGCAGACATGCTTCATTACTGTGTTTAAGGTTGTAGCACATATTATCTTGTATGTATCGTTAAAAAAACTGTTTACCCAATACTTTTTTTCCTTTTGTTAACTCTTTTTATCCACTCTGTGTGTGTTGTTCCATATGGCGCTAAAAGTGACCATTTAGTGGCTTCAAAAACAACAAGAAAAGCTGTATGAAAGAAAAAATCAATCTGCTGCCTTCTGTCTTCTAAAGAAAGTGTATTTTGCACGTTTCTTTCACTTATGGCCAGATGATCACACTGTCCCCATCCTTTCTTCCTATACCTTTGTACCTCCATGACAGCCAGATGGTGTGTGCACTTAGGAAATCAAGTCTATTTAGAAACTCAGAGCACTCAGACAGAATTTGTGCAGGTGAATTATAAGAGGATGCTCTTCAGACACAGGCGGGCCTTTGAAGATCCCACTTGGAGTGGCACACTCATAAGCTGGAATGCATTCTCAGTTATGCTCTCACACAAGTGTGACAAGCGTTTTAGTGTGAAGTGTCTGATATACAGCCTGTGTACTGTTCTGTCAAATAGCCAAGGTCCATTAATTTGATGAGTTTTTTTCTTTCTCAATGTACAGTTGGAATCAGATATAGGACACAGCAACCTGGCTAGAAAAATCTGTTAGTGTTACATATGTGATCCTCAATACATTGGATATGTAACAGCTATGGAAATGTTGTACATGTAATACATGTTTTCCTCCGCTTGATATGGAAGAACCTGCCAGTGCAGACCGTGTGTGTGTGTGTGTGTGTGTGTGTGTGTGTGTGTGTGTGTGTGTGTGTGTGTGTGTGTGTGTGTGTGTGTGTGTGTGTGTGTGTGTGTGTGTGTGTGTGTGTGTCACCTTAGGAAAAAACTACAATTATTGAAGGGAAATAGGGGTATTTGACGCGGCTGCACAGTTTGCTGTGTGTGCGTGTGATTCTGAGTGTCTTGCAATTGAAGTTTTTTTCTGTCTTTGGCTTCCTTTGTGTATTTGTGGTTGTTTTTATCCGGTTGTTGCAATGTTACTTGCACACTAAATGTATGTCTATTTTAGCTCTGTTACATTTGTGTGTGTCTACACTCTGCATGACTTAAGTTGGTATTTGGTTCTATATTATTTGATTTCTCAAGGGAAAGTGAAGGCTTCATCAGAACTGCACCATCCGCCCCGTTCATGCTCCATCCACCATGACAAAAAACATGAAAATGAATGTAAGCCTCTGAGTTTGAGGCTTTTATGCAAATTGCCTGGCGGTACCATCATTGCACTCATTTCTAGCTTTAGTAGTCACAGTGAAAAGTCCCCTCCAGCAGCTTGAATGGCCGTGAGATTCAGGGCCGTGTCTGAGGAGGTAATTTTCTGCTTCCGTTTGGTGTTGAGGATTTGACTGGAAAGCAGAATTTGATGTGTCCTCACTTGAGGATTCTTCCCACGTTGCATAACAAGGAGGCTTGCTGTGCACCCGCTTTAACTGTGGATTATTTTTCAGACGTGAGCATCGTTAAAGGTGCCACGAGGAACTTTGAAATATTTCTGAAACAGTAAATATTTTTCCTCTGATGATCATAAATGACATCTAACAGCAAACGAGACCATCAGTGCAAAGTATGCTATTTTTATATAGTTTTTCCTTAATACCTTTCTCATGGGTACACTCACCCATGCACAACTACTGGCGATGTAAAAACACTACCGCTTTTGTCCAAAGGGGGTGCAAAAATTAACACAAACGGAAAGTTCCTCGGAGCACCTTTTTAAAAATATTGTTTTTGTATATCGCGCAATTGGATCATTTCCTCCGTGAAATTTCAGAGAGTTTGTATGCGTGACTATTTGCCTCTGTACTTCACCCTTCATGGATTCTTCAATGACATCGGGATAAAAGGCGAGTGAAGTTCTTTGAGGAGCATTTTCCCATTTCATTTATGAGACAATCCATGGGGTTAATAAGCATCAGGAGGGGCTGCCGGGGGAATCGATATCTGGATAGTAGGTGGAAAAGACAAAACAAGGTGTCCTGCGGCCGCGGTGCAGCTGAGGTGATTGAATCCGACAGGTTTTATTACAAGTCTTGGCATGCTGCTCTGAAGGGCCCTGGGCCTTTCACCCTAACCCGTGCAAGACAAATGCTATTTATCCATGAGCACTGATAGGCTTGTCTAACCTGCACCTTACATCCACCTTTCTTCCCAGCTTTCAGGTTGCCATTTAAAATAAAGGGTATGTAGTACATCACAGTTTTGAATAGAGGTCTGCTTCTTCTGGAGGAGTTGAAGTATTCCAGGTTTGAATACATTTTATGGTCAATAACAGATAAGGTAAGGTTAGCTTTAGCCTTAGGTAAGCACACTATTGAGTGAATGATTTGTTTCGGTGTAAGGCAACAGTTCCCAGTCCTTGATTTGTCTGTGCACTTTTGATGCCAGTCAAGAGGGGAAGTAACAGGTGGGAAGTAACTGAATTCAGCTGAGGTAGCTAAGACATTTAAGTCAGTGCACACATAGGTAGATAATGAATTCAATATGCATACGCAGGCCGTTCACCATTTTATTCAATAGAAAATGCTGTGAAAAAGAGTGCTTTAGTGTTGGTACTAAAAGTCTCACCCTCTCTGCCGGAGGCATATCTCATCACTGTAGCAGTAAGACAGTGGAAATAAAGGATTAATAATAGAGGAAATTAATTTGAAATAAGGGGAAAGGGAACACTGTTTTGTTCGATTGTAGGAACTAATTTTTCTACTTTTGTAAAAAAGTTGGCAGCGTCTAACAGGAACACTCGAGCACTTTTGGCAATAAATCCATAGGTGCAGCAGCAGCACGGTGCTTTTTAATAAGCCTGGACTTCATGAATCACACCCCTCGGTCGTATTTATGAAATGCCAATTGTATTCACACAGATGGATGGATCGGTTTAATTTTCAGGGCCTCGGCGGTGGAGTGTGGGCTTGAAAATCTTTTGGCTTCGGGGCGATCACTCAGTCTGGGTGCTGACAGGTGCACAGAGATCCTTTTGATTTTCACCCCGTTTCATTTCCCCACCCCGATTCATTTTCCAATTAACCAAAACCTAGAGTCCACCTTCACCGCGGGACAACGGCTGTAAATTATTTCCCTCTTTCACTCTTCAATGTATCACAGCAAATGAAACACTGAGAGAAAATAGATGGAAATCCATGCAGCGGCCATTAATAACGGACAAAGCAATAGGAATAAATAGGATAATAACAGGATATGACCTTCTCTCAATCACCGTATCGCATTTCAGCACTCAAATGTACCGGAGTCAATAAAATAATAACAACCAGTAAACAGGGGTTGGCAGAGGGCCAACAGTGATACATTTCAGACCAGTGGTTCTGAGGCAGGAGGATGTTTGAGTCTTTCGTGCATAAAGAGGACGACAAATGAAGTGGGTAATCAAATGTTATCACTAAGACCAGCAAGGGCAGTTTAGTCATAACATGAGGGAAAGAAAAAAGAAATAAATCTACTAATAAGTCATACGAACTGAAATACAAAAGCCTTGTGTGTCCAGAGTTTCAATCGTCTACATAAGATATTATCTGTTTAACTTTCAGCTTAGACTTATAATTCATACACTTGCAAGTATTCTACATTATATGTTATGGTTATGATTTATGTTGTACTGCAAATATTAAATTATCTTTATACAGTTCATTACCTCCTCTGATGCTGACAGAAATTGTGTTTCCATTCAAATCCAGCAAAAGTTGTAATCATAATGTTGGTAATATAACATCGTTAAATTGAGCATGGGTAACTCTGATACATCATGGCAGTGCATGGCTGCTTCCCTAGAAGGTGTCTGTGTGGGTGTTTAAAATGAATGGCTTTGGCTTTCCTGAGACACCCCCAATACCACATTATTTTAAACCTCACATTCTGGGGCTCTGCGGTGGATTGGAGGTCTGTAATGATGAGTGGCAGAAAGAAATGGAAGGAGAAAGAAGCCAATACGTTTTACCATCACAATGCCAAACCTGTGAAAAACTTCTTATTTTTTTTTATTTTTTTTTATGTTTTCCCGCTTTTATATTCACAAATCTTTAACATTTCTCAATAATGTGTCTGTCTTAAAACATTGCTCATTTAAAATGCTTCCACTGCTGGACACATGAATATCAGGCAGGCAGGGAAGGGCCAATAATGCCTTGCAATAATGTTCTGAGTAATGTTGCTAATTACAGTAAAACTGTTTATTATTATTTATCAGTCATAATTCCATAACTGGGAGCCACTTCAAGTCATAAAATGGGAAAAAGTGTTCTGTTTAATGTGTGCGTTGATATACATAACTTAGTTAATACGTTTTTATTGATATTAAGAAATAATGTTCTGTAGTCCGTTCTTATCGAAATGACATGTTGCTGTCAAATGTTTGAAAAACTATCCAATCAAAAACGTAATGGAAAATATCTTCCGACTGGAAAACACCATTGATGTCAGTGTGGCTTCATCTTGATTCAGTCAATATCTCCAGAAATAATACAAATGGATGCAAACAAAAACACACAGTACTCCAACAGTGGCTCTCTCCATGCACGTAAATGTACTGTATAGCTGTACAACTGCGAGTTGCAGTGGCAATACCATCTGTTGAGCAGCCAGTGAGGTGAGATGATTGAGGAAGAGAGAGGTGGAGAGAAGGAGAGAGAGAGAGAGAGAGGTGTTCTAATGAGGCAGAAAAACAGTGAGGAAGCAGAGGTGGTGTGGAATGACCCTGAGGAAGGACAACACACAGCATCCATCCAGTCTCCATCTGGACTCCATCGCTCTCTCTATACTGGGAAACTCCATCTGGTGGTGTACAGTGACGGGCAGAGCTCTGATCAACCTCTCTGCACCCACTGTAATTTGCTCTGGCAAGCTATACAATACAGTCCCCTGTGTGATATCAACAACACAAATAAGTAGTTATATATTTGATATTTCCGAAGCAAAAATGTCCACCTGTTGTTGTCGATGCAAAATTAGAGGACGGGGGGTCAGTGAAGGCTATTAGAGTTTGCCCTCAGGGGATCATGAATGTTTGTTGAAAATGGCATGACCAGCTAAGATTTTGCGACGTATTTAAGGCGCCAAATATTTTAATGGATTGATAGATAACAATAAAGCTGCTTTACCATTGATGTGGCTAAAAATCAGGAGTGCAAATATCGAAGTGAAAATCTTACTTCGAAAATAATGCAACAAAAAGATATAATAGATATAGTTCTCCCATTTTCCTCCATGCTTGTAAGACACAACTTAGAACATCTTGAGACTTGAAGGCAAATTGTGACCCGTAAACTATTAAAAGTGCTCTCCTGAATGAAGTTATGACTTTTGGAGCCCCACCAAATGAAACAATGTATTTACATAACCAAGTGTGCAAACGTTTGTATCCATAACCCAATGCACACATTTAGTTGCTGCTGCTGCTGCTGCTGGCACCAGAATACATTAAACACATTTCTGAATTCAGATTAAAGAAATTAGCCGTTCATTATAAAATGAATTAGTCTAAGTAGCTTTGTAGTTAGCCCTCCTCTACAGCGTATCGCCTGGTTTTCCTCCCTGCAGCCACGCTAATCACTTGTTTTTCTATTAATTCCTTATTTTAGTTGTTTAAAGAGCTCCTTCTGCTTTTGGTCATGCAGTTACTGTGGTGTTGCTCTGAGCTGTCATCTAAATAGCAAACAAAAAGTATTTAAAAAAAGCTACAAAGAAATGCAGCTTCATTAGTGGCAGCGGTCTGACTAGTGGACCAGCAACTCCTCTAGCATGTCCCACTGTTCAATCAGTAATACTATGGCTACAGAGAATATTCAAAAACAAAAACAAGCTCCCAGATGCTCCTAAAAATAATATGGTGTGACTTGAATGGTTTGCTCATTAGTATTGTCGCTACACACAACAAGAACAAACTAGAAAAAAAGTTAAGAAAACTAATAAAAGAAAAGTAGAGGAGACAAACATTATACAGCACATTGTTACAGTGTAAACATGGATGGAAACATTTAATAGATAGAACTGAAAAGTTTGACAGTCTGCAACTCAATTTTCATCTACTTACTGAAAGAAAAGTTGCCAATTTGCTGCCCAGATCGAGGCCAATATAAAACATTTAAAAAGAGCTATAAAAACTGCGGACTTACACTTGTGACGTCCCACAACTGAAACTTTTTGAAAAAGCTATACTGTATGTTTTCAAGAAAAACTTTCTCATGGTTTTCAGAAATTATTCAAGGCCTTTTTTGAATCACTTAAGAGACCATAAAGCATATGAGGACGTTCTCAACATCGTGAGCAATAATGACTAATAATTAATGATGGCTATATGAGGACGGGAGAGCTAAACCGAAGAGCTGTTAGAATTCAATTTTCTTCATTTCCAAACTGCTTCTGCTTTTGATCTTTTTTTTTTCCTGGGCATTTTTACAGTATGTCTTTATTAAATATTAACATAAGCGAGGGGGATAAGACTCAAAAGGTCTGCAGGCTGGTTCGAACCGGGGACGTTGAGGTCCATGGTCAGTTTATGAAGCCCAAAGCCACATGAGAAGATCTGTTTTAATCCCTTACTGTCAAATCCTTCCAACAACTCCTTGTTTGGAGCTGGCCCGCAGAATAACACATCAGACCCCCCCCCCCCCCCCCTGGCCCAGGTTGCCTCTCTTGCCTCAGCTGGACAGGGATAATCATTTCTACTGGCACTACAGAGCTCTTTGTCACTTGTTGTTTGAGGGGCATTTGCTCATCAGACAACTGATTATGTTGTTTCCTGCAGGAGGACAGCTTTCTTTCCAGGCACTCGTTTTGTCCTGCTGCACAGCCTGTGTGTTCTGTTACTTCCATAGATAGTAAATAATATGGATGTAGCATCCGGGCTGACCTCAGTTATTCACACGGCATCCAATAATCCTGGTTTGTGCGCGTCGCCATCTTGTGAGATTTTTACTCCGCCTCACTCCTCTTGCCGAAAAGGGGAATCGACGTCACGTCGGAAGGAGGAAGATAGCTGACGTATACCTCCGAGGCAAAGTGAGGGACAACGGGCGGAGAGCTGTCACTCAAGAGATCGCGCCAATACATTTTAACCTCCAAAAGAATAAAAACTAGCGTGGGCCAAAAAAATTCACCCCCCTCAGTGTTGTCATGGAGATATGACCTAAACATACAGACTAAAATGGTTTTGTGGCCCAGGCTGTAAATAGGTTTAATAAGACTTTGAAAACGGCCTATCTAACAAGTGAGTCAAAGAAAAACTGCTCGTCTTGGCGCCACCCCCAGTGGCACTTTCTGGTTACTACAGTTGTAGGTCACTTCCTTATTGGATGCTGGTAAAAATCGCTGAGGTTGGGGCTTGGTTACTTCACATTGCCACAGCTATATAGCGTATGTTGATCATCATCAACACAACTAAGTTACATATTAAAACAAATGCATTTTCAAACATTATGTGTGGGAAGAAGCTATTTGTCGGCCAGAACTAGATTTTTCTCTTTATGATAATTGCACTCATTTCAAATTAATAGCTGCTCTCAGGTGGTGTGTTGTGAATGAGGCGCTATTTGATTGTGTTTATCTAAGTGATCCAAATCCATAGACATTCCGCATCAATATGCAATGTAGAAGAATCTCTCAATGTAAAATAAAATGTAAACACAATGAGTGTCCAACATTATACATCAAATATGTGTATAGCAAGAGACTACACCGTTCATTTCCTCCGACAGGTTCTTTCTGGGTAATAGTAATTCAGTGGCATCGTGTGGCCATCAATCTTTCGAAGCCGGGGTTTAGTTTGCAATATGTTTTACCTCTTAAACAAAATGGGATCCTTCCAATTCTCTACCTTGGCCTGAGACCAGCTGCCTTGCCTTGCGTGCCGGTTAAGGTATCAAAATGAATTTTCGCAGGGGCAAATGCTTGTCATTTTGATGGGCCTCAGCTGTCAAAAAAATGCAATTTGTTACATGAAAAGAAAATCTTAATGTGTCCCATTCTGAGAAAAAAAAATCCTTTTCATCCCCATCTCCCATTACAGAGGATTTCTGGGTGTCTGGCACAGATTTGAAAGAGGGATAACGTACGTCAAAAAGAGATTGACATACAACAAGTAGAGCCATACGATAACACAGACTTGGGACTCCATTATTGGGGGAATGATGAACATGCAAAGATGGGGACGGGTGCCATGCTTGATTCATGAGGACAAGCTTCAATTAAAGCTACATCCATATTGATTGTATGGCCACAGGGGGCAGAGGAAAGATGAAACAATCTGAATGACACACAGTCCTGACATATTAAGGCCAAATGAAGCTGAGGGCTCGTCAAACAGTTAGCTGTTCACACATTCAGCAGACACAAGGAAACTTAGCATTGATGTAGAGTTTGTTTTCTCCGATAGTCCCTCTCGTATAGGCTCTGGCTTGGTTAATGTCTCTGGTTCAAGAAAAACATCTCTGGTTCTTTTAGCTGATACATGTTCCACATTTCCTCTCCTGATAGCCCACAATTCAGTCTATGTACTGTTTGACATCACTGCTGATTTTTGTTCTACTTAGAGCGTTCCCTTTCATATTACACACATACATTGTAAAACAAAAAAACAATGTATAAAGTGTCTTGAACATTCAACAGCCAAAATGTGTAACTTACATCATCAAACTTATTGTGCAGACAAATAAGACAATATAAATACATAATCATGTCAGAATGAGAGCAATTTCCTTGCCTTTACCTTTTTCTCAGTAGATAATAAATCTGACATTTGGGCCAGACTGTATAATAAATATGTTCCACAAGTTTCCCTCACATTTTTAAACTCCAGGGAAAAGTTTCAAATGTGGCCAATTCTAACCTCCTCTCTTGAAAACCAATTTCATGTCCATTACAGGTGAATCTGCTCCACAGCAAAATTGCCCAATCTCTTGCCAAGGCATTTGCGGTAAATGCAGTCATTGACTTGAAAGGATCCCATGATTATTGTCAAATGGAATTAGTCTGTCCCACCATGCTGAATGCACCACCACTAGCCATTACGGTTTCTCCGCTTTTAGACGGAACCGGTGTCGTCGGCTTGAGACAAATGGTCAAATTCCATTTCTGAGCACGAGGGGAATGTCACTTTAATGGAATACATCCAATTTATTTCAGCCTGGAATCCATTTGTTTTGCAAGTTGAGTGCATTCAAGGCTTTTTAAAATCGCAGGCTACGCAGGCAGCGCTCCGGGCACCAACTGTGCTCATAATAACAAATTAAAATTTCATTAGGAGAAACTAATTTCAAGTGGAGCAAATTTCTTTGACAAGTTGGATGGTTTCGGGACATTAAATGGAGACGGGGCAGGCATAGTAAGGCGCTAGGCTGTGTGCACACATCCTCGTTTGCTAATGTTACTCTAATACAAGTGACATTTTTGTCCGCGTATTACTTATTGTTACCCACTGACATCTGGACACATATACAGACACACTACGACCCAAAGTAAAAACAAGCAAAACATTCAAATACATACCAATGCAATATGATATCACTACTAGGATTCTTCTAAAGACATCTTTGACTAATATGTTCACTGCTTACAGACTTTGAATGTCAGTGATGTGTTGTGAGAGTGTGGTGATGTAAATAAGGACTTGAATCTGCATTTATTTGTATGACAACATTGCATTAGTAAAGTGAATAATTTTGTTATGCACTTGACCAGACACTAACCTTTTTGTGCATGGCTCAACTGTTTGAAATGGATGATGAGCTTAATGCTATGCTCAACCCATACATTGACTCTATGTGAACAACTGTTAGTGCCCTTTCCTCTCTCCTGCTTAGCGACTGGTTTAACTGTCATCACCTCCAGCTACCAGCTACCCTCACACTTATGTATCAGTAGTGTGACAGTCAGCATTATACGGTTGGGAAAAAATCTGTACAGGAATTCATAGAAAAATGTATAGAGCCTCAGTCGATAATACTAAGCCATAGACCAAATGAAATTACACCCACAGTGACAGAATGATGCAAAATGGAACAGGAAGCTTCCCGACAAGCAAGAGGACACTTTAGAATCAAGGCATGAAATCCTGGTTCTCATTTCCAACCTCTTTCCACGAGTCCATTTCTGGAGTGCAAAGACTAGCACACTGGCTTGTGGTGAAGTGTGGCTCCACTTCAGCTCACACTCACTGTGATTAGTTGCACGTAGGCCGTGTCTGAACTGCCATACTAACGTCCTACTCATACTCATTTTGACTTCAATTTGAGTATGTGACGGTTGGGTATGCGAGTTTGGGTATGTGAGAAATTCCCGGATGAGTACTAACTTCCGGGAAGATTTTGGGTATAATCGATCGTATACTTTTCCTACTCAACCGCCCCACAATGCATTGGGTCAATTCTACCCGCCCAGGAAAATGAAATATTTTCGAGCAAGTTGCTAGGCAACAACATTGTTTGGGGTTCCGCGATCTGACAACTGTACGTGCAGTCATTCATACACTCTTACAATAGATAAGAGATGAAGATAAATACCTAACAACATTAGAGTCACTAAGTGAAATGAGTGTTGTGAGTCTGATAGTGGAGAGAGATCAGAACAGATCGCTGTTCCACACACCGCGGCTCGTCCAGCTCAACTCACAGACAGCTGAGTGCTGATGAGCCGGACAGAGAGCGTCGGAGGGATCCTCCGCCTCAAAACATAATTATTATAAAACAAGAGGTCTAAAACACAGATGATGAACACAGGACTGTAAAAATCTAGTTCAATATCTAACCTGTAGAGGGCGGTTATAAGCTTAACAGTGTCTAAACTGCCTGAATCTTATAAGAAGAAGAAGAAATTATTCATTGCTTGAGTATACTTCAACTGAGAACGTTTTAGACGCAGCTCGCATACACAATCGATCTTTGAGTAGAGAGTATGCAGTATATAGATGGTGAGTACGTAGGATGTAGGACGCTAGTATGGCAGTTCAGACACGGCCATGGTGTAGTGACTCTCACATTAACACAAACTGTATTAATAAGTTACTGCATATGTCCTTGCTGAAATAAACCAAAACAATTGTAGGCCTACTTCTGTCTTGAATTTATGTTCTTAGCATGTATTACATGACAGAATATTTACTTTATATATTAGATATGTAATTCCATCAATTAAGCCATTGTGTTTTACCATGTGTGATGTCACACATGGTGGAAAATTTAGGGTTAGACAGTGAGACCATAAAACACTATTTCTGCCTTTTCTCAGGCTAGGATGAACCGATTTCTAAAATTTTTGCAAATTTATACTAGGATCTCAGAGTTCAATACCCCTTTCATATTTCCACCTGTGAAGTAGGTATTTAAGCTATACATAAAAAGGTCAAATATATTTTGATAGAAGAAACCCCAGGGCTTGTCTGCAATTGCTCTTACATCTCCATTCATTCATTGATTTATTCAAATGTTACGGAGTGCAGCTCATACCAGCAACCTTTGCCTTTGCAAATTTGCCTTATTAGACATTTGTTGAACTCGCTTGCCCCTGTAAAATGATATAATTGAATTTAGGATTCCTATTGGGTATACAGTATGACATGACCTTATAATGCAGTAAATGCACTACTACTATAATTTACTATAGTAAAAATCATTTAAAAGAATCCATTCCTAGAGGAATGACTGATTTGTCAATAGAGCTGATCTGGAGTAAGAATGATCCTCTTAACCTATAGCAGCATCATCTCAACTTCTCTTTTGAATTTGCCTCTCTTTGTAGCTGTGCAGATTGAAGCTTTTTTTTTCCTAGAGGGAGATGGGACCTGCCGCTGGAGAACTAAAAGGGATTTGACCCGAATACCTCCAACCTTTGGGTCCCTGGGTGACTTGTGCTTTGCCACTGTCACTGCGACACATGGCACGGGCGCGATTTCCCATTAGTGCGTGACAGCCGGGCCGTTTATAGCAGCAAAGCCCCTGTGGAGAAGCAGGTTAGCAGTAATTATTCAGCCTGATAGGTTATGAGCAGAGCAGAGCTTGTCACACCTCGCACGGGCTCCCTGGGCATGGAGGAATCAGAAGCTACGGAGCAGCGTCGGTGTTATTAGACACACCGGCAAAGCAAGGCCCAAGGAGAGAAAAGGGCCAGCATTAGTGCTAGGGGATTATGACATATACCCTCTGTAGGCTCCACCGCCACTCAAAAGGCCTGTATGTGTGTGATAACCAGTCACACTGTGTATCTATGAGACCATATATTTGACATATATCTCTATTATTAGACTTGTTCACTGGCATGCTAATAGGCTTCTCCCTCTAGCCCTGTTTGGAAATATATCTTCCCCATGTAACAGTTGGATAAAAGCTGACTTTGAGATTGTGATATTTTTTCCAATTCTGTTTGATTCATAATACGTCCTTTAAAAAAAAAAAAAGTGTGTGTGTGGTGTGTGTGTGTGTGTGTGTGTGTGTGTGTGTGTGTGTGTGTGTGTGTGTGTGTGTGTGTGTGTGTGTGTGTTGTCCAATTTGCATATCTCACATCATCAAGAGAATTTGCTGCACCTTTGCTGGCTGATAGTATCATGTAAGCGAACAGCAGGTTGTCCTCTAAGCAGAGGGGTGGATTCTAAACATATCCAAAGGGGGAAATAAACAAAAGGCTCATTTTCACACAGACAATAAAAAGTATCATAGTTGTATCAACTGTTCAGATGTTCTGCTACAGCATTGTGTAAATGAATCCTTTATCCACATTAAAAGCAGTATGTGTTAAACTCTAAAGAAAAACTGTCAAAATGCATCAAGCCTCCACACAACATCAGATACAGTATTGCTGTTACCATGGTAGCATCATTTAATTATAGCAATGTTTTGATTGATGCTGACCCCAACTATATTTACTTAAGATTTGTTTTTTGAAGTTAATTATCTGAGTAAGTCTAAACTGCAAAACAAAATAGCTTCCACATGAATACATTTAAATCTCATCAACTTTATTTCTTACTTAATTTAATTTCTTGAATTCAGCAGAACCTCTGAAATGTTGTAAAATGAAAGTTCAGCCACTTTTCAACCCATTTAAAGTTTGGAGGCTTAAATGCTAGCTAACAAGAATGAAATAGAAAGTGCACGGACGACTTTGCGGTTGAGTCCAACAGCACCTGTTACAAAACTCTTTTAAGTGGGAGAGATTTGTTTTTAGAGCTCCGGTTCGGCGCTTTGTCAATATCAAGGAAAGCAGGAAAATCTTGGAGGAACCCTGCAGTGAGAAGCAGAACATTTTCTACTTTACATAATGGCTTCTCTTGCCTCACCGTGGCCCCCTCCATCGCATCGGAAATCACTTTGCTTGTCCATCAAGCAGAAGCACTTTCAGTCCATTTCCTCATGTGAACAGCATAATTAACATCATGGTTCACTATGCATTATGCAGGAAGGGTCCCCACTTTTTTCAAATTGCATTAATAGGCCTGCACACTTTACTATTATTATTTTTACTTAATATGCATGAAGTGGGCATTGGAAAGCTAATTAACATTTTAACAAACAACAGAAAGTCCCACTCGAACTGAATAACACAATGGTTTGGATGCATTGCACATAGCAGCAGGAAGAAAGACCTACAGCAAAACCGCTTGATGTAAAAGGAAAAAAGGCTCTATGATGTTAATGTTACCACAATATAAAGTGTGCTATCGGCTTCTATTTTGCCCAGCCTTCTCCCTTTGGGGGTTTGAAATGAAATATTCTTTAAACTGCAAATCTGTACCCTGCACCAGTGTAACTAATACAAATCACCACCGTTTACTTTTTTTCACGCATCATATCTGAAGCAATTTTTTTTTTCTTTCTTTGGTTGGAAAAAAAACTGCCTCACAGATGGAGTTCTATGTGACTTTGCAGTCAGAAAAGCGCGCGGCTGTAAATCCTGATGAGTAACACCCAGGCGCTTCTTACTTTTGCCCATTAGTGAGCCTTTGAATGAGTGCCTCTGGTCCACTCGTACCAAATCAAAAAGCCTCCGACAAGGACAGCTGCCTGAGGGCCCTGTGTGATTTGCGGGCGATGTCATTTTTTTCCCCCTCCGGCAGTGAATACAGATCGCAAACCATGACAGAGATTAAGCCACTATTCGTCTTTCGATTACGCCAATTAAACTGTCAGCGATCACAGCTGCAGTATTTCAACTGTGGAAACATGCGATTCATCAATGCTGCATTATGAGTTCACTTTAAACATCTTTAAGGGGTGCCATCTGGAACATAACATACTCCTATTATAACACCAATGTAATGACGCTGTATTGTGTGTACCACAAATTGTGTGCACATCTTAAGGTGGTGTCTTTCAACAGGTGCATTTAAAAGAAATTGAATATCAATGAAAAATGAATTTATTTCTGTAATTTTTATTCTACAAAGTGAAACTTTCATGTATTCTAGATTCATAACACACAAAGTGAAATGAATCTAGAATAAACATCCTTTCCAGAAGGTTGACATTTCTCTCTTATAAATCCTTTTTTTGATTGGTTTTATGAAATATTCTAATATTTTGAGATGCTGGATTTTTCGATTCCATGAGCTGTTATCAGTGATAAACCAAATTAAATCAAAAGAAAGGCCTGACATATTTCACTTTGTGTAACGAAGGTAGAATATATGAAAGTTTCACTTTATGAATGCACTTTTTATTTCTATGATATCTCATTTTTGAGCCGCACCTATACGTAGAATGAGAGAAGAAAGGCCATATTTGAATGTCATGAAGACTGATCATAAGCCGCTAAACCTCTCCAGTAGAGAGTACACTGCTGTAACTTTCCTTTTAACCTTAAAGTCACACGTTTAACTCCAATTATGACCATTGCATCGATCATGTGTCATCACACATGCATACTATCATTGTACGTCTCTCTGACTTAGATCAAAGCCCAGTGTATAAATAACATAATGTCTGAATAAAGCCTTGGCCATCATAGCAACAATGCCAGAGGACAGAAAGAGCAGCCCCTGAGGCAGCAGCTGGCACATCTGCTTTTGGACCACTTATTAATTATTAAGCAAAATGCCAGTCAGGCAGCTGTGGGTCGCAGCTGGTGGGTCACATTCACAGGAGCAGCCTCCACCATGTCCATATTGGTGGGAGAGTGTTGCTGGTGTGTGTGTGTGTGCGGTGTGTGGTGTGTGTGTGTGCGTGGTGTTTGTGTTGTGTGTGTGTGTGTGTGTGTGTGTGTGTGTGTGTGTGTGTGTGTGGTGTTGTGGTGGTTGTTTGTTGTTGTGTGGTGTTTTTGCGTTGTGTTTGTGCGGTTGTGTGTGTGTAAAATAATAGATTGAAAATTTAATTTACCCTTGAGGATTTAATAAAGTCGTCTTCTTCTTAAACTACTTATAAATTGACTTTACCATCTCTTTGGAGAAGCAAAATAAATCCAATGCACTAAAATTCCATCAATATATTTTAAATGATTTGTAGTTGAGTCATCTGGTGGATTCAGTCAGTGTCCATATACAGCTACGAGGGTGTATGTCACTACACAGTTGTAAAATCGTCCATTATTTGTTGAGTAAAAACAGCTGATGTGACTAATCTCCAGTGCTGTGTGTGTGTGTGTGTGTTGGTGTGTGACACCGTGGGCTGTTAACAACAACAACAACTGCCACGCAGACAGCTTCTTCAGCACAAACCAAATGGCTTCTTTAAGCACAGACAATTTCACACATGAAAGATTTACACGCGAGCAATGGGAGATCCATCCATCTGAAAGCCTATGAGGGTGAAAGGGAGTGGGGGGAAAAAACACAACACATAGAGCCCTCCAGCCTCTGAGGTAAGAACCCGTGTCTGAGAATACAGATGGCAGCAGCCTTGGAGGTATGGATGGTGAAATGAATGAGAGTACAGGTTCAGCAAGACTCCCGGGGAAGTATAAATATGAACCCTTCAGCCTTTGGAAGTACAGATGTAGTGGGTGGGGGGGAAATGCCTTTAGCAACAAGCACACACTATAACAACATTTTCAGCACTGTTGCACTGGGTAAGCGAGCTACAAAGAATGAACAATTCATTTTAATGGTGAATATAAGTACAGGTGGAAAAAAATTGTGTTTTTAATTTTTTTTAAAGGTTAATTTTTATGACTTAATCACAGACTTTCTGTAACAATGTGGACTTTACAAATCTGCACAAATCTGCACCATGCATCGATGCTGGGAAGTCGGACAGTGATGTATGATCCATGTCAGTCATATTCCCATCAAGGAACATAATTTAAAAACAGGTGATGCAAAGAGTGCGCTGCAGGTAACACTATGAGTAAAACATCGTTTTTTTATTAACATTTGGAATCAGGCCAACAATTCTAGATTTGGTTCACCCAGTAACTCATTCAGAAAATGACCAATTCAATACAGCCCCTAAATTCCCATTAGCTTTTTTGTCCGCTGATGTCCTCAATTTTTTCCATTTAAAATAGGCCAATAGACACTAACGTAGCACACACACACACACACACACACACACACACACACACACACACACACACACACACAGACTCACACAACACACAGTAGCGTATTACCTGCAGCCAAACTCAAAGCTCTGGGATGTCCAGGTGAAGCAGAGTTCAGCGATACCATCTGTCTTCACTGTGGCTGTGGTGCAATGTGTTTGTCCATATTATGTCTGTGTTGGAGCAGTAAAGAGAGAGAAAGACAGAAGATGGTAGCCAGTACATCAGCAAATATAAACTACAACCATAACGTACTGTAGTTGTATACATTTCAAACCCCAAAATGAATCAATTTCAGCAATTAAAATCGTTTTATTGACTGTTTAATTCTGTAAAGGACAAATGTAAACTCCAAATTATATTACACAATACCAAATAACTTGGAACATCAGACACATACAGCTTTACGCAATTTGTATTGACTTCAAATGTGATGGCCAGTAGGTGGACACCTTAACGTTACAGCCATATGCACATATGTTAAAGCGTATGCATTAATTAATATGCTGCTATATGAGGTATGGACAGGTGAAAATTAAGTGTGGTGGAAATAAAATGTTTCTGTGAAAAAAAAGAGGGAAAAAACACAACATTTAGTGTCATTCAAAGCTAAAAGTTTTACCTTTTTTAATTATTTATTCAGTGTATTCAAAAGTTTCCCTCAAGGGTATGAGGGTGAAATTAATTTCCACCAACGCACACAAATTTGACAGCAAGTACAGAGTAAATACAAAGTACCACTCACTTGACAATAGTCACATTATAATTAGAGATGTTTTTTGTGTGCTCAGGTACCAAAATAGAAATGGACATCCATCATGAAAAATTGCAACATAAATTAGCACTACAGAAGAAAAACGTTACATTTACTGGCAATGGAGCGAAAGGGCAACTAGGACTGCAAACTGCAGAATTACAGGAAAGAAAACTGAAGACCAAGGTTAAATTCAGGTGAGCTCTGGTTGCTATCATTCTTTTTCCCGCTACATGACGTTGAGGATCCACTCCAGTCGCATGTTTAAAATAATCTTGATAAATATTTTAAGGACAACATTTTTAAAGGGGAAGTGCGTCAATTTTACAAATAAAGTCAGTTTGCCGGTCTTTGGGAGTACATTTGCATATGTTATTATGTAAAGGCTTTTGTGCCTCCAGAAATATCTTCATGACAATTGATCAACGTTGGTTTAAGGTTTGAAAATTAAAATTTTTACTTTGACCTATGTATCCAGTTCGTATACTCTCATCTCTACTCGTAAAATTACAATATCCTCTGCATCCATTTTCTTAATCATTTATTTTGTTCCATTGTGAGTCTAACAGTGACATAGAAATGCAGTGCTAAATCATTGGAGTATTCTTTGAAACACCACACACAGTATAGTATTATCTTGTGATTGTCAAGTACAACTAGACGGCACAAGCACTCCAACTAGACCTGTTGGAATATCTAAGTCATAAACTACAATCGCAATGTGTGTCACAGTCTCCACCTTTTACATCCGGAGCAATACAAGTAACACAGATTGTGCAGAAGGTTTCAAGTCTTATTTGTCAAATGTAGGATGTCACACGTTCAACAATACAACAAAATGTACTGGAACTGCAGTCTCGTACACTCGATGTTGTAAGAATACAATGGCAAAAGAAATGAGAATGAAAAAAAAGGAAAGAGATAAGGCAGAAGGCTCAGGAACACCTACTAAATAAAAATCACTCTCTTATGCCCTGCAGCAGAAGCACAACCAGCCAGCTGCCATTGTGTTTTCCCCTAGAAGAGTTTCTAAATTCAAGTTCAATACCCCACTGTCACGCCATCTTGACATCCCTTCCCCGGGTGGTTTCACACAAATGAATGTTAATTAGTCGGAGACGTTTAAATTTCCAGGTCTCCACGCACGGACAGATTACTGAACAAGGCTTTTTTCCTGGACAGCCGCCCAGGGGCCCAATTAAGAATAACCTACGAAAATGTCACTGATGGCAACACCAAAGGACCGCAAATGGAGCACAAAGAGACACAAAAAACTACTAGAAAAAATTGCTAAAAAATGAATCAAAGAGATGCAAAACCAACACAATGAAATAATGGTTATTTTTTTTTGGTGGGAGATAAACCCTGATCTCTGGACAGACATGGACAGGACTTGTGACCTTGCTCTAATGAGTTGTGTTAATCCTTTGCTTTGTTTGGGTCCCTCTCTGTGAAGGATAATGATGAAGAGTGCTAGTGTTTTCACCTGTTGTGACTGTAGATTCACAGAAATGTTAGACTTTTATTCCCCTAGAGTGCTCATTTTTTGGTCTGAGCTTTTTTTTACTGTGTATTCAATAAAGTCTGTTTTCTTTGCATTTCAAGATGCAAGGAGAGGCTTTGCTTCTGGGCTTGTTTTGGGAAGACAACGAGTTAAGAACTTGGAGTGGAGAGCATTTTCAATCATCATGGCTTGATATGTAAATGGGGACCTATAGTGTATGAATGTTTCTGCTTCATTCAGGCTGGTCTGACGTAGAGTGTCTGCAAAGAGAAGGCCAACAGAGCATGAAATATACATCATAACGTTGGTGTGTGTTTGTGTGGACTGCATGTCTTTAGGTGTGTGTGTGTGTGTGTGTGTGTGTGTGTGTGTGTGTGTGTGTGTGTGTGTGTGTGTGTGTGGTGTGTGTGTGTGTGTGTGTGTTTGTGTGTGTGCGTGCGTGCGTGTTCGCTCCCCTGTGTACTCATTCACTTCTATCTATCTAACAAGCGTGATACTGCAGTGAGGTTATTATTATTACCAGTGCAGTCAAAATACATTTTTATGGATTCTCTCCATAAAATCCATAGAAGAGGAGGCGCTTTAGTATCATGCCAATAAAAAGCAGCTGCAGCTCAGATCACACAGTGTACAGCCATGGCTAATAAAGTGTTGATGGAGTCAGAGAGATGCTGACTATTACTTAATACAACTACTGCATGAAATAATACCAAAATCTAGATGACAAAAGACGTACTGTATATGATATTAAGCTCCAGACCCTTGCATTATAAAAGTGTAAAAGTATTATCCATATTTTCATAAGAACTATGTCTCAAATTTGATAATGTGATAGTAAGGAAATATCAACCGACTGTCCAGCTTCCATTGGCTGCCTGTATGTCATGCCTATTGCACAACGATGTTAAAGGAACAACGGTTTCTTGACAGTTTACGCCATGAATCAAAATGTGGAATGTGAGACACGACAATTAGCCAACGATTTGCTTTTAAGTTAGTAATCATGTGTTAGCAAGTACGCAAATTACAAAATCTCAATTATTCTAATTACAGAACGCTGAATGTGGAAGATGGATAGATAAACAGAGAATAGATAAATAACGAAGAAGCTTACATCCCTGAGAGCTAGGAACATTTGTGTCCTAGGGCACGGCCCTCCCATCAAGTCCCAGAGGAGGTTGCACATGTTTTAACTCGCTGAACAAATCATTCTTGAATAAGTGCAGAAAAAAAAGTCACTTGCTTTCAAATCTGCAAAAGATGAAAGTTCCTTTTTTTCGCCCAATTTAAATGAGCCTTTTAGTTCATTAGCACTAAAAAGGAAAATGATTTTTTTTTTCTTCTTCTTCTTTTCTTTGCCTGCTGAGATTTAGCTCCAACAATAAGATTATTATGTTCCCCTCCAGGACACCATCTTTATAGAATGGCACAAACAATGCATCTTGCTGTGCCGAGTCTTCAGCCCCCGGGCGAATACAGCAGCTAGCAATCTGCACTAGCACAATGTCTCAGCCACCATTCAGCTACTAACAACTTCAGTAACTTACTTTACTTTTCTGTGAACCCATCATGTTCTCTTTCTCATACACACACACACACACACACACACACACACACACACACACACACACACACACACACACACACACATACACATACACACACACACACACACACACAGAATCAGCAGTGTGTCCTCTCTGCACCCTGAGCAGAGGACCATTATGTGGTTCAGCCCCACAGAGCTTGTCACACTAGGCAGAGCCACAGCGGGGCAGATGGGTTAATTGGATCTGTGCTATTCACAGCGGTGCTAACAGTCTTAAATGAAGACCAGGGGCCACATAAAAGCACCTCCTATAGCTGGCCAGTTTCTTGTGAAGCACGCCCCCCCCCCACCCCCCCGAAAGACACATTCATAAACAAATTCACTAAATAGGTCCCGAGAGTTTGTCACAGCGTTCCACTTCTTCATTGCCATATTTACTTATTTATTTAATGTTTATTTGCATAGGGAAAAGGGTGTAGCATCTTAAAGCAATGCCACACACCACAGCATTTCATTTATAGCCTGAGCTAATTTGCCATGCCCGTCCCTAGCTGAGCCTTTAAAAATACAAAGACTCAGCAACTATACACAGGAGAAGATGGTACAGCCTACAAACAAAGTGACTAGACAAACGATAAAACACCATAATATACGTAATAAGAAGCACAAGATTATACAGTTTATTCATGACTACATGACTGACTACCTCTGCAAACATCGTTTAAGTTTGAGTTTAAAAAGATTAAAGTCAGGATCCAAAAATGAGTTTTGTAGTAAAGGAATTCCAATGTGTATTCCCTTGATAGAAAATGGGGATTTACATAGAGGCGCCTTACAATTCACCATCGGTTGATAAACGTAGTAGTTCACTGAGCACCTAGGGAGCCTGATTATGTATAGGCATTTATGGATCAGTCTTAGATTGGCAGATCTAATGAAATACAAGCCACTAGAATCCACTATTTACCTATCTATGTAATATATCCCTGCTTACTATACTGGTCTATTTGTCTCTCGCCTGTCTACCTGTACCATCGCCGGTAAGCTATTCTCTAATATAAATCATTGAATTCATCTTGCTGGCTCTATCCGCATTTGGATCCAATCCCAGGTACAGCTAGAACACCAGCCTTTGACAGAATTCAGTATGTAACTCATATATAAAGATGATTGAAGCATAGCAGGTTAAAAACAGCCAATATGTTTATATTTCACCTCTTGAGACCAAAACCCAAATGTATTCTGTCACATTTTCTCTCATACATCATGATGTTGATTTCTCGCTCCTTCTGCAAATGGATCTCCATGCCGTGTAGCCAAAACGAGCCTTCCGGAATTTATTTTTCATTAATTTCCGCCACATGCGACCTCGATAATGTCTGCACGGGAAGAAGAAAATAAATGGAATCGGAGTCACTGCAAATAAATGTGATGCAAAAAAATATTGCAGATTCAAACAGGTTCAATGTCTCCACATGAGCTCTGTGGTTTTTTTTTTGCTATTGTAGGTAACTTAATGAGGAAGCTTTTTTCTTTAAGTGTGAAATTTGCATTTTCTCACAGAGTTTGCGTGGGTTTTCCTGGGGTGCGGCAGTTTCAAAGGCATGCAGAGAAGATGGGGAAGTCATTGTTAATGTGACTGTGTGACAAACGTGAGGGATGGGGAGGGGGGGTGGGTGGTAGATGTAGAAATGTGTAATGAGAGATACTATCAAGTTGCATTATGAGAAGGATCATTTTTAAGTCATACCCTGGTTGGCCTATATCAGTTGAAGACTGCTCTTTTTTAACTTTGATCAATAGTTTGGATGTGTCAAAAGGGAGATAAGAGAGAGGCATGCTGAGAAAACTAGAATAAATAACTGCTCTATTGTGAGTGTATATCATGAGTGTATAATACACATACAAAGTCTTCCATTTTCATGCCACTGTCAATCTGTTGCAACAGACGCATCCACCCAATTCAAATCTTGAAACAACAACTGGTAGTTGAGAGATTTACCTTGTGTTGCTCTGGCTTTGACGGCACACTGTATTTTGCTTGTGTAAAGATCATAGAATTTTCACTTATTTCAACCTTTAGCATTTCACAATGGCACACTTGCAGCGTTGGATTTATTGGCAGCATTACAACCAGCACCAGCCAGAGATGCTCAGTAATGGCCCAGAGGTGTTCAACAGCCAACCCATCTAAAAGGTGTAGACAGGAGTAACCAAGTGGCACAAGCGTCCATTATAAAAAAAATGTTAATATCAGAAATGTAATCTATTTTAAATTATTAAATAAATGTGTTACTGCTTGTTAAGTTCTTGCAGACAAAATGATAATTAAAGTGTCATTTAATGATGTGTGTGGTGACGTAAGGCATTTGCTGAGCCACTTGGGACAGTTTCATGAATTGCACAAGTTAAATATTCCCAATGAGCGCTCAGTTCAATCACTTAGCAAGTCGTTTCCCAGCAGGCGTTTCACAGCTGCAGCTTCTGGAGGGGAAACTGCGGCACCTAGGTCTGCAAAACTGTGCAAGTCGTAGTCCTACAAGAATGACATACAGTATTTTGTGCATTCGAGTCTCCAGAGCAAATCTGCCAAAATCACTTCTCATCATTCAATGCACTCGGCTAGATGGCGATCGAAATTGAGCAGCTGTGCGTCAGTCTGGCTTATCTCAAACAAGCCTAATGACAGACATTTGTACAGTGCAACATTAGCAATGCATCAACAAATACAGCCTCCTCAGAGGGTGAGGCTCTGGGGGGTTTTTTGGGGGAAAACTTGAATCTAGCTCAACTTTTGCAACAACTCAGTGTGATGTCATCTGACATTGGATTGGGTTAGCCAATCAAAATCATGTACTGTAAATGCACATTTCTGGTTTACTTTGTGAAGTGAACATCAAAATGATATTTCAGGGCAGAAAAATAATTGTTGCTGTTTCAACGTCCTAGAAATGTATAATGAATGATGCTTTGCTGTATGATGATAAACTTTAAAACTCAGTGTATTACTTAAACCAGACATCCTGAAGTGTATTTCATCATCCCAATAGTGCCTGAAGCGAAACACAACTCAGCCCTTTAAAGTTTTTTAAACATATTTTCAGTCTGAAAAGGGCCTACGAATACCAAATTTGCAGTTTAAAAAAAAAATCCACTGCAGAATTCTTGCCAAATGCGACCGAAGCCCTGTCCCCCTAGAAGTAAGTTGTCCATGTTATGTTCACCTTGTGTCTCAGTCATTAAGGATATTCTCTGCCGCTCTGAGGACTCTCTCCTCATCCATCATACTCAGAAACATAAGCCAATATGTTTTTTCTGACTTGTGCCTCAGAATGAATTATTCAATGAGCTATTCATTATCCTGACGGGACCTTCAGGTAGAGGGCGAGTCTCATCTATAAACTCAAACCACTTCTGCTTTCTCTGAGGAGTTGGGAAAGCTCTCACAATAATTGAATTGTGGGGTTTTTTTAGAGATAGTTGCGGTTCTCTTTCTTCCATCTCACTGTATTAAGCACAAAGACAACTGCACTTGTGTTTGCCATGATTGATGTAGAGACACAGGTTGTCTTAAGTTTGTTGTCAAAACCTGATAGTGACCACATGGGACAGAAGTAAAACTGCATTATTAAATATTTGTGCTTAAATGTAATGATAACTGGACATAAAGAAAAACTCCCATAAGATTTTTTATATACAACAAATTGTTCAGTTAGTCAATATAGCTGCCATGGGCTACAGCTTTGGGGATTAGACGACAGCTATAGAGAAAAATACTTATTTTTGTTAATGAAGCCACATTAATTTTGATATGTTTAACACAGTTAAAACAGCTGGCAGTTGGGTTTATGGTTTTCATCCATGAATATCTAACTTCAATGTCTACTATGTGGTGATGAAACCAATAGAAGCCTTAGAAATCCAGTGATGAAGGGCATAGCTACTGCCTATAAGATCAAGAGAGAGGCTCAGTTTAGTACTTTCTTCCTTTCAAATTTGGCAAAACCATAATCACAACAAGCCATTATCTCAGTCCGTCAAAATATTTTTTGAATCATTCGTTTAATTAAATCATTCTTTTTTTCATCCGCTCACAACACCCTGTCTACTTGTCTGTCAACAACAAATGTAGAAGAATATCTATCTCAATATTCCTGCAGTCCAAATTCCTGTGGCAGACGGACAGATGGATGCACTCACCATGCTGCTATTTGTGGTTACTCAGCAATAAAAAAAAAGTAGCCAGAGCATTATTTCAGAACACTAATAAAATTAAAGTGTGTCTCATTCTCTTCCATGTCTCTCTCCTCTGAGAGAAATCACTGTCAAACGGCAGGAAAATTGGATTTGCACTGATGATCGTCATTTCAACAAGAGAGCGGAACCATTCACAAAATAAGGATTGATGCACATTGTCCTCTTGTTCTCTGCTTCAGTCGTTTGTCTTCCTACTTTATATTTGACATTTGTTCAACATATTTGGATTACAGTGTCGCCTAAAGGAGTGTTGTAGCTTCAAACTTCTAAATAGTATTTTGCAATCAGACTTAATCTGTGGTATTATAACTTGAGGCATAATAATGTTTAATGCAGTAAGGTCTGAAGTTGTTACTTTGAGTTGTGTGGTCACTTTCATGGTTTTAATGTTAATTGTAAAATGTCAGCGAACAGCCACAGGAATATTGACTGGAATTTATCCGTTATGAGCCAGCCGCTAGACATTCACTTGAAAAGATATTCACTGCGGCAAAAGGGAATCAATGAGTCACATAATAGCAGACATTTTTTTATTAGAAATAGAAAAATCATCCTCTTAAAATTATTGTTAATTCACAGGAAGTTTAAGGATGGAGGGTCAAGTCAAGTGCTGCTAAGGTCAACATGAGTGATTTCCGAGAAACACACACACTTGACTTCAAATGTGTTTAGCATCTTAAGAAATTCAAACTGGTTGGCAGCTCCCATAAGTGTTACTACGCATTCTTTATTCAATTTGTTCAATTATATTACAGTTTTTACAAAAAAAAATTATTTTAATACCTTGACACCTTTGCTCAGCACCAATGAGAGAAACCGCTGATTCTTTCTACAAACTAAATATTCCAGCGCTCCTGTGAACTCCATTCTAAACCCTCTGGTCCCCCGGGCTCCCAGTGATGATATGAAGCAACTTTTTCTTCTTTTATCAAATGACATTTTAAGAAAAAGGGTGCAGTTGTGGGGGCATCTATGAGGATGGTACAGTCAGGTCTGGGAGGGATTTTATAATAATGGCCTCAGTTCCCTTCCTCCCAATCTCTCTCTCTCTCTCTCGCTTGCACGCACACACACACACACACACACACACACACACACACACACACACACACACACACACACACACACACACACACACTCACTCTCTCTCGCCCTCTGGGATTTATTTTACTCAACCAAGCGCTGGCACTGAATACACAAAACACAGCACAGCTCACAGGGTAAATAGTTACCGAGGCAGCAATAAGAAATATTACGAATCTGCTGAGGGGCTTTGCTGCCATACTGACTGTGCAATAATATAGTCAAAGAGCATTAGATGTGTGGCCTTTGAAACCAGAACGGGGGGAAAGAAATCCCTGTCTTGCTAAGAGAGAGGCTTGGAGACAGAAAATAATGACAGAAGGGAGTGGAAAAAATAAATTTTAAAGATGTTTTTTTTTTTTGCATTGTTATGCTTTATTGATAGTGTAGAGACAGAGTTGAAATGGGGCAGAGAGGGGAGTGACATGCAGAGAACGACCACGGGCTGGAATCGAATCCGGGTCCGCTGCTGGCCGAGGCCCATGGGAGGGACGCCCTACCAACTGAGCTAAGAGTGCCCCCTTAAATTTTAAATATTAATAAAAATGATGAAAATGACAAAGAGGTAGAAGAGGAAAAAGACAAGTTGAGAGTTTGTTTGGTGTGATTGCTGGAATGTGAAATGCAAAACAAATTCCCCATTTATATACACTTAAGTATTACGTTAAAGAGAAGAAAAACAGTGGTCCAGTGAGCATATCATCCTTGTGAGATCTCCACCCCTCCTCCCAAACACTCCCACTATCTTCACAAATAAAGAACAGGAATTATTTGTGTTAGTGCTCATTTTACCTTATCAGATGGCTGCAGCAGATAACCTCCAAGTTTAGGTATAGTTTGTCAACCAAGCTTTTTTTTTTAAATGATATATACCATCCTATATACACACCATATGCAGCATATTGAAACATTACAAATATCAATCAATAAAGCCGTTAAACAGACGTGCTGGAAGATAACTCTAGGATATAAAGATTAAATGTAAGGATTTAAATTTTAACTATGATCCAATACAGAGTAATGTTCTTTCTTGGGTAGTACTTAATGTGATTTATGTCATTATGTTAATGCTACGGATGTGTTGGAGGCTGCGAACAGATTGGATTGCCCTCAGGTTTGCCTGGCAGGCATGCTCCAGGGGGGAGAGACAAAGACACGTAAGGGGCTGCTGTAGCGGTTCTGAAACCCCTCTCTCTATTCCTGCCTTTCCCATATTTTCATGGCAAGTTTTGTAACTTACAGAATCAGAAACAAAGAAAGTAATGCAGGGTTTGAACTTCACTCAACTACTTTCAGCACTTAAGTGAATTCCTTTGAGGAGGGACTGTTCTAAAAGAGTGCGCACCTTTTTCCTAACTTTGAACCACACCTTCAACTGAGACCAATTGAAACAGCTTTAAACCCTTTTACTTTTGCAGCCAAAGTTTCACATCACTGACAACTGTCCAGCAGTAATTATTACTAGCTGCATATTCACTTTAGCCCTGTGACTTCAGTCATTGTATTGTCCACAAGACCTGGATATGGTGTTGTATAGTTGGAAAGCTCAGGATGAGCCTTTTGGACCATCATATGGTAAATTAAGTACCAAGATTGTGTCTGCCCCGGAAAAATTAAGAGACCAGTCTGGATTTTTCTTACATCTTATCTCTACATAAATTATTGAAAATGCTCTTAATGACAATATTTCCATTGTGAATTTGGTAGAAATGTTGGCAGTAGTTTATATTATAAAATCAAAATGTTCATTTTACTCAAACATGTGTCTCTATTTGTAAATAAAGCATCATCACACAAACATATTAGTTCATCTGAGGATGCAGCCCTGTGTTAACTCAGTGGAAAATGTTCAATATGTTTTGTATACTCAGAACACATACCATGTGTCTTTTTAATAAATGATAAGGACACAGTGTCAGAGACATTGATTTACCTCCTACACACATCCTCCAGGCGAGGCATGTGGTGCTTAAATAAGAAGTATGAAGTATGTCTTAGGAGTTCAGTTCTGATAATCAAATCTCTGTTGTTTATTCATTTTCCAAATATAAGTTCCCCGCAAAAAGAGGCGTATAGCTATCTATGAAATATGCATGATCCATCCAAAATAGGAAGAGATAAAGAAAACAAACACAAAAGGAATTGTGTGGTAGGGAGATAATGGCAGCACACCCTTCATGTTTTGTCTGTAACCTTGGAAATGAAAAAAGACTGTTAACAAGTAGAGAGAATGATCTAATTTATCCCAAAACAACTTGTCCCCTTTTTCTCGTACCAACCGCATCTTAATTTGTGTCCGTCCTTGTGTTGTTTTCCCCGTTCTTTCATTTACATCTCACAACACACATAACTTCTATTGGGTGATTGGTCCAGTAGCCACCTACCATGCCAGATAAGGTAATGAAATGGATGTTAATTTTGATATGTAATACATCACCACAAGCAGACAGAAAATTGCATCAAGACTGACAATTTGCAAAGAACCAGAAAGATTTTTTATTTTTTTCAGTTTTTTAAAAGTAGTTTACAATGTTGAAGAACCACCCTTTAGCTGTTCAGTTTGAAAGAGCTATTTTGTGGCAAGCTTTTTATGGACAGCATTTGACGCTAAAGGCAGCAGCGTGATACAACAATTCAAAGGGACAATTTGGAGGGCTACAGTGTCGACACTCGTTTTAAAACTGTGTGAAATGGACTCCACATACAATTGACTTGGAATCATGTCTTGAAAAGGCGTTGCATTTGAAAAAAAAATATTACTCCTAGCAGTCGTGCTTTTCCCTTCAAAGAATCTGCCCATGAGGTGCACACTGAAGTAGAAAGAAAGTTGCTGATAAAAACTAGAGAATGCTATTTCTGAAGAACATTGCGGTGGGGTTTGAGGACTGCTGAAAAGCTGACACTGACCTCTATTGCTTGATGAATAGCTGGGAGCTTAACTGCACTGCTGGCTTTACTCTTGTAGGAATGGTGGTGCGCACTGAAGGAGTATGAAGGAGTTGGAATAAAGGGGACACAATTTTATGAAAGCAGAGAAAGGTTTTGCAAAGTAGACACACCACTTTTGGACAAGGTGGAGAATAGAACAGGTTTCTTCACCGCCTCTGAGTGGTTCCATAAGGCAACAAGTGGTGGCAAATGGATACAAATCATACTTTAAACTAAATATTTTTTTAAATGTAAAGGCCCTCACGAGGACATAATCAGTATCTTACCGTATGATGTACTACACAATATTTTGTATTTAATGTGGCTATAACATCAGTTTCCTGACACATATTTAATAAAGTAACACTGAGCCTGTGATAAAGCCTGAGACCATCTTGATGATTGCGTTACAAAGATACATAGATTACAAATTTGGGCTCCGAAGATATATGGCTTCACTGAGCTGTATGCTGAGCTGCTATTTACAGTAGAATATGATCCAAATTACATACTAACTGTTTCATTCTTTAAGGTAAAAATCATCCTTGAAGTCAACTAGTTTGTTAATGTGTTATCAGACCATGTATATGGACAAAAGTGTGTATACCCATTTCAAACGATTACATTAGACTTTGTCTAGATTGTAAAAATGGAGAAAAATTGTAGAAATATTTGAAAAGGCCTCCCTCTTGGCATTTGAAAAGTAGTGCAAAGAGTGCAGACAAGGGCTTTAGAGAGAAGCTCTGTCCTTGCTACATACTCACATATCTGTACACCTGGCCAATTGCTGAAAATAATGAAATAATGTCAAACAGCACTCCTCCACATCCAAAATGACAAGCATTTCTTTTGAATCATATTGTGAAACAGTAACCATACCTTTCTGCTTGTAGCATAGTTTCCGTTAAAATGTAAGTTTTCTAAATCAGCCAGTTGAAGTAAATCTCTAGAGACAACAAGTTTTTGCCAAACGCAACATCCATTCCATCGGCTAAAGTGAAGAGTGATGTGTGTCTGACAGTGGGGCGTTAACCGTGTCACATCAGTCTTCACTGTGCAGCACTGATTCACCAGTCGTCTTTCAGTGATGGGTGCTTGTGTGTGTGTGTGTGTGTTGTGTGTGTGTGTGTGTGTGTGTGTGTGTGTGTGTGTGTGTGTGTGTGTGTGTGTGTGTGTGTGTTGTGTGTGTGTGTGTGTGTGTGTGTGTGTGTGTGTGTGTGTGTGTGTGTGTGTGTGTGTGTGTGGTGTGTGTGTGTGTGCACTGTGCGTTCGGGCAGACAGACAGGTCTGAAAGGGAGATAATTACCGTCGATAGATTCCCTTCAGACTCTTCAGCAAAACGGACTTAGACTTGGAACAAGAGACAGGAATAAATTGAAATAGATCAAATAATTAAAAATGGAGGAAAGTGTAGAACAAGAAGAAGAAGAAGAATAACGAGAAAGGGCGAGGAGAGAGAGACATCAGTGCCGAGTGTCGAGGTGGTTGAGTTTCATTAGCCGCTATTAAAAGAGCTACATATCATCCAGGTCAGAGCAAGCAGAGAGTTTTTATACATGGCTGGGCTGAGAGGGTCCTCAGGGCCCATTTTATATTTAAACAGGCAGCTCGCAGGTGTCAGGAGGGAAGAATCAAAGGGGATGAGGGAGTTGGGCATGTGAGACTCAGATAGCTAGTGTCAGGAAACCAGAGAGAGGGCCGGTGATGGCTTAATTCCAGAGAGAGAGAGAGAGAAGAGATTGCTGCTAATTTCTGCTGTTTGAGCTAAGTTGAGATGGTGGAAAGGGAAAAGCGGTTCGCTGTGTAAGCGAGTGACTGAATTATTATCAAAACTAGGGGGACGCTCGTACTGTAGTACCATGAGGCTCATGAGGCTCAGTCCTCGTTGCAGCAGACCCGGTACGAATCCAACCCGTGGTCATTCTCTGCATGTCAATTCCCCTCTCATCTCTGCCTTTCCGCACTATCAAAATAATGAATGAAAAATAAAAAATAAATAAAAAATCTGTCAAGTCAAAACGTAATAGTAAACCAGTGATAGAAAACAGTAGACTGGTGCCACCTGCAGACCTGGAAAATGTTTCCCTGTATGAACAACAACTGAAGAACTGTTACCTGGAAGATATTGATGATCCAGATACGCAAAAATTGCATAGGCGGCTGGGACAAAAGACACCTGTCAGTCACTCATACAACTGTGCCATCCATGCTGAGCAAAGCCGCAAATCCTCAGAGAGAGAGAAGAAAATAAAAAAGACACTGCTAGGAGAAATCAGATTGAACAACAGGCTCCAGATGGCACAGCTTCGAGCTCCACAGGGGGACAGACAGAAAGAGAAACGGAGGCCGCGGATGTTCCCCTCGGAGGAGATGTCAAGCTCCAGGCAGATAATAAAACACAATGGAGCGGTTCCTCTGGACGGAGGAGGCTGAGAGATGGTGGAGAGAGCGTGACCACTGGGTCAGAGACATGGAACAAAAGAACAGGGGAAAGAAAAATGGACTCCACTGGGCCCAACCCCGAGGTGGAACTGTCACCTATCTGAGAGGCATGACATGGAAAGTCCAAATGATGGTGAATGCACCCCAACACAACACACACACACACACACGCACACACACACACACACACACACCACACACACACACATATATACACTAACACACAAATATCCATACACTAACAGACACACACACACACACACACACATAGATACAAAGAAGTGCATATATAGTGAATTCACAGTCACACAAGTGGATACAGGAAAGTGAAAATGGAGTCAGGTGTGCAGCATTTAAAACACATTTCAATGTGGGGGATGGTGATGAAAGAATAGGCAGCCGGTTTGTAACACATGTTGTAGATTTTAATTGTACTGCAACTGTAGACTTCCATCCAGCTAGGACTGGAATGAGGTCTAGGGGACATGGGAACTAGGTTTTGGCTACATGTGTCTTGGCGCTCTGACACCATGTGCTGCTGTCCAACATGCTGCAGTGTGCAGCCATCTGCTGCTGCTGCTGCAAAGTGACCTGAACCCAGTGGAGACTGAATGGCAACTAACACAGCACACATACAACTGATGGGCTTTTGGAGGCAGAAAGCAATTTCAGAGCATTTCTTTAAACAGCAAGCAAATGTTGCAACAAACGAGACAATCAGTAAAACTATCACTCATTTTATACATTATTAATGCTTTGGCTAGGGTCTGATTACAAGGGAATTTAGACAGAATAATTCACGGCAGGCAGACCAGAACATGCTATTTTTCCCCGAACGCTACTTAATCAAAAGTTAACTTTGCATCACCATTATCATAACTCCATCAAAAAATGCATATACATTACCTCATTGCGATGTATCTCCCTCTTTCACTCGCTTCCTATACAAATGCATGTAACGCCGGCACAAGCTTGGGAGCTGGTGTCATAAAAACACTACCACTTTGGTCCAAAGGTGCCACTAGAATCAACAAAGGTTTCTAGTAGCCACTTTAATTCATGAAAAGTGAATACGTGTGAAGAATGATCATATCCCGCACATGAAGAAACACTCTAGGAGGTAAATAGAATGAATTTTGCAAGCTTATAAATTGGTCTAATTGATGTTTGCGCATCCAAACACACTGCATAAAAAGGTGTTGTTCCATAAGCCAGACACTATCTTCATTTACTGTTGAAAATAGCTACTTTTAATGACTCGTTTCCAGGGTAAATTATAATTGAATAGGTTTGGAAAGGAGCTGAATGTTTATCACAGTAGCAGAGCTGTCAGAGCATTCACGTATGTACTGCTGCTGGAGAGCTAAAACAACAGAAGGAAGGTATAACCCATTACAATATACTGTGTGGAGTCTCATTTGGCTATACTTGTGAGTGCCTCTTAAATTGCAATATGGTAACAGTTTCGCATAAGTACGCATAAGCCAAAATGCTCATGAGATTGGTTTGTCTGTTTGGCCTTTTTTAAGGAGCTTGGTACAAAATAGGACCATTTCTCAATGGGTCAGTCTTATGGTGAAATGCTGTTTTTTCAACCACAAAGATATCAAGCTAGACAGCAGTGGTGTGGACACAAGATTGAAAACAAAGACAAATCTCAAAGGTTAACTCAAGAGTGAAAACAAAAGCCATTAGAGATTTCACAAATGTTGAACTGTTGGTCATCCTTAAAAGTGTTTAGGGCGGTGACTGGAGTGCAGGGTTGGTGGTTTGATGCCCCGTCTCCCGCCACATGTCAAAGTGTCCCTGGGCAAAGAGCCACTGAACCCTAACTAACTCCTGATAGTTATTTTGCACCCTGTGTGGCAGCTGCTGCTATCGGTGTATGAATGTGTGTGTGTGTGATTGGGTGAATATGTACAAAACAATGTAAAGCACTTTTAGTATGTGAAAAACTAGGGAAAAGCTCTATATAAGTGGAGTCCATTTACCATTTACCATAGATTACCCTAGAGGAGTTTGTGACAGCTCAGAATGGGTTTGTTTGCTGCCAGATAAAAAAAAAACACATCTCCTCCTGAGTAAAAAGGGGTCAAACGCCCCTACTGACGTCTTTACTCCTGAAAGACTGAAACATCTGTCGAGCGGCCAAGACTCAACCAATTCGTGACCATGACGGTGATGGAGAAAATGATTCTGACTGATTCCAAAGAGCCTGGGGAAGAGAGTTCGTGACTGATGACAAGCAACAACAACATATGGTATTTATGTTCTGCTTTAATAACTGCCCCCACCGGCAGGAAGAAGTCATTTGTCAGTGCTTTCCGAAAAAGTTATACATCACATCGCAGGAACCATAAATATGTTTTATGATGTGACAATGCTAAGGTTTGCTTGGTAAACATAACCATTGAACCGTGGCTGGCCCATCCATCAACCCCCGACCTCCACCTCATGCAAGACTGTTGCTCTGTCTTTTATAACGTCACACTCAAGCTGTATTCAAGACATTTCACTCAACATCAAAGATGTTAACTTCATGGTGGTCCTACAGAAGAAAAAAATAAGTAAGTTCTGTACAAAATTGAATGGATCGAGATGATGATATTTCACAAAAATGTGAAATTTGTGTTGTACTGGATATATGAATGTGAATGAACCATAATCGCTAATAGCAACTAGTTTGCCCCTCCACTTTACTCTTCTTTGTGTTCTCATGTGCATACACTGTGCAGAAATTAAAGAAAAAACCAAGGCTAGAATACAAAGCAAATTGGACAACGCAAAATTTGCATAAAGCTCTAATGACAAAAGCAAAATGAATGAGTCTCTTTCTTTGTGTGTGTGTGTGTGTGTGTGTGTGTGTGTGTGTGTGTGTGGTGTGTGTGTGTGTGTGTGTGTGTGTGTGTGTGTGTGTGTGTGTGTGTGTGTGTGTGTGTGTGTGTGTGTGTGTGTGTGTGTGTGTGTGTGTGTGTGTGTATGTGTGTGTGTGAAGGGTTCTTCAGGGCAGTGGTGGGAATTGAACTCCCAGAAAAGCTGTCGTAATCACTCAACGCTAATAACCAGGAAATGAAACTGGACACCACATTAACCCGGCGCTGCAGTGGACCGTTGGGTTAGCTCTCTGTCAAATTAGCACATTAGTCCTAATGGTCATGGAGTGCTCTGCTCGGACTCAAAACTGTCCAACTACAGGAGGTGCGTTCACAAACTCTGATCCATCCAACACGCTATAGCTCACCAATAGAAAGCTGCCTTTATACAACTGTAAAGTCCCCTCCAGTCAGATATAAGCTTTATTTATTTACAGTATGTTTTTGTGTGGAGAACTCACCTCCACACTTCTGATCCTCACTGGATGTGTGGCTATTATAAATCACTAGTGCCCTGTGACGCTTATCCAATTCTAACCCCACAACTTACACAAAGCATTTTTGTTACCGAAACTTTTAATTCTCTAAAAGCTTCCATGCAGGGAAATGTACAGCCCAGCATGAGACTTTCCAGCCTACTATTATTAGATGTTGCATGACAGATTGGCTTGTGCCATTTTAAGTCCTTGTGACATTGTTGGAATGTCAACAAGGATTAAAAAATGAAGAGACAACAGCAAGAAAGACAGACGTGGGTGTTTTGTGTGCCAGCAGCCTGCTCCCCAGACGGAAGACAAACATGGAAGTAGCTGTCATCAATCATCAAGTTTCTGAAGCGATGAATGATTTTTATGAAGCTTGGATTTTGGTTTATCACTGGTTCTTATTTTGTATAGTTACTGATAGCAAAAGAATATGTATTTAGACAATGCTGTGAATCATGGATGGAGCTGAGGTGGGGACAAGCAAGTGGTTGATCAAGTTATGATGACCACTGTCTGTAAGGTGCAAACAGGAATTTAAAGTAGCTAATGTGGCATGACTTTTCATTGGACAGATGCAGCTAAACATAAATAAATGTAGGCTAAAAGAATAAACAAAAACGGACTCGGGGAGTGTCAACTTCAGTCAACTGAGCAAATCTGTATAGTGGTAATTATACAATTGTGGGGCCAAAACTTCAAAACAAATGCATCCCGAATCAAATGAAAAAGATTAAATTGAGTGACAAAATAAAGTTAAAGATAATTATTTGGGCTGTAACTGTGCGGAAGCCCCTTTACATTAAACACACAAGAGTGCCAATGGTTTTACTGATTGACATACCGTCATACTTCTTTAGAGCATAACAACTAACGGCAAGCTGTTTAGTTGATGCTTCTATTGGCAGGATGAACTACAGTAGTTTTGGCAGAGCCTTGGTTGTCAGAAAAAAAAACTTTTGCGATCTAATACAGTTATGATTAAGGGTTTGTTGGGTTTAGTCACAAGAGCCACTTGGCTGAAGGTTAGGAATACAGCAGGGTATGGGTTAATGACTCAGTTAAGGTCAGGCAAAGATCACAGTCATTGTTTAAACAGCAGTCTCTTGTGTCAAAGTCTACATGTTGCTGTTTGAGAGGTGGTCGAGGCGATGATTTGATTTGTCTTCCATGACAAACTACGTAGAATAAAACGATAGTTACGTATGTAACTACGGTTCTATGAGTTCCGGATGACCGCCAGAGGCGGTGCTTTCAGCACTGGATGTTCCATCGCGCGCATGCGCAGGTCGAGATCTTATACCAAAATAGTCACCCGTGACACCTGGGTGACCCGAGAATATGTATATATTCCGGAAGTCACTCTAGGATCTGTTCCAACTGGATCTTCTCGTGGTATCTGAGAAGTCTGAGTGACAGAGAACTCTGGCGGTCATCCGGAACTCATAGAACCGTAGTTACATACGTAACTATCGTTCTATTTCGTTCCTACTGACCGCCAGAGGCGGTGCTTTCAGCACTGGATGACTTATACCAGAAAGGTCACGAAGAGTACTCATCAATTAAGGGCTTGCAGCCATCAAGACAGCTGTCATCCCACCGGATGAGGTGCAGCAACATTTACTCTGTAGAGCCGCGCAACGTACATGATGAAGACCATGTAGCCGTGGCGCAAATGTCCTGCCGTGAACTCCGCTTCAAGGCAGCCCATGATGTAGCCATACTCCTGGTAGAGTGGCACTCAACGGCCAAGGCATGGGGAGCCCCTGTGCTCTATATGCATTCAAGACCACATCCACAAGTCAGTGGGAGTGTCTCTGTTTGGGCAGGGCAGCCCCCTTCCTGCGGCTCCCATAGCAGACAAAGAGGTATCTGTCTTACGCAAGCTGGTTGTTGCCACAACCTATGCCCTAAGCGCCCGCACCGGGCACAGTGGGTCTGACATTCTTTCTGCACCCCCTGGTGAGCCCAGGGGATTGAAAGCAGCCAACTCGATCGATTGGTCTACATGGAGGAAGACAATCGTTTGGATAGGAAGGATGGATATGGCGAGAGCACCACTCCTGACCCTTCTACATGCCAGCGCAAACGCGCCTGGCTTACTGACAAGGCATGGAGTTCACCGACCGATTGCAGTCGCAATGGCAAGGACGAATGCCATATTCATAGACAGCCGCGTCAGGTCTGCCTGACTCAGCGGCCCAAATGGGGGTAGACCTAAGGCCCTCAGGACTACTTGCAAGTCCCATGATGGTGCCCTCAGGGGTCATGGTGGCTGAATGAAGCCTCTGGCCTCCCTTCAGAAACTGCCTGACTAGGTAGTGGGACCCTACCGTCTGGTTATCCACCCCTGCATGTGTGGCCGATACCGCGGCCACATAGACGCACAGGGTGGAAGCAGCTCTCCTGCTGCCCAACACAGACTGCAGAGAGTGTGGTATCACTATCACTGAGCAAGTCCATGGGACTTCGCCATGTGCCATGCACCGCTGTGAAAACAGCCTCCACCTGTTTGCATACTGCCATGTAGTGGAGAGTGCCCCTGAAGTCAAAAACGTATGGACCTCTGACTGGTCGCAATACGTCACAGTGGGTCCTGGCTACCAGGAGCCCCACGCACAGCTGCAGGCGCCCCGAGTTCGGGTGCCACATGTGTCCGCCTACCTGAGACAGAAGGTCCTGTCTCCCTGGAAGGCACCAAGGCTCTCCTTGAGGAGTTTAGTAACGCTGGGATCCATGGCCTTCCTGGCCAATGTGGAGCCACCAAACGTAGGCTGTAACTGCAATGCTGGACCCCATCCAGTGTTGTCAGTAACAAAAGAATTGTAGGAAATGCATAAAGCAGGCTGACTGGCCAAGCCTTAGCCAGAGCATCCTGCCTTAGGGGACTGGTCCTCTCCATCTAGGAGAACCCAGGGGGACAGTGGGTCATCTCTTCGGAAGCAAAGAGATACGCCACTGCCCTGCCATACTTGTCCCAATCATGCCCACCACCTCCGGATGGAGTCTCCACTCCCGGGGGTGGCCCTTTTCTATCGCTGTGTTCCGGACACCTGGAACTTGGACAGCTTAGATAATGATAATTAGATAATGCTGAGGTCAGCATACTTATCAATCGAAGGAAGAGGCTGTACTCCAGCAGCCTCCATTGCCTGAAGTGCTGTAGTAGCTGCTGAACGGTAGCTACGCGCTACGGAGAAAGGCAGGCTCGCATGGCCGCCGACTCGAGCACCAGCTGAGCTGTAATGGTGGCAGGGATGCTGCCCCACACTGTTTAATATACGCAGAGCCAGGGACGGCCCAACGGAAGAACCCTGACTGGTACACCCTGCCCAGGAATGCAAAGGGGAGGACCACCTGTGACATTGGGCAGTAGGGACTTGAAAGTAGCATCTTTCAGGCTATGACACAACCCAGTCCGCCTGAGCGATAGACTGGAGGACCCCTGCAACACGCAGCATGGGGAAAGGAAGAATCGTGAGGCACTGATTCCGCCGTCTTAGTCCAGAACGGGGCGACCCCGCCCCACCTCCTGGTACCTGAACTTCGGTTGAGTAGAACCTACCGAGCATCGAGTAGCACCCCCAAGGACTCTGGGGGAGGGCGGAGGCTGGACGCCGACCTCCTGGCGCCTGAAATGCAGCTGTAGCGCAGTGTCACGGCGCTGTACAGAATGTGCTGAGAAGCACTGGCCCCTTGATTGTCCACCTGAACGTGGTTGAAGCTATTGGCACGGGGTACCACAGAGGTTCCCGGCCTGGAATCAGGCAGAGGTGCACGTCGCAGCGTGCAACTACTGTCTAGCCTGGTCAACCTGAACACTTCGCACCGGGGCCTAAAGCGTGCGGCCTGGGATCACTGGAAGAGAACGGAGGGTCTGTCGACACACCTCCGACTGGGACGCACAGTTGGCATCAACCTGCCTAGCTCCCTAAGTCATAATGCAAAGTCTGCAGTGAAGCATCACTGAGGGTCCGTGCTGATTGACCAGCACCTGACCCCTGTATGGTTTGCAACCAAGCCATGACTATGTGCGAAAGCAAATTCCCAAGACGTCCCACACGGGCAGCAATGTCGTAACTCCTAGTAAGGAGGTCGTATGTAATCTGGCACTGGGGCCGAGGGCAGCGCACATCGGTTCTCAGAGCCTCGTCTGGGGAGACAACCAGGGATGCTATAGCAGGCTCAATCGGAGCTAACCAGTCCAAGCCCTAACTATCAGCATTGTGCATGGCTGCCAGAGCTCTGCTGTCACTAGTGTGATGAGAGAGCCCTTAAATCTGCAAAGCCTCTACGGAGCTCTGCCTTCGAAGTGAGGCTCAGAGGGAGGCCCAGAGAAATATACGGAGTATTGAGGGCCCGCCGAAAAAAGGCATTCACAGGTGCAGATGAAACCAGAGCTTCATCTAGCCCAATAGTTGGCAAGTCACGGACGGACACTGACCCTATAGCCGAGCTGCCCATCTGTATAACATTACAGGACGCAGCTGTGGACAGCATGTCATCCCCTGAGTAGGAAGGATGCACAGCCGCAAGGCTACTCACTGCAGCTGGTACCCTGAGCTGGTTGGAGGCTAGTAGGAGAGCTTCTACCTAGCAAGCCTCAGTGCCTGAGGCATGAAACTACGGTTCATGCATGGTTTATCTGACAGTGCTTCCCTCGGGTGCTCACCCCGAGACCTGCCGGGCACTTGTCATGGCCATTCTCCACTGTAGGGAGGCCATGAAGGCGTCACAATTATGGTTGTTTAGTATGTCAGCAATTTAGCAGGCTAGGCTAAATGAATTAGTAGCCTACTCAACCGAGCTTCCGGCGCAAGCACCAGAGCAACGGAGCGACACCCCTAAAAGTAACAGTGACGGCGACTTTAGGAGGCCTAAGCTGCTCATTGTCGAGCCAATTAAAATATGCATCTGTTAAAGGTATGCAACCGGGCTTCAGGCGAGAGCAACCGAGCCACGGTGCGACACCGCTAGAATAAAACAGTGGCGGTGTAAAACTATGCTGCCCACTGGCGAGCATAATTACAGTAGGCTTTAGGCAATCGAGCTTTAGGCGAGAGCACCCAAGCAGCAATGCGACCTGTAGTGTAAAACTATGCTGCCCACTGGCGAGCATAATTACAGTAGGCTTTAGGCAATCGAGCTTTAGGCGAGAGCACCCAAGCAACAATGCGACCTGTTGTGTAAAACTATGCTGCCCACTGGCGAGCATAATTACAGTAGGCTTTAGGCAATCGAGCTTTAGGCGAGAGCACCCAAGCAACAATGCGACCTGTTGTGTAAAACTATGCTGCCCACTGGCGAGCATAATTACAGTAGGCTAGGCAATCGAGCTTTAGGCGAGAGCACCCAAGCAGCAATGCGACCTGTAGTGTAAAACTATGCTGCCCACTGGCGAGCATAATTACAGTAGGCTTTAGGCAATCGAGCTTTAGGCGAGAGCACCCAAGCAACAATGCGACCTGTTGTGTAAAACTATGCTGCCCACTGGCGAGCATAATTACAGTAGGCTTTAGGCAATCGAGCTTTAGGCGAGAGCACCCAAGCAACAATGCGACCTGTTGTGTAAAACTATGCTGCCCACTGGCGAGCATAATTACAGTAGGCTTTAGGCAATCGAGCTTTAGGCGAGAGCACCCAAGCAACAATGCGACCTGTTGTGTAAAACTATGCTGCCCACTGGCGAGCATAATTACAGTAGGCTAGGCAATCGAGCTTTAGGCGAGAGCACCCAAGCAGCAATGCGACCTGTAGTGTAAAACTATGCTGCCCACTGGCGAGCATAATTACAGTAGGCTTTAGGCAATCGAGCTTTAGGCGAGAGCACCCAAGCAACAATGCGACCTGTTGTGTAAAACTATGCTGCCCACTGGCGAGCATAATTACAGTAGGCTTTAGGCAATCGAGCTTTAGGCGAGAGCACCCAAGCAACAATGCGACCTGTTGTGTAAAACTATGCTGCCCACTGGCGAGCATAATTACAGTAGGCTAGGCAATCGAGCTTTAGGCGAGAGCACCCAAGCAACAATGCAACCTGTTGAGACAATTAAAATATGCATCCGATTAAGGTATGCAACCGGGCTTCAGGCAAATACAGTAGTCTGTGCTGACACGACAACGGTGTGACAGCCAAAATAACACAGTGAAGGTGACCCTTGGAAACCCAAGACGCTCACTGGCTAGTAGCAACTAACGTATGCAACCGGGCTTCAGGCGAAAACACCCGAGCCACGGTGCGACACCGCTAGAATAATACAGTGGCGGTGTAAAACTATGCTGCCCACTGGCGAGCATAATTACAGTAGGCTTGGCAATCGAGCTTTAGGCGAGAGCACCCAAGCAACAATGCAACCTGTTGAGACAATTAAAATATGTATCTGATTAAGGTATGCAACCTGGCTTCAGGCGAGAGCACCCGAGCCATGGTGCGACACCGCTAGAATAAAACAGTGGCGGTGTAAAACTATGCCGCCCACTGGCGAGCATAATTACAGTAGGCTAGGCGATCGAGCTTTAGGCGAGAGCACCCAAGCAACAATGCAACCCCCTAAATAACACAGTTCAATTGAATTCAGCTTATTTAAGAAGGGGACAGTGTCAAATTAATAAAACACATGACCATACATGGGTTAAAAAGATAGAATTAGCCAAATGCTATTCTCTATCTATAGTAGTCCCCTGGCAGTGTCAGCGGCTCTAGGTAACCCCAGCCGCCCACTGGAGAGCAAATCAACGAAGGCTAGGCAATCGGGCCTCAGGCGAGCACACCCAGGCAACAATGCGCCTTAAATAACACAGTGACAGCAACACTTGGGTCCCAAGACGTTCACTGGCGCAACTAAAGTAGCCTATGCAACCAGGCTAAGGCGAGCTACCGTGCAACGGTGCGACACGGCTATAATAATACAGCGGTGTGAAACCAATTACCAACTGGCGACACACTACAGCAGCCTACACACGTGCAACAGTGTGACACGGCTCAAATAACACGGTGAAGGCGATTTAGGAAACTAATTAGCCCACCGGCGAGCAATACAGCAGCATACAGTGTATACAACAGCATACTAGTGTGTGGCACAGCTCACCCACTGCCCCTAGCTCAAATAAAGTAAGCTATGCAACGCAAGGCTTAGGTGAGAGCACACGACTGGTGCGAACAGCTCAAATACAATAGTGAAAGCGACTTCTGACCCGAAGCCGCGCACTTGACGAGCAAAGTAAGTAGCCTCTCGCTCTAGGCGATGCTACAAAATACTGTGGCGGCGGCTTGGACTCTCCCCAAGCCGCTCGCCGCCGATTAAATCGAAGTAAGCAACCGGTCGGGGCGATCTACGTAGCACCCGAGCACAGTCAACAATGCTAGAAAAACAATACATTCGAGCATACCGGGCTTTAGCGAAAAACACACAAGCACCGGTGAGAACCCCCGGGGGGGGGGGAATAACACGGCGACTGTGAAACCAGCCGCCGCTTGACAAGCTCAATTAAAGCAGGGTGGAAAGGTGATATTAGCTTCCGCGATAGCCGCCGGCTACGCGTAGCCTTCACACTCTACTCACCCCCTGACCCCGGCCTCAGCCGAAGTCGAACGAATTGCAAGCGCAGCCTTTGGAGGACGAAGTCAAATCGAAGCCCCAACCCTTAGGTTACAAAGCTACTTGCGACAAGCTAATGGTATATACACACACAATGTGTGTGACCTGCTAGCACGAGAAGATAGAAGGAGGAACAGATCCTAGAGTGACTTCCGGAATATATACATATTCTCGGGTCACCCAGGTGTCACGGGTGACTATTTTGGTATAAGATCTCGACCTGCGCATGCGCGCGATGGAACATCCAGTGCTGAAAGCACCGCCTCTGGCGGTCAGTAGGAACGAAATAGAACCACTAATTGCTCTGTCAAAAGCTCATAATTGTTCCCGGTTTGCTGTCAGATGTCAATTAGATAAGGAAGATCCTGCTTCGTATCCAATCTCCCAGAAACAGTCAACATTGGATTGTTGTTGTTTTCCCCCTAACCAAGTCATTTTTATGTCTCGTAAAATTCTCATATTGGATTTTTTTTAAACAGGCGTATGGGTCATTTGAAAGGCACTTGAAATTGAATATCTGTCGCCAACCGATCCTCGACAGGCAAACAGAGTGGCTTCTGAACACACACACACACACACACACACACACACACACACACACACACACACTCAGCCAGAGTTGCAGCTTGCGTTAGGAACCCAAACAAAGAAAAAGAAAATTTTCAAAACAGTCTGATTTTCTATTTTCTCCTGAGGTGTTTTATCTCGGCCTCGCTTTCCCTCCACTGATGAAACCTCAAATTTGGCTTTTATAAATGACTAACTGAGCCTCTTATTGTAACTGACTTTCACACTTTTCTCACTAAACCTCCAGAAACTTAATCTAATGTTCCATTCTGCAGACATTGCAGAGCTGTACAAACACACACACACACACACACACACACACACACACATACCGCAGACTCCTTTTTTCCTTTAACTTTTTAAACAAGCCTGTCAGATATTTCTTCTGTTATGTATTTTTAGGCCAAATTGCTATAATTTAGGACATTCCTTCTTCAGCCAGAGAACCCATTGGAAAATGGCTTTGAATTGCCAGTTGAAAAGGGGAAAATATACAGTACCCTTGCCATTAACGTCACTGCTGCCTTCTTTTCATTGTACATCAGCTTTTGCCATTGCGCCTTCATCCTCAGCGTTTTACTTATAATAATAATAATAATAATAATAATAATAATAATAATAATAATAATAATAATAATAATAATAATAATAATAATAATAATAATAATAATAATAATAATAATAATAATTGATAGGTTTTTATAGCGTTTTTTTGGAGGTCACTCAAAGACGCTTCACATCACAGAATATACATAAAGAAAAGAAAAAAACACGAAAACAAGATACAAAAACAAATTCAACATAGAGTCAGGTGTGGTATGGGTGGAGTCAGGTGTCATGTGCTTTCTCTGAAGAATGGACTTCTGAGTTGACCTTAAATCCTGTGGGCATTGGCTAGTTCTCTTAGCCTTACCTTTTTAGGATGGGTCTTCATTGCTTAGGTAGAAAAACTTTTTTCTACAATGTTTGACATTTCTTTATTTAATTACAGTTTTTGATGAAATTTAATTATCAGTCATTCATTGTTATTGGAGCATCTACTGATCAAAGTTCTTATAATTTTTCAAATACCCTCTACTCAAGGACATACTATGTGCGTACAGATCACCAACATGTATCTCTTATACCTACAATGCACGAGTGAGAATATTAATGGTAGTCTATCGACACATCAGTTGAAATGACACATTCCCCCACAAAGCGCCGGAATGAGATATCTCAGAAGTGGAGAAGACTCTTTTAAACTCATTACTGGTCAAAGCTGGAGTAGACATCGATAAAGTAAAAAGAGAGATTACCCACTCTGAGAAAATCCAGTCAACTATGGGAAATACTTTAGTGAGTCACCTCATACAGCTAGTAACCTTTGTGTGTCTCTGCGAACATTGGAGCCGTAGCCTATCTTCTGTAGATTCCTTTTTGGCCCTTCCTCATTAGGTATAGGCAGTCAATCGCTGATCATCATTTGCTTAACCGTGGTAGATAAAAAAAAACATCTTTTCTTGACGATTTTCAGACATTTCTTCTCATTGTAAACGTGTGCTGCATTTGGATGGAAAGCTTTAAAAATCTTGTTAAATTATTTTTATTTTTTATTCAAAGCCAGCATGTTATGCTTTACTGGAATCTTGTTCCTGTCTTTTATTCATATTCTGAATACTAGGCATGTTAACCTTCAAGTGTACGGGAAGTTTGAAATAATAAAGTGAGGTATTCAGTTTCACCAACAATTGATATCCTCTATATCCTACATAAATGCCACAGGAGAAAATAGTTAAATGGTTGAGTCACTGACTTGACAGGCCCCCAGCTCTGTCACAAACCCCTGAGCCATTATCCCTTCTCTTCTACATAAATGTCAGCCAGGCAAAATGAGATTTTCTCAGACAGGAGAATGAACTCTTATTCAACTTCATTGTTTATCTGAATATCAACAAGACACGAGAGAGACAGAGAGAACAGAAAAGAGAGCTGGGGATTAAAGTTATGAGAAAACGATTCCCAGGCAAACTTTGTGGTAAATTAAGAATGACTTTTGAGTGACTTTCAGCTGTTTTCTCAAGGTTTAGGATTCAAAACCCATATTCTATAGCTGATCACTCCCTGACAGTCAGAAGTGAGATAAAATAAAGTCTCCTTAATCAGGGATTAACCAAGTCAATATGGATTTTTTTGGTTCCCTGATTGATTTGAAGATGTTAAAAACAGACCCTGCAAAGCACTGCAAGGCTACTGCTGAGATATTTGGTCTAGTGTTCGTTGTAATAGTTCAATATCTCATTTCACAGGCTTATAGCAGCTATAGTGATTCATGCCTGAGAAGATGCACACTAACAAAACCTGCAGATTGTAAATTTCCCCTCATTGGCCAAGATTGACAGCCAAGATTTTCACCACAATTTTGCGACATATTTCCGAAGATTTCGGAATCAAACATGTGTAACAACTGTTCTTAACAGTTCAGCTTATGCCATTTCAAGCTTTGGCCAGGGGCTATTTAATAGATTTGCTCATTGGCCACGAGCGTAGTGGCTAGCTAACACGGAAGAAGATTAGGGGTCGGTCGACGAAAACATTCGATGTATAACACATGCGCAACTGGTAAAACTTTCTATTCTTAATCCAATCCTCTAAATGTGCGCACTTTGCGGCATCAATAATTTAGATCTCCACTAGTCATTACAATAAGCCAATTAATTCATATACTGAGCATGTATGGCATGGCATCGCCGATAAGACGAAATTAGAATCAATTAGAACAAACGGATGTTTTGGTCACACAATTAGACCCGTTGCAAATGGCTGAAGAAAATATTGTTTCGATGACCCGCATGTGGAGTAAACATAGTTCAGAGGCAGCCTGGAGCGACTGAGGACACCATTGCAAATCATAAAGAACGATCCGCATATATGTACGTAATATATCATGTATTCGCACACATTTTATGCCATGTGCGGATCATAATCGCCCTGGAGATACATACGAGACTCCTCCTTAACGTAAACCCGGCGCGATTCTGAGGTATAATAAACTTCACTCCTCAAAATCAGTGAGAAGACTCTGAACAGAATGAAAACACATAGATGTAAAGGCAAATGGCAGGAAAAATGAAAGTGCTATGTGTTGACTAGTAGCAGGAGAGTCGGGGAACAGAGCCTTCTCAGTCACTGATTGTATTATAGCCCGATTGAGCAGCAGGACAGTTTATTGTAAAGTTAGTGTGTATTCCACCCTAACTTTCAACCATAATCCAAGAACATGCAAATGTAAATTCAATAGCGCTAATATGCAACATCAACGTTTTTTTTTATAGTTCCGTTTAATAATAAGTCCTAATTCGTTAAGTTATGTTGGTATGCAAACCCATTGCAAATATCCGTGGAGCATATGGGTTATGATTTCATGTAGAAGTATGCTTAAAGTCGGTTGAAAAAAACAATGAAAAGTTATTGCTAGATGGTTAATGAACTATTTGGATCATTGTACACAACTATAAGATGTTCGCAATATACATGTGGCATTTCCCACGACTACACTTTCTCTTCTAATGATATTGTGAGTCGTGTGGTCAAGCTTCTTAGACCGCACACTAGTTTGCCCGATACCAAGATTTTTTTTATAGAATCCCAAATCTCTTAAGTAAATTGGGTTTTGCTGGTTGTTTCCAATTTACATATTAATATGCCCCAGATCTGCAAGCTGAAAGGATTACATAGAATTTTTACTTATTCACACTTTTCATGAGCTAACATTGATGCTAGATTATGGGGCCTGGGCTCCGTGAAGGCCAGTCATGCTTTTCCACACCAAACTGGGTAAAACATTTCTGTACTATGCTCAACTGTCATTCTTACTAATTAAGCTCATACTTTGATAGTAAATAAGCATGTATGACATACCTGTGCAGGTAAAAACAAAATTACGAATCAATGTTGTTGTTTTTATGTCACAATTTCATAGTTCCAAATCTGCAAAACTGAACTTTGGTCTATTAGCCTGCATGTGGATGAAACATCTTCGAAGAACTGGAGAGAGGACACCATGCCACATTTCGTATGCTCTACCTGGGTTTCTCTTTCATTTTATTTTATTTGGCTTTTTTTTCAAATCCATTGTGTCGGAAGTTATAAAGTGCTGGGCTGCTCCTCCGTTAACGTAAACCCCCGCCACATTCTGAGGTTGCAGGGTTCATCCATAATTCATGTGAGAAGACTCTGAACAGATTGAATTGTCACAACTCAGAGCTGGTACAGAGGCAGACTGTGCAGAGAAAATGAGTGGGAAAGATGCTAATACGTGTTAGGATCATGTTTGGATAGCAGGGAGGCGGCGGGCAGAGCCTTCTCAAGTCACTGCATTGGGTATTATTCAGCCCTGTTTGAGGCAGCAGGACAGTTTTATTGGTGCTGCTATGTGACTGACCCTGACCTTCTAACCTCACTATGGAAGAAGGACAAATTAAATTAGCATTAGCGGCATGAATATTTAAAACATCAGTTTTTATGTTTATTAGGTTCACTTGATATAATAAAAACAGTGTCTCAAGTGGATAAGTATGTTCTAATGCAACCCATTTGCAATACTGATTAGCATTAACTGGCGACATGATTTCATGTGCAGGAAGTGATGCTTAAAGTGCAGGGAGAAAAAAATACAAGAAGAAGCTTATTGGCTGGATGGTTAGATGAACAGTGTTTGACATTGTGGACCAGGGGCCAACTATAAGATGTATGCAAAAAAAAACATGTGTGCATCTTTTCCCACACATACACTGCTATTTCTAATGAGTATGTGAGATGAGACCGTGTGTAGCTCACACATACTTCAGACCAGGCGAACACATAGTTTGCAAGCGATAGCTGCAAGGGCAATTTATTTATAGGGCATGAGCCGCAACCTTAAAGTAAAACATTGTTTGTGTAGGTTGTTTTCCAATTTCACATATTATTATTTTGCACTCAACTCTGCATTCTGTAAAAGGTCACCCATGGAACATTTATATACTTTATTGACACTTTTTTTCATTAACATTGAAGCCATCATTTCCCCGTTGATCTTTTCATTTGATCATGCATTGTGAAGCACTTTGTAAAGTCTGTTGAGTGAGTTTTAGATTAATAATAATTGAGCATCCTTCTGATGTTTAATAATAATGATTTGAGATCACCACAGCGGCAGTCATAACAATGACAGGTACATGTGATGAATTAACAGTCCAGGCGCTTTTAAATAGCCTGTGCATAATGACAGCTGCTCTGTACGAGATCACCGACATAATTGCTTAAACTGCACTTCCTATTTTGCCGTTCCGCTCATTGACAGGTCTGCTGAGCGAGTATTTATATGCAAATGGCTCTTTTGAAGTGTGTTTCTATATGCGTTAATGGCTAACTGTCGGAGTCTAAACGAGGCACCTCCAGCGTTCCTCAATGCAGAGTTATATACTAAATCTGGTGAAAATAATTTGTATGCATATTTTCTTTCTCTTAGTGATCATGGAAGTAAAAACATGTGAGCAGGTGAATGAGGAGGTTCTGTTGGAAAGGTCTGGGGAGCATCTGGTGGCCAGATCGGGGATGGCAGGTCTGGGGAGTTAGGAGAAAGTACACAGGGCCTGGGAGAACTTTGACAAGATTGTTGTTTTGGCTCAATGCTCATAAAGTACATTTTTGCAACTTGGCGGATACTTTTATCACAAACCATTTTACTTTTTGTGTTGATAAAAGTGTATCTGGATGGCAAGACATTTCTTTGAAATATAAATGTTGAATATAATTGAGGGGTGAACATTTGCGTTGACAGGGCTGCAATCTATTGATATCAGCAATTCAGCTGTCTGAAAATAGTTGTTTGAAATGTTTTATCTATGTAAGGTGATAGTTGAAATTATTGCTTTACCAAATTCAGGCAATATAATCATCTCACAATTGCGAATATCATTTCAAAATTGTCTTTTTTTTATGGTGGAGAATCATAAAACACATCTTTCAAAGCTCGACTTTTATCCTTTTACAAAAAACATTTGAATTTTCTTGTCAGTCGCCTCTTGACATTGGACATAATAACAGCATTTTGCTCTGAAAAGATCAGCACTGCCACAGACACTTAAGCAATTATTTTCCACCTTCAGAAGCCTCCGCCAGCCGCCCCTCTCTCGGCTAAAGACTGGTATTATTGTGGAGGGAAGATGTGGGCAGAAATGTTACATATTTCAGCCTCTGCCAGGTTTTTCCTCTGTGTGAATAGCCTCTTCCACAAACTGAACTTGACAAATATATTCAGTGACAGCAAGGTCAAACGTCAAGTCCATTGAAAAAAAATGTACACATAAAAAACACATAAAAAATTCAACCAGTATTTTTTTTTCCTTAAAGGCCACATCCAGTCTGACATTTTGAGACTTTTTCACTCAGACCATGCTGATAGAGCTTTTATTGTAACGCCGCTTGAGGCAAATTTGTGATATCAGGCTAAATAAAATAAAAAAATAAATAAAATAAAATCTAAATAAATTTGACATGTATGTAGGGTAATAATACAGTCATTTAAAAAATGGTCTATTAACAAACAAAAAAAATGACCCCATAACTCCAATATCAGTGTCACCTCTGTTGTGGAGAGGCATTGTCTAAGCCGCAGAGCAAATAATTTGAATCGCTGAGATGGCTCAACACTGCCATCGCCTAACATTATCAATTTGCATATGTGTATGCGCCATCTGTCTGCAGAGTTGCCCTTTCCAAATGCCACGAAAGGTCAGAAAGCAATAAGTCAAAGTGCTGCCACGCTTGGTCGAGGCTGTCTGATTTTGCACACTTTCTTATGCATCACTGGTGCGTTTAGCAGAAAACAGTAAACACAGCAACATGAATTGATCTGGAATGAATCATTAAGTCATTTTGGTGTTCTCTTGTCACTGGTTTGATTTAAGAGCCCGGACCCTTTGCGGCTCCAGCGCTCCTCGACATTTTAATGTACAGCACTTTGAGCTGCGGAGGGGTCAGCGGCTTCCAGACAAATATTGATGCTCTGTTTGTTTTCTTTTTTCCGATCGATACTGGGCCAGTGTTTCTCTATGAGTGATGAAGCCGGCGGTCAGGGCATGATCACTTCCTGTTGAGGCAATACAACTCAAACTGAAGGGGCCTGGCTGCTGGAAAAAAAACACATTGTATTACTTTGATGCTAAAATCCAATAAGTAGTCGCTCCTGCAGTCCTGCATAACTTGAAATTGAAAAATACAATAGGAATATGATGTATGAGCTATCAGATGTATCTGAATTTAAGTGTGGGTACATTCTTCACAACTGAATCATGTTGAAGCATCATAGCTGCATGATAATCCTGCCTGATTTTATTTTCTATTCACTCACTCTAGTCACCAAAGAGCTCAGAACTGCAGCTACAGCAATATCACAAATAACTTTTTTCTTGGGTGTTTTCATTTGATGCAAAATCCTGGATCATTTACTCCTTTAAGGTTGAGGCATGGTAAGAACGAGATTAAGCCTCATCCAAGCGAGGTCACCTGTAAACGTATTGGTCATCTTCCTGATGGCCTGATCTGTGGTCCATTTAAACTTGAGATATTTACACAATGTGTTTATGTCTTCAAGAATTTACAGTCTTCAATTCCAGATGCTATGATGGATCCAGTCCATGTCCACATTCTGTTTGTTTTTTTGCTATGAAATGAGTCAAAAATATATTTTAATGGCAAAGACTAATAAGTCATCATCAAGTGCATATTTTCACAAAATGTAATATTGTTGCAAAAAGGTCCAGCCAATCACTTTCTGTACCTGATGGATCATTTTACAGCTTTCAGTTAGCTTGAAGCTAACCCTCTCTCCTTTTGTTTTACCAGTTACCCTTTCAGTGAAATGTGATTTCTGCCAGGAGTATTTCCAGTAAGAAAGGTTTTCCTGGACATAAAATGCCATACAGGGCATGTGGATAATGATATCAGAGAGCGGTGTTTACCTCCTAAATGTCACGAATGGTTAGTTTTAGAGGAAAAAAAGTACTTTGGTTTGTTTATTATATAAAACAATGATCTTTACCGTGACATTAGGCAGTAAGTGCCTAAACTTGCCCATAAAAGGTCAATCATATAGTTGTCTGATATTGGATGGAAAACAAGTAAAATATGTTCCTAAAGTGCACTTGGCAGATATAACTACAGCAAGTCTACACACCAAAGTATGTTAATAGGTCCTACATAGGATGGTAAGAAGAAAAATGTATGTCAGAAATTCAAAAAGTCTTGGTTTTTATAATGTTTTTCCAGTAACTACATTTTGAGTATGTGTGTATGGACAACTGGAAACTAAAATCTGATCACCTCCAAGTTAAAAAAGTATATTGAAATGGATTGATCAGATTATTTCCTTTAATAAATAAAAGCCTAAACATAAGTTTTGCTTCAGGGGTTATTCAAAATAATAACATGTTGTCTCGCTGTACATGATCATGAGTTGCTGTAACACCCACACTGCTAGTTTTAAATTAAATCAAACATAGTGCACACGCCTTATTTCTGCTCTTCACATATCAGATTTTCTTACTATTTCAATGTAGTATGAGTTCAACAGGTTTATAGGCAACACATTTGGAATAACTGCAGAAAACATTGACCACATTGTACAGTGTTGCCTTCCGCACAAATGTGTAGTTTTCAATGCTCAAAATTATTAATGTTGACAGCTTCATCTCCGGCCTTCACTTCCTGCTGTCTGGCCACATGGTTTATTTACAATCATATGAAAAAGTTTGGGAACCCCTCTCAGCCGGCATTATAATTGACTCTGCTTTCACAAAAAAAATATAAAAGTGGTATGTCTTTAATTTACCAGGAACAGCTAAGTACTGGGATGTTTTCCAAACAAAGATTTTTTGAAAAGCAGTATTTGGTTGTATGAAATAAAATAAAATGTGAAAAACTGGCTGTGCAAAAATATGGGTACCCTTGTGGTTTTGTTGATTTTAATGCCTGTAACAGCATGTAAAACTGATTACTTTAAACACAAAGTTGGTTGGATTATGTTGTTAAGCCTTGAACCTCATATAATTGTCTGTTTAATCACGAGAAAATGTATTTTAGGTGCCTAAATGCAAGTTGCACTTCTCTTTGACTCTCTGCTGAAGTGAGACAGAATGGGATCATCAAAACAGCTCCCAAAAGATCTGAAAAACAAAGATTGTTCATTGTCATGGTTTAGGGGAAGGCTACAAGAAGCTTTCCCAAAGGTTTCAATTGTCAATTTCGACTGTAGGGAACGTTGTCAGGAAATGGAAGGACACAGGCATAGTGGCAGTTAAACTCAGGCATGGCAAACCAAGAAAAAAACAGGAGCGCATAGGTGGAGGATTGTGAGAATGGTTGCACACAACCCACAGATCACCTCCAAAGACCTACAAGAACATCTGGTTGCAGATTGTGTATCTGTACATCGTTCAACAATTCAGCGCAATTTGCACCAAAACATCCGCTTTTTATAAAGACCAAATAACTTAATTTTTGTCTCATCAGTCCAAAGTATTTTCTTCCAATATGAAGCTGGCTTGTCTAAATGAGCTTTTGCATACTCCATGCAACTGTATCTGTGGCGTGTGCGCAGAAAGGGCTTCCTTCTCATCACCCGGCCATACAGATGTTTTGGTGCAAATTGCACTGAATTGTAGAACCATGTACAGATACACAATCTGCAGCCAGATGTTCTTGCAGGTCTTTGGAGGTGATCTTTGGGTTGTGTGCAACCATTCTCACAATCCGCCGCATATGCTGCTCTTGTACTTTTCTTGGTCTGCTAGACCTGGGTTTAACTGCAACTGTGCCTGTGTCCTTCCATTCCCTGACAACATTCCTTACAGTAGAAAATGAAAATTGAAACCTTTGGGAAAGCTTCTTGTAGCCTTCCCCTAAACCATGACAATGAATAATCTTTGTTTTTAAGATCTTTTGGGAGCTGTTTTGATGATCCCATTCTGTCTCACTTCAGCAGAGAGTCAAATAGAAGTGCAACTTGCATTTAGGCACCTAAAATACATTTTCTCATGATTAAACAGACAATTATATGAGGTTCAAGGCTTAACAACATAATCCAACCAACTTTGTGTTTAAAGTAATCAGTTTTACATGCTGTTACAGGCATTACAATCAACAAAACCACAAGGGTACCCATATTTTTGCACAGCCAGTTTTTCACATTTTATTTTATTTCACACAACCAAATACTGCTTTTCAAAAAATCTTTGTTTGGAAAACATCCCAGTACTTAGCTGTTCCTGGTAAATTAAAGACATACCACTTTTATATTTTTTTTGTGAAAGCAGAGTCAATTATAATGCCGGCTGAGAGGGGTTCCCAAACTTTTTCATATGATTGTATACCTCCATCTTTCTTTATCTGTCAGCTTCAGTGCAGATCTGTCTTTGATCATTGGGGTTAAGTAACAAAGGGAGTGAATCTGACCTTGAGAGATTTTTTTTTTCTCCCTCGAATGTTGGCAGTTTTCATCCGTCTGCTGATTTTTTACTGCTTTTTACATCATTGCCCCACAGCGAATAGATGGAACACTTCACATCCAAGGTTTTCTGTTGTTGTTCTCTCTCGGCAGCCTTATAAATAACCAATAGATTGACTACAGACTCAATATGACATCAGGACGTAATGCCGTCTGAGAATTTGTCATTGTAAAAGTGAATGTTTTGGATAATTGCTCTTTTTTTCCGTGTTCATTGTTTTATGAGTAAACCAGCTCAGCCAGCGTGGCTCTTCACGACTGAATACAATCTTTCCAATCCAGAATGACTCTTCATGTACAAAGAAATTGAGGTAGAAGCTCTGAAATTCATTGCAATTTTTATGCAAAATTACGACTGCTAAAAATCAAAAAGGTATAAAAGTTGTAAAACTAATATATAAATATGGATTTTTGCCAACCATTTGTATTTCCCAGAGGTCAGATTAGTATAATACATTATAAAAAAGTTTCAGACGTGTGTTTAATTGTGCAGTATGAAGTGCAGTCCAGCAGACCTGTCCTCAGAGGTAAAGCAGATTCAGTTTGTGATCCATTTTTTAATATTTTATAAAACCGTGTCATGTTGTTGAGACAGCTCATCAGGCCCCCACCTTAAAAAATAAATTGTCCACACACAGATGGGACCTGTTTGTCCTTTCACGTTCCCCAGAAAGTCTGAAAATTAGACTGTGGTGGATATTTCCCATTCCCCTCTGTGACAGACAGGGTAATTGGCTTTCAGTCACAGGTGCAGGTGATTTAAAGGGCAGTGGTTTTCATAAAGTGCTGTGCCACTTCTCTTGAAAAGGACACAAAGCCATAGGGGGGAAAAATCATATGTGTGGAAGACAGTGAGTGTCACTGACTGTGTGCATTGCCCTTTCTAAGCCTTCTTTATTCTACATGTGATATCCTCTAAGGTGTGGCCATCATGTGGCCTTGCATGTGAATCATTTACTTCACAAGCGTGTAACCCTGGAAAGAGAGGACTTTCTAAGAACATAAATGACTTGCAAAAGCCAATTACCTTACACTCATTCAAATACATTCTCAAACATGACGGTAATATAAGACTGCTGTTACTTCAAAAAGTGTGTCCAGACTCTGTGTGTGTGTGTGTGTGTGTGTGTGTGTGTGTGTGTGTGTGTGTGTGTGTGTGTGTGTGTGTGTGTGTGTGTGTGTGTGTGTGTGTGTGTGTGTGTGTGTGTGTGTGTGTGTGTGTGTGTGTGTGTGTGTGTGTGTGTGTGTGTGTGTGTGTGTGTGTGTGTGTGTGTGTGTGTGTGTGTGAACATAGCCTCAAAAAACTAATTGGAAAATATCCAAAATACAGTCGGCCAAGGCCTCTCATGTTAGAATTGCTTTCTCTACTTCCCAGTACACTACAGCCTGAATGGATTCAGTAAATGGCCTTTCTATTCATTTATTTCACTTGAAGCACAAATGCTGTATTTCTTTGTAAACCCTATTTCACATGTCCACTCAATGAAAGACGGCTCTATCATTCAATCCAAATTGTTTCCTCTCCAAAATAAACTAGGAATTTAGAAAAGCTCTCTTGTCATCACCTGTGTGTGTGTGTGTGTGTCTGTCTGTCTGTCTGTCTTTGTGAGTGTGTGTATGTGCGTGAGTATGTGCATGCATGCATTTGTGTGTGTTTTCCTTTTCTTCTTATTTTACGACTTTAATCATCTTTGAGACTGATGGTGCTTAAACACACTTTCACTTAATGTTAATCTCATAATCGTTTCTTCTGACAACACACAGGCGCGTGTAGCTTTAAGCTATAGCAGTGATTGATTCACGGCTGAGGAAATATTGCTCTTCAGCGTGGCCCATTTCCCTGAGTCTCGTGGGATGTCGTATAACGCTCAACTTGTCACACCAGCTCTAAAGAAGAGAGAGAGAGAGATAGAGAAAGGTGTGGAAACAACTTTGAATACTTAGAGAGAGAGAGAGAGAGAGAGAGAGAGAGAGAGAGAGAGAGAGAGAGAGAGAGAGAACACTTTACATGTTATTGCCTCTTAGAAGCATTTCCCTGATGACATAAACCCCTAAATTGCGATGTGAAAAAGCTGTTAATCTTTCATCTGCCACTTTTAGAGTCAATCAGTCAGAACACAATCAGTATTCTCCTCCACTCAGGAGCCATACAGGGGTGAGGAGAGACAGCAGCAGGCTATTACGCTTCCACACTCTCCTGTCAAAGATATCCATTAAAGAGTCTTTATTGGGCAAGGGGCCATTACCAACAAAAAAAAGGGTAATCTAATTGTCTTTACTCCTTTTAATATTTTTTATATGGTGTCCTATATTTCCTTTTGTGTTACATCCTTGTCCTCTTTCAGCCATTGTTTCAGCTTGATGAGGCACAAGAGTTTGCACATGAAGGCAAATACCAAATGAGACAAACGGCAACAAACAAAAAGCCTCGTTATTGAACCAACATAATACAGACAGATTAACATTTAAGTGGCTTTTTGAAAAGCTTTATCGTTCAATGGATTTGGGAACTGGCTGCTACCCCCAAAATGGTCTCTCTTGACTCATAATGTGGCCAGTCTGGTCTGTTATAACAGCCTCCGCTCATATGCTTTCAGGCTTTCCACAAAGTGTTGCATCCAGTCTGCAGCCACTAGAGTACCAGTGAGGTCGGAAAGGTGTCTGTAACTGGAAAGTAATCCGAAAATCAAAAATGGGCTAACAGATCTTTGTATATATAGCGAACACACAGCCCATGCTACCATGAATGATAAAACAAATGTACAATGTTGTCTGCTACAGGTGTCCAGTGGAAAATAACAGTGGATGTTTACTCAAATACTGTAGGCTACTAAGGTACACGTTTCTGAAAAATTGTACATTAGTAGCCTACAGAAAATTATTTTCAGGTACTTTCAATTTTTTCCATTTCCTATACTTTACACTTCTAATCCGTAACATTTCACAGGCAAACGTTGTACTTGGACTTCACTAGAATGAATTGACATGGTTACTTATTTGCAGTTGCAACATGCAATGGTCTATCAGGGTCCCCACACCTTCTTCATCAAAATACACGTTTAACTATTTCTAACTATTGCTCAAAAATAAATAAATAAATAAATATTTAATAATATCTATTTACAAAAACTTTCAAGGCTTTAACTTTTTGCTTTCCAATTTTTAATGCAATACTCGAGTGTTGGAATGACATCTAAATCACAATGACTATACTTGAGATGCAGGCCTAACTAAAATTGTGGAACAAAAATGCACTCAAAGCAGTTTAATGTAGCTACAATATACCTACCTACTGTATAGGCTATATGAAGGAATGTGAGTGGTGTCAACCTTTTCCCGATTTAAATATTCATCTGTGAGCTTCTGTCTCCCCCATGCGGTTAAAAATAAAATCACAGATCTGTGCTTTTTTCCATGGTGCTTCTCCATAGACTGGAAAAGCTTTCTCACGTTGTCTTTTGTAGCCTATGCGGCAAGGGGGATATAAAACTGTCCAATTGCTATGAAGGGGTAGGCGATTTAAAGTGGTAAACAAGTTACTGTCTCAAAAAAACAGACACGCTCCGTGTAACGATTATCAGTTAAATTCCCCTTAAAACAACTGAAAAATATCAAATCTTAACTTTGGGTTATATAGCCGACCCCGCAGTGCAGGATCAGACTGACTGCATGTGGATTTCGCCTTCATCCACGTGCATTTAAATTTAATTAGCACGCGGTTGAGCTGCTATAAATTCAGTATGGTGTATTAAAAGTGAACGCTAAGCTAATGTATTTAATAAGTCTATGTTGAGTTTTGTTGTGTAGCGTAGTAGAAGAAAAGTCTGCCTCCTATTCAATAGTTTGAAAACATGACGCTGGGAGAGAGATACAGGAAGTGCCGCAAAGTAGACTGACGTTTCTTTACAGCCAATATAATAGCTGCGTTTGTACGCTAAGCACCGCCTTCATACAAAATTGACCAATCGTCGACTTTGACGCAAACTTCCGCCACCCAGACGTTGCATGTCCATTGTACGGGTTGTTGCTGAAAGAGTGCCGCGATTGTTGAGCTCTGCAGGCTTTGTAAAGGGATTTCTTCACATTTGTTTCATCTGGTGAAGCCGGTCGTGGACTTTTAATTAAGTAGGAACTGCATGAAAGTGTGTGTCATATGTCGGTCGTGTGTTACGGTAAGCAAACAGCGGAGGAATTTGGTCGTTAACGGCGGCGTCAGCTCAGTCACCTTGCGGTCTTCTGCTAACACCGGAGCTAGCTCACGTTAGCAGCAGCTGTTTTTGTTGCTGCGTTTATTTTGACGGAGCTCTTTGGGGAGTTATGTCTTTTAACCGGACACTACCGGGTTTGTAGATAAGTCGTTGGAGTCGAGATAAACACATCTGTTTGGCTGTTAGCTCGTGAATTAGCCAACTTAGCCTGCTAACGCTACCAGGGGCTTGTGACGTTCACAAAAGGGGGAGCAGCGCGTAAACAAGAGACCTGGAAGGAAAGCCCAACCTGACGTAACGCTGTCGTATTTGCTCCCATTATTTTTTCACTGCTTGGGGGGCCCATCACTAAGACAAGAGAAGCACCGCTAGTCGTTCACAATGAATGGGTTCAGCACCGAGGAGGACAGCCACGACGGACCGCCCGCTCCGCCGTTTTACGGGCAGAGCTGCTGCCTGATCGAGGACGGGGAGCGCTGCGGCCGATCCGCTGGAAACGCCTCCTTCAGCAAGAGGATCCAGAAGAGCATATCGCAGAAGAAACTCAAGCTGGACATCGACAAGAGTGTAAGTATATGCGTCATAGGGATGGGACAATGATTTTGGAGAAGTTTTGACACCTCAATGAGTGATTTGTGAGTGCAAGTAAAGAGTAGAACGCTAGCTCTTCTTGGGGAAAGCTACTGGTGTTACTGCGATGCGGACAAAATAACCTTAACCCTTTCATGCAGTGTCCACTGAAGTGATCAGCTGTTTCAAAGCTGAGAGGGTAGGATTGTGTTAAACCATTTTGGCTTTTTAGTGCTGTCATTTGAATGACCTGAAACAAAATGAACATCTCTTTAAAAAAAACTATAGACTTCTTTAGATAATGAATCATTTTTGATGAATCCGTCAAAGACGGTTATACGTTTTAAAAGGTCTTCCCTTGAAAATGAATGTCTGCTAGTTTCGTCATGGCAGTTTATTTGAATGCAATACAACAAAAGCAGCGATTCCCTTGTGGTGTTGATGTTACTGGAGCTGTATTTGGTGTTGTTTGTATCTAAAATAGGTGTCACACAGTTTGAATTGGCACACTAACATAAGCTGCACTGGGACAACATCAACCTTCCCACAACAACTTCCAGCTTTCTCTATTATTACCACAGTTTCGACACACCTCCTCCACTGTTTCTCATGAAATGGCTGTGGCTAGAGGGATCGCTAAACGTGTTGCTTAACTTCACTCTAGTAAACAGCCCCATTTCAAAGTGGCACACAACTCACAAGCAGTTGTTTGTAGGTCAAAATACCAGACCGCACGGGAACAAGTATTCCACCATGCTTCATTTTCTCTTGAGTTTATTTTCTTTGTGTCCCCTATGTTGATATCACATGCTGTATATTTTTAAATGACCCACAGTATTTACAGCACAGCCACAGTTATCCAAGGCTGGCTCAACAACCTGGCAACTGTCCCAAGGCCCCAGTCAGAAACATAAAGGGCCTCATAAGTCCTTAGCTTCCCTGCGTGCCAGGTAGTTTGTAGTAATTTGATCTTTTTAAACCAAATAATTGTGGGAAAATGCACCTCCAAGATAAGGTTGCAACTAATTCTCAACGTGAAGATTATAATCACTGACTTGCATCGTTGATCAGTGACTTTGTATTTTTAATCAAATAAGTACCATATGTCGCATAATTCATTGCCTAAGCTTTTTTTTGGCAATGTCCATCCTTAGATGGGCCTTTAAACAAATACACACATTTCAACAGGAAATACATTGAGAACACAAAACACAGAACAACAATAACATATAACTAACTTTTAGGCTGTGCCAAACCTTGAGGCCCAGTACCTGATAAGTGCTTCAGTCTACAGGATGCACACACACAATGCACAAAGAGTTTGAGTAACCAGGGGGTCCGCTAGGGGCCTCAAGCTAAGCGTTGCCGTGGGTGACGCCCCTCATAGTGTCATCAGTGAATGACGGGATGTCTAACGAGCGTGTTGTTGCTGCTCTCCAGTCTGCATTGTATTTCCTCTGCTCCTAAGATTCCTAGAAGGCTTTGTGTGACTGGTAGCTGAAGCAGTTCAGTCAGAAGGAGGAGCTTCTCTTAGTGTGTGTCCTGCTGTTTCTCTAGCCATGATGGGACCCGTGTGACAAGTCATGGGTTTGGCCCCGAGGAATGAATGACATTTAATTCTTTCCTCTTGTGAAATCCTGTGCAGCTATTGACGTTGCAGGAAAATTTTGGGCTGGGTCAATACACTATTTGAGGTATGACCAGAATGTGTCGAAAATCAGGCAATTGCAGAGGTCTTGTTGTGGGTGCAATCTTTAAGTAGATATTACCTGCTTTTTATGCCATAACTTTGCCAGTTTTTGTTCTAGTTTATTTCAGCAAAGTTCATGTTTGGCTGTGTATGTCAAGACAACTTAACACTATCTAATTTAAATCTGTTTGTTATCTACACCAAATCTCAGGTATTGTGTTGACAAATGATAGCATAGCAAGTTAATATGTTCATGATTTATGATAATGTGGTACTACTAAAGTAAACAAGAGATTGATACATTCTAGACTGCTCCTTTTTAATACGCATTCATATATCTTTTTCTAGGTTCGACATCTCTACATCTGCGACTTCCATAAGAACTTCATCCAGAGCGTTCGCAACAAGAGGAAGAGAAAGACCAGCGATGATGGAGGAGAGTCTCCGGATCATGACGTGGAGGTTCCTGAGGTAAAGAACACTGAAGAACACTCACTATGTACAACACAGACATCATAGCTAAAACACAATAGGAAGGGGCTAATTAAACTGACAGGGCAGAGGGAGCCTTAAAACTGCTTCGAGGAACGTTAACATATGTCTTAAAACAGTCTCATGCTTCCTCTGATTGTCATACATTATGTACTACATCCAACAGCAAACAAGACCATCAGTGCAAATAATGCTATTTTGGTATAGTTTTTTTCTTAAGGACATTGTCATGGGTACGCTCACCCAGGAACTACAGCTGACGTCGTTAAAACACTATCGCTTTTGTCCAAAGGGGCTCCTAGAATTAACGCGATCTGAAAGTCCCTCGTAGCCACTTAAGGAACATGTTGGATTGTATGAAGAAGATCCTTCCATACCCCCCCATTTCTCCCAGAGAGAATCCATTTCTGCTGCTGTGCTCAGTTGTGCTTGTGTGTACTTTATTTTTTTTAGTGTCGAGGGGAGCCGCCAGTGACCCAATTTCTCCACAGAAATCATTAAAGTTTCATCTCCTTTAAAAGCTGTAAAAGAGGCAGAAGCCTTTTGGGAGTCTAAAAATGTCTCACTGAAAATGATCTAAGATGGCGGGAGGATGAAAAGTGGTAACATCTCACGTTGTACACTAACTGACTGAATCCCCGTCTCTGTGTGTTTGTCAGGTGGACCTCTTCCAGCTGCAGGTGAACACGTTGAGACGCTACAAGAGACACTACAAGCTGCAGACCAGGCCCGGACTCAACAAGGCCCAGCTGGCTGAGGTAACAGTCACACCAAGCCCTCAATGAAACCTGTGTGTGTGTGTGTGTGTGTGTGTGTCTGTGTGTGTGTGTGTGTGTGATGTCCATGTTGTCCACTACATGTCGGGTGTCTTCTTGTACTTTGCACCGTGTATATAAGTGCTCTATTCTTTCCACCACTAGTTTTTCCTAATCTCTAAAATGTCACTGGTTTGAGGGTTTAGTCTTAACGCAAGAAACAACCAGGGCTGAACAAATGAGAGGGTGAGAGTGACTGACAAAACAAAGCAAATGAAGAAAAAGAGAGACTATTTTAATACCGTGTTTGAGATAACACCCTGCAGATTGTTGCTGCTTTAGAGATGGTTGTCTTGGAGTTTTCTGTCTTTGAAAAAAAAATAGAGCTGTGTTTTAATCTTTTAATTATGTTGTGAAAAGGTTTGTCTGAAACCTGTTGGGCTTATTTGCGTAATCATTTCAGTTCTTAGGATGTGGTCAAACTGCAAACAGACTATCTGGCTCGAGACATGGCTTCTATTAACACAGTCACACAGGGAAGATTCAACCCACGCCTCACTTTAGAACTATATATCGCAAAACGAATTGCAATATGTGTTGTAGGGAACATAAAGATAAACGTTGTTCTTTATCTGTTTCTTTTACCAGAGTTAAAGTGGAACACTACATAACATATTCTGAACATCTTGATTCATGTTGCTTTATAAAAAGTATTACTATACCAAAAAATGCTCCTTCTCTTGCTGGCGTCGGTTTATCTCCCACGACACTTAACATCATTCCTTTAGAATTTCAGAGGAATTTCACAACTTTCGAAGCAGCACTCTGGGAGGAAGCTGCTGCTACTTTTTCCTCCTTCGAGTCCTGTTTTTAAAGGATTTTTTTTTCCTCTGAATAATCCGGCCAGTATTTCATATTGTGTAACAGTGAAGGGCCCCATTGAGCTGCCCTCATTAGGAGTGGACAGCCTTCTTTCTTCTCTCAACCCCACGGCTCCATACTCCTCATTGACAGTGATATACGCAGTGTCGCAGTAAGTGATCACAGGGAGATTGTTGGGCTTGATTTGCCTAATCGACAGGTGTGCTTACTTGGTGCAGCTGGCTCAGGCCTTCGACGTCACAAATAGCTCCTGTATGTAGCGTTGTGGTGTGGGGAGGGAGAGAGGGTGGGGGGTCGGGGGGGGGGGGGGGCTGGATGGGAACTCGGCTGTGGAAGGAATGAAGGAAACTGGGCTGTAAGTTGAATGTTTCCCCCTGGCTTTTAGTGGGTTAATGAACCTCCCACATCATTAATAAAGCTCCAGTCAACAGCCCGCAACCTGTCACAGCTGCCCCCGTGTTCAGCAGCCCTGAGACACTGCTCACACTCACAGGACATCGCTTCACAAACCCAAACAACCATGAGTTGAGCTTCAGTAGTTAAGAACTTTAACATTGCCCTGTGGGAAATAGTATTTTGTAGGTTGTTCCATGTTGTTGTTTTTAATCATTTTTCAGCTCATTTTTAAAAAACATCCTGCATGTACACCAACTTTCCAGTAATTGTACTGCCGGCAGTGGAAAAGCAAGCCAGATCTAAGGTTACTGTTCTGTACCAAACCGAACTGAACCGCTCAGCAGAAACAAGGCCTTGTGGTATACACTCTAGAAGTTGAGCTATGGTGCCCCGTACTCTTGAGTTTAACCTCTTTCCTCTCCCTCTGTCCTCTCTAGACTGTGAGTCGTCACTTCAGGAACATCCCGGTGAACGAGAAGGAGACGCTGACCTACTTTATTTACATGGTGAAAAGCAGCAAGAGCCGTCTGGACCAGAAAGGAGACGGGGGCGGCAAACCACTGGACTGACCTGTCCCCAAAGAGCATTTACACCACATCAGCAGTGGCTATGAGAAAGAATACAGACAACAAACAACCACGACAATGACAACAGCTGATATCTCTAAACCTGGACACCACTAACTGCAACTAGCTCCTCCTGTTACAGCCCCACTCCTCTGCTAAGACCGCTACACAAACTCTACAAGTCCTCCAAGGACACAGAGGACAGGTCAAGATGCTCATTTATCCCTCTTTGCATACAAACAAGCCTCTGTGCATGTTGTCACAACGGTCCACCCTCCAACGCATATCCTCTCCTTCTCCTTAAAGGTCCTTAAAGACTGTCTAGGACCTGGGCTCACTGCGCAGGGTTTTACGTCGTCATGCTGTAACCTGTCTGTCCATATGTACTAAAGAACGACGTCCGATCTTAACTAAGTTGGTTGAATGCAATGTACTGGCTGCCTTAAGAGCGAAAAACGAAAACACGTTTTAAGAAATTTGGGGTATATTTTTTTTCCTTTTTCTTTTTCTTTGCCGATTTGACTCTTAACACGTTGACCGCGGGGGAATGCTTGTGCCAAACATGAACGCATGTTGGAATTGAATGATGTGGGATTTTTTTTTTATATTTTGTTTTGTTTTATTAATGATGATATGTTGGAAAGGGGTGCTGCCTTCGCCGAAGTAACGTCTAGCATTTCAGGCTCAGTTCACTCTCTTCAAAAAGTGCAAATGGCACAAAGTCCACATAAAAACCTTCATTGTCAATAATGTCTAAAAAGCAACACAAAATGAGCTGATCTGAGGCCTGATATTTCTTCTTTTTGTCGCCCCTTTTCCAACTGGCCGTGATGCGTTTAAGGAATAGATGGTTGTGAAAGGTGTAGCGTTTGGCTATGACCCTCTCTTATGTTTAATGTACGTTTGAACACACAACTGGATTTATTTTCTCTGTGCCCCGCCGGTTTTGGTAGCAAATCTTTTTTTTTTACCCGTCTCTTTAGTTCAGCCTTACGTTGTATAAAGTTGTCTTTGTGTGCGTATATGATTTCGATTTCTCGTACCTTTTTTTCTCCCCCACCTGAAGTGGAATGTGTGTGAGTGTGATAGAGGTGTAAAAGTAATTATTAGTGTTATTTTACTATTTAAGAGCAGTTTCTAGTGGAAAAACGTCTCGACGTTTCATGCTTGCATATCTGGATGAATTTCAAGAGGCTGGGTTGAGAGATGCACACGTGACTATAAAGCCAATTTAAATGTTTTTTTCCCCCAAATACCGAATAATGAATCAAATTGAAACATGTTACATGTATGCCTTCCTTCTCAAATATGACAGTTTTATTGGAAGTTGAATAAGGGAGCACTTAAGCGTTTTTTACATTTGTATGCCCAGTTGAAATATTCCTGCTATTTCACTTGCGTCCCCAGAATGTTATGAAGGTCCAACATGAATCTGATTTGGCACCATAAGTGGCTTCACACTTTAAAAATGGATTTTCTTTTCTTTTTTTAAAGTCACTTTTGTCAAGTTTGACCATCTGAACTACTTAAGTAATTCATGTAAACATTGAAGTGCAGTAACGTTGTGTTGTAGCAATAATATCCTGAACGGATGATTTTTCAAGTAAATGGATTAGTTGTTTAGTTTGTGAAATCACTGCAGTTCTCCAAGTCCAGAGTCCAAAACATCACTGGTTTTCACTTTGCGAAGCAGAGACTGTTATTTCTCAGACTGGGTCTTTATATGTCGGTCATATTAATCCACAAGCCGTGATGGGAAATGACTTGTGACTCCCTGAAACAAGAAACATTTGATACGAGGAATCCAGCACTGCTGAAATGTACACCTTTTATTTAAATTCGTAATAATGCACTGCTGAAAACCTCCAGGCAATGGACAACTTTTTGCTTTCTCATCTTCTTCAAAACCTTGTACTCTTCTTCAGCTCAATTCTGTGGTTTGGTTTGTTTTTCCACGGTGGTGACTCCATAGAGCCTAAACACAAACATTTTCAGTCGGGATTCTATTTTTTATTTTTATTTTTTTAAGTTTTGCATCCTCTGTCACGCAGACTATTTCACTGTGTCCACCACACTGAGTTTGTCTACTTTTTCTTAGTGTCTCTTATAATTTCAGTTTTGCTTGTAGGTTTTGTTTAGTGTCATGTAGATAACAACCAAACTTTATTAACACATAGGCCATGCCACATTAACCTAATTGTTGTATTAGAAAAAAAAAACATATTTAAATACGCTTATTGCTCCTGATGATTATAAAAATGAATAAATGTATTGTACAGGCAGAAGCAACAGTCTCGTCTATGTTCATTCAAAGATTGTTTTGACACACTGTGGTTGGTTTCAAACATTATATAGAAACACACACACACACACACACACACAGATGCTTTGAAAATAATGTGTAAGCTTTTAAATGGAGGAGGAAGAAAACAATTGGGTCGAGGGAGAAGGCAGCCATGTTTGATTTGTATTTCTAACATGATTATTCATGCACACTCTTCAGTTACAGTCGTCGACCACTAGGTGACGCCATTGCTCCTCTTGTTGGTTGCACGGCAGCAGTAGGACGCAGTGGGGAATTTTAAACTACCTGGAGCCGAGAAGAAAAACAAAATCCACTTGGAAAATAGCCGAAATGGTAAAACATTTTCAATTTCTTTTTTGTTGTTTTGTTTTTTTTAACGATAAGGGGAACTTTTTTTTTAATTGTTTGCAATGGATACTTAAAGTGGATAACTGAAGTGAGGAATGGTAGCAGAACAAAGCCCGTTGGGGATCTTTAAGTCAATATAATAGATTATTAAATATATATTAAAGATTGACGTATTCATAGAAAAAAATATTGAATTCATGAAAAATATGCATGGGCAGGTTAGATTGTTTGTTTGTTTATTAATCTATATAATGTTCTGTAACGTCATATATAGGGGCTATATCAAAATGGTGTAGCCTACAATTATGTGTTTCTGACATCTTAACCAGGAATTCGTTTTACTCCTGGAGAACCTTGGACATTGGGGAAATAACAGTAATGCCATCCGTCTTCAATGAAAGTCCAACTTTAAAAGCAAAAATGTGCAGAGAAATTAATATCTTAATGTGTAGGACTAATGTCAGAATTATGTTGAAAATAATCCTAGTTCTGACTGGATTAACGGTATAGATATTAATTTATCTAAATGAATCTAATTAGAAATGTAGGCTTTTTAAAGTTTTACTAAATTATTGTGTGGTTATGTTTAGACAATTTCAGTATTATTTTTCTTTCGGTGAGACTCGGCTGTAACGGTAAAAATATTAAGCAATAAAGTAGGCCTAATAATAATTAAGTCTAGGCCTATATAATAATACGTTAATTCCCTGTTGAAGAAAACAAATGAGACAACGTATTCATTGTATAGCTGGAGTGTCTTAAAATAATTCATTTATTTACGGAACAATATATAACTTCACATCAATGTACATTTCCATCAACATTTCGCACAGTAATAAGCCTTTTCCCCCTTTTTTTAGTTTTCGGTGTTTTACATGACAGAGTGAAAGCTGTGCGTTAACTCAACATTCGGTGTCTCAGAGCGGACAGTGACATTATTTTTTGAGGTAGATTTATTTAATGTATTTAATTTTTTCTACAAGAAACATCAACAACAGCCGGTATAGTTTACAGTACAGTAATACTGGGTTAATAATGTTTTAAATATTCTGACTGCGCCAAAATCAACGACATGAGACAAAAAAAAAAAAAATCATCTGGGCTCAACGTATTTCTGCACATTGTGGGTAGAGAACTACTTTTTATTATATTTTTCGTTTACTTTCTGTTAATTATTTCTGGTTAAAATTCAAATCCGGTGTTCGCATATACGCTTATTGGTAGTTCTTATCTATTACTGAATTGATTAATTCATCACAATACTATTTTGATGGATCCACCAGGTTACGGTTCATCTTGCACCTATATTGCTTTATTTTGTAATTTTTTTTTGCAGCTGAAAAATCACAAATGATATTAAAAACTTTAAAGCCAGACCGAGTCATGAAATAAAGTAAATTTATCTTAAGATTTATGAAGAAAAACACATTCATGATGATTGTTTTCCTGCAGTGACAATAAACCGACTCGCACGGGAGAAAAATAACCTGAAATTAAGCTGTTTCTTTTCATTATAATGAGGCCTAATTGGGCTACATTACTGTTTTCTGATTGGGAAAAACAATTTATCAACTCAGCTAAAATGAGCTGCATATTCTGCTGTGAAGCTCGTGTGTGACTGTGATTTCAGAAATGTACCCGCGCGCCAGAAACAATTGAGAAACAGAACCAATCCTGCGGCATTATCCCAACCAGTTAGCCATGCAGGAATCATTTCTCTCGCTTTGTTTTAATGTTGGCAAAGGCGTTTCCCTTCAGACCACAGCCTACACCTCATTTACTCCCCCTCGTAATTTGTTATAATTTATTTATTTTCCGCTCCAGCGCCATCAGATGTGGAAAACAGGACCACTCGACTCGACGCCGGATAAAAACACGTTTTAGGGGAGACAGATGTTTTGCGCTGGGTTTTTTTCTTGACACCGTGGCAACATCTGGTCTACAGTGGGTACAGGCCTTACTAGAAGGGCGGGACATAGGCTACACACACAAAAAGAACAGAAATACCACAAATATCAAACTCCTTTCAGTCAGATCTGTGCGTCAGAAATCACACACCATGAAGAACATCAACCAAGTGTCCATTGCTCCACTGTGGTGTTTTCACCTCCACGTTGTCCTTTAATTAATTCTCCCGTTATTTTGCGCATGGTTGCACGTGCACAGCGGTGTCTGTGTGTGTGTGTAAGTTCTGTCAGTCAGTCAGTGGTTTTTTATCTGATCCAGAGTCTGTGATGACGCTCTTGTTTGTTGTTGTTGTTTAGGGAAAGGGTCACTGGTTGAGCTCCAGAGCCCAGACCTGCTGCGGCCAGCCGGTCCGGCCCTTCACCTTCTTCTCGGCCCCTAATGATGTCTCCTGCAGGCTGCCGTCGGTCTGTGACACACACACACACACACACACACACACACACACACACACACACACACACACACACACACACACACACATACACACACAATATTATTAGCAGGGGAACGAGAAAAAATATAGGGACCTCACATTTCTGCACAATTTAGTTCATTTCTCGTGCGAGTTAACGGCAATGTGCTTTTTTTTCGGAGAGGGCTTTTGCACCGTTTCATGACATAGGCTGCATATTTGTAGTTTACTCCTAGGAAAGTCTGATAACACTGGAAAGTCCGGTCATGCTGTTTATATGACGCAATCAGAGGCTATGACATCACTGGATCTCGTTAAAAGTGAAAGTCAGTGAAACATGGATCAAAACATTCACCAAATATGAAACAAGATTATAACTAATATTACGTTTGATATTAAATAATGATGCACTTTTAGCCTATTAATTCAAGATAGCTGTTGTTATTTTACTAATAACAGAATGGTCGTGTTATAAGCTAAAATACGACATTTACTTCTGAGGTTTAAAATAGGCCTACTGACCTAGACATAAACGTTATTGACTTTCATTTACATTGAGTAGGCTAGCCTATAATTTTTTGATATGAGAATATAACCCCAAATCGTCATTAGACTACATATTTGAAACATGTTACAAAACAGTCAATAAAGTGACTGAGTGAATTTAGTGTTTATGAAAATATAAGGTCTAAATCTGACTAGCTTGTAAAATCAAAACTTCCCCGTTCGAGAAAATGCTTATTTTTTCTTGAGGTGAAGTAGTGTGTTTTTAGTAGAGCAAGGTTATGAGCTCCAGCGTAATTTTCTGTGGATCATCTAGTTTTGTATAGTGAAAATAATAATAGGCTACCATTATAAAATAGGCTATAATAACTATTGGCTCAACATACAATGTAATTGTAATCAAATTATAACTAGCAAATTATAGTACTAATCAGATTGAAAAAAAATGTAAATTTGACAACAAATCAGATCCTGTTTTATATAAGGTAAGGTATATTGGGTTATATTTGTTTTTAAACTTTGGGGTAAAGTTAACATTGTTAATAACTGTACAACTATTTTCATTCTAACACACTTGTCTTGCCAGCAACACATTTCTAAATCGAGTATAAGTTCCCACAAAGGTGAAATAATGTGTAACTGAATTGTTTTCGTTTCGGAGTTAGCCTACTTTGATCAACTGGGAAGTCTCGGACGTTTTCTATAATCGTAACTCACCGGCTCCCGTTTCCTTTTCATATCCCGGTTTTCAAATTTCTTAATTTCGGCCTTAAAGCCCTCCGTCTCCCCGGAGTCTTTGGCCAACACGTCCATCAGGTAGGCGATGTAACTGGTCGCCAGGCGTAACGTTTTAATCTTAGACAGTTTGGTGTCCGCCGGCACGTTGGGGATACACTCCCTCAGCTCGGCGAACGCTGTGTTGATGCTCTCGGTCCTCCGGCGCTCCTTCTTGGGCCCGGACGTCCTCCTCTTCCCCATGCCGGTCTGCAGACCCTCCAGCCGGCCGTCGTGCGTCGCTCCGGGCGCTCCGAGCTCCGCAGCCGACGGGTAGGGCGCCTGGATCTGAAACTCTGGCGGTCCCTCGCCGTGGTTCACCACCCAGCTCTGGAAGTACGGCGCATCCTGGTGACACCGCTGCACGAACGGGAAGGGCTCATGCATCAGGTGGTGATGATGCTGGTAGCCCCCGATGAGGTTCATCTTGAGCGGGGGAACAAATATGCTCGTTGCAGTGTTTTCCCTCGCCCTCGGTCTCTCTCTTCTGTTACTGCTGCTGCCCCAAAACGGTCTCTGCTCGGGGATGTGCAGCCAACAGAACTCATTCACGACTTGAATATGTATTCCTTTGAATGCATTAAACGAGTAAAGCCGAACGTAGCCACGAACTTTTACATCATCGTCATTCTGAAAGCGATTTCAGGCGAGGGGAAATAGGCCGTAAAAAAAAAGGGTGTATAATTCCGGGAAGCAAAATCTTGGTGAAGTATGGTTCTCCGCTTGTGTTCGTTTTGCCGAAGAGGCTATACTCTGATTTGCTCAAGAAATTTGACCCCGGTGAAGGTGTGAGGCCCCCAGGTTTATATGGTTTGGATGTGAGCGTGGAAAGGAGGCAGCCAATAGAGGAACGCGCCCAGGATGGGAGGAGGAGTGTCTGGAGAGGTCTGCAATAACATGCGCCATGGTGCCAATCTCACGGCACTGCACAAGGAGCAAATTTGCTATTGGAGTTGGGTGCAAGTTACAACAATGTGCACGTATGATACTTTTTTCAAATCCATCATGCTGTGTATATATTTTTTTATTTTAAATTACTATTATTTTTGGTTCAAGTTTCTTATTTTTGATTTGGAGAGGTTTTACGCACATACTTTACGCATGACTCTGTTTGGTTACGGCTGTTTATTAGGTGTGTGTTTTGTAAGTAAGTAATGACAATAATTACTTTGTGTTGTTTTTCTTTGTTCAGTCCTGGTTGACCATGCAGATAATTCAACTTTATGAATACAGTAGGAATTGTAAACCAGGGATTAAATTTATCAGTTTAATGTTTTGAAGTTGCGCACATGAAATTAATTAAGAAAAACTGATAAGAAAAACTATCCCTCTGTTTTATCTGACTGCAAAAAGACGTTGTAATCCCCATTAATCATATAAAAGCTTATTTATTGAAGCTTACTACCTCCGTCTTTTAAAACGAAACGTTTCGATAGATTGCATTGTCTCATTTGGCACAACGCGCATTCATTATACAAAGAACGAACCAACATGAAATGAAACATTTGGTATATATTTTTTTTTTATAAATGCATAAATTACAATTTATTAAATTAAATCTCCATCCCAATTAAATGTGTTGATCCATGCTCCTTCATCATTGCTTGTTTAAAGATCAGCTATGATTTTTCACGTTTAGTTATTGTGTGCGTGCATTATCAGAGTCACTCCTTTTCCAGTAATAACACAAGGTAAATGTCACAGCGCTCTGGAAAAAGTGTAAATGAACAGTTTGATGAATTGTTTGGTAGTTTTGGTACAGACACAGTCCGCGGCCCGTTAGCAGTATAAGGCAAAGGGGCCCGTAGCGGCATTATCTGCGCATTAATTTCCCACCGCTCCTCACACACTAAACACATCATCTTATCTCCATCGCCTAAAAACATTATCCCATTACATTGCATGACCTTGACGCTATTTAGAAACCATTTACGGGCGCGTCTTATCTAAATACAGCCATAAATCAGAAGGTGTCACAGCTCCAGCGGGGTTACATGTATTCCATAAAAGCTCTCCTGGCCTTCTCACTGTTTACAGCACGGCAGTTTGCAGCATATTTCACCGTCCACCCGTGTTACAATAAATAATCATCAGTCACAACTTGATGTCCCTTATTTTACACGCATGTACAGACGTCTGCACGGAAATGCTCCCACTGTATTCCAATGCGCGTATAGTGCACTTGATCGTCTTATGGTAGGCCTACTTAAATGCTTTTTTTCCCTTTTTCCTATTGTATTCTTTCATATAACTATACTATTTATATACATTCTCAATTTCTATCAATCAATCTTGTTTCATATCAATAATATCTGAAGCACTCACCCTTTTTATGTTATCTTAATTCTTTTTTATTAATTTCTAATACAAATAGACCACTGCAGAAATGGTTATATTATACATGTAAAGTTCATATGGTAAATTGCATGTTCCGATATATTTGATACAATGGAACTTAAGTGTTTACATTTGGTTCGGCTTCACACGTATTTTCTGTCGGAGTGGAGCTAGTAGGCATAGTGAATTTTGCAGATTCAGTTTTACAGTAAAAAAAAATGATTGACTCATAGTTCAAATTACTCAAAGAGGGTTACGCCACCTGGAGCTGCAAAAACACTAAAATGCTGCTTGCACTTTAATGCACCATTAATTTCACACCCTGAAGGGAGCCAGTCCTATTAATGTGCATGTTACTTTTGAAACTGGAGTGCACTGCATGACGTTTACTTGAGTCACACATTGAAAGCAGGACTAGAGTATTTTTTTTTGTTATGTTGTTATTATTATAATAACTTTTTAATAATAGCCTGTGTTTGAATGGCAGTTTTCAAAATAAGATGTTTAACAAAACAATAACATAACAGAAATGACTGAGGAAAAAGATCATAAAAGATTAACCAAATTAATCAGATGAGTTAAGAGACATAAAAAAGCAAGTTTCTAGTAAGAATTATATTGCAAGTTTCCCTTAAACTCAAAATTGAAAAAACTTAGTAATGAATAACACATCATTTGACAACATCTCAGCTACATACAGTATATGTATGAAGCCCATAATGGGACTCACAGTGTCTCTGAGGTTCCTCTATCATTTAGTGCCACTCTAATACTCCTGTAATACTGTAATGTTTTTTAATGGCCTGGTGGTTGAATTTAAAAGTATTTTTGCAAAACATACAGAACTCAGATGTGTAAAGTTCTGAATATAATACGAAAGATTATTAATATGATTGTAATTTATTTTTAACGTTCTGTGGGGGAGGATAACTTGACAAGTTTAAGATGTCTCCTGCACAAACTAAACTGCATCTCCTACATTTCATCACTTTTGCAAATTTTCTTTGAACATTTCACACAGGCTTGTTGTTGTGCTTCACAAGTGACTGACAAGCAGTGACACAGTACAAATGCAGCCCACGTTTTAATCCAACACATGAATGTTGGCATTTAAAACAATGCTACTTATTTATAATTTTTACATATTTTTCATGCAAGCTGGTGTTGCTTATGAGCGGGGTATGAAGGGCACATCCTCCTCCCTGTCCAGTTTGCCACTCACATGTTACCTCCGCTGTCAGCGTGAAGAACACCATGCGGCCTCCTGAAAGAAAACCTGACACTGTTGATTAAGACGTCCACTACACAGAGATGAAATACAATACTGGTCATACTTTTCCCCCCCTTCCTCCTCCTTTCTCTCACTCTTCCTCTCCTTCTCCCTTGCTCTATCACTCTCTCCTCCAGGTCTTCTCCTACACTTCTCTCTCTCTCTCTCCATTCTTTCAATCTCAACGCATCACTTTGCACCAAACCTTTAACCAGAACCTTTCTCCCTTTTTGATCTACATATTTTTTTCCTCTTCACTTGCTATCGCCGGAAGGTGCTGAAAGACCTGGCCGGCAGTAATAGTCTCTTCATTTTTTTGGCTTTCAACCCCAATAGACTCCAGTCATCTCTCTCCCTCTCTCTCTCTCTCTCTCTCTCTCTCTCTCTCTCTCTCTCTCTCTCTCTCTCTCTCTCCCCCCCCACCCCCCTTCTTGCTGCCTTGCCAGGGGAAACATCCAAAATAGGTCATATACTAGGGAGCCATCTTGGCCGTGTTATGAATTCCCCTCATAATTGTTTGTGTCATCATGTAGAATTTTTCAATAGACACTGCTTCCCTGCTCTTCAGAGTGCTTACCCTCAACTCTACATTTCCAAACAAATATCCCTCCCCCTGATTCAAAGCCATAGCTCGCTCAGCTTGGAAAACGATGCCGAGAACACTCATATCCTGGACTGTTTATCACACAGGGGGGGCTTTCTTATAGTATGTAGCCTATATCCACCTTCTGGCGTGCATCGATGCCGTCACGCAAAGCTAATTAAAACCACTGGGTTCAATTAGACATGGCGGCGTCTCCTCATTCTGGGAAATGTGGGCAAATGTGGGTCATGCCATGACAGTCCAGGAGTCCCTCAGAGGCCCCAGTGCCTGATGGGAAAGGACACCCCACTCAGTGTCCTCTGTGGGCCCGCCCCAAAATGGAGTAATACAGGGTAAGATGCTTTTTAAAAATGACCGTTTCCATCGATTCTATACACAACCTGCTTGTTTTTTTGCCTATTCAAGGTCAAAATGAGCTATTGTCTCGTCCCGTCGACATAACAGGCGGTGGTTTTTGGAGAAATTCTCCATCAGAAATTAGGATAACAAGATCAGACATTGAAAAATGTACTTCTGCTCGCGCTCATCCAATTCTGTTCACAACGAGTTTCAAATTTCGAACTTCACCGACTATAGTTTTTCTGCTTGTCAAATTTGCCATAACCCACACTCAGTTAGTCAAAGGCTCAGTTCACTTCAAACAAATTGAATTAAAGAAAAAAATTATCCAAATTTGATTTGCCTCCAGTCATGCAAATATAGTTTGGGGTTTTTGGAGATGTGTGGAACACAAATCATTGAAAAATGATTATCTAAATAAAAAACAAACAATTAAGTGACTCTGGATCATCCACATAACATGCTGTCAACACTGTGTCCTCAGCTGATATTTCTATTACCAAACGGATTGTTTATAATGCTCTGTCGATTATCCAGATTAGGACATTGATTCTGGTGCTTTGATGTAGATTTATATTTTTTACTGTCATTTTTCATTCCTGTAAGCACTTATCAACTTTCGATATTTCAAAAACCTGGACAAAGATACCCTTAGAATTAAGTTAGAAAGTCTGTTTTATTTTACAAGTAATTGTTGGTGAACAGACCCCTTAAGATTACCCTTGGGGAATTTTTGTTTTCTTACTATGTACTTTACAAATTAAATAACCTTCAGAAAACTCTTTTGTCACAGTTTGTCATCTGAATATGTCTGCTTTCTGTCATTTTTTTCGTCTTTTAGCTTTAGTCTGTAGTGGTTTTAAATTCATCTCATAACCTTTTCGAGCTGCTAAATTGATGATTGTTTTAATACAACTTGAATATGAGATGCTCATAACACGCAGTGATGGAGGATCTGAGATGAACTCAAACTAATGTCTCTGAGCTGTTTTCACACTTGTTCTTTTGTGTAATACGAACCAACTGCTGGTGATGTCATTTAAACATCCCACGTGCAATTATGAGCTTAACTGACTGTATTGTATTACTGATGCTATGTAGCACACATGGATGATGAGGCTATGCGTTATCAGTAATGTCTATGGTTTGTAAAGAGAACTATGACTTGGCATTTTTGGTCAAAATAACAACAAAACTTTGTTACGTTTGGTAAAATGAGTTGCAGATCAGTTTGGTATGAGTATTGTATTGGTTGATTCAAATAGTTTTAGAATAGTTTTTAATGTAGTATAATACACTAATCCAAAGTAAATAACATGGGGTTTTCTCTGTATAAATGCACAAATCAGGCTCAGACTCTGAGTCTAAGCGGACTCTTCCAAAAAAAAGCAACAACTCTCAAGTGGAGACTTGAGACCAGACCGTTTATTGTTTGTCAATCGGGAGCTTTAGCAGACCATTTACTTTTACTACGGCCACTTCAAAACAGTTTTCCTTTCCAGTTATCTCTCCCTTTCTCGTCCAGTCTCATTATCTGGACACAACAAAGAAAAAAAGAAAGGAAAAAAGAAATGTACTTTTTCAGAAGCTGCTTTCTTCTTGCTTGTATATTTTATTCTCTGCTTTCATGCTTATCCATCGATAAGTGTCTGTCGTCTCTCCATGGAACGTCTGCTATCTATGGTCCATCCGTGTGTCAAAGCACCAGAAAGTTGTCCCTCGAAAAACTGCTGTAATTCTGCCCGTCCTCAGCCAATAAAGATAAGAGCAGGACGGCTGGAATGCGGAGCGCAGAGGTGACTGAGACGGCATGAAGGGACGTAAACCGACATAAAGTCCAACACTCTCTTTAACAACCTTTTAAACTTTTTTCTTTGTTTTGTTTGACAAGTCATTTGGACACTACACGTTCAACAGTAGTGGTGATCGGGCACTTTTTAATATAAATGAATGTCAGTTGTGTGACTCTACTCCGACTGTTTTAAAACATCACTTATTCATGGTAGTTGCTGGTGGTGTGGCAGTTCTAGGGAAATAACAATCCTCTGTTGAACAAAAGTGTGTTTAATTATAGCAGCAGTAATTTGTTAGTTATACGAAAATATATGAAAGCAACAGAAACCTATATGTCAGAAAAGATGCCATGCTTGATTGTTTGACAGGTGATGTTTGGGACGTGTGCAGTGCAGGAAAGAAACACAAGATTAAATGTACAGGGTCTATGGAATTAAAATTAAAAATGTCCATCAAAATGCACCAGAGCCAAAGGTGATGAATTCATGTTACTTTGTTTGTCTGACCATCAGTCCAAACCTCAAAAATATTCAGTTGTTAAAAAAAGTCCTCACACTCTGAAATGTGAACCACAAAATGTTTGTTTTTTTCTCTTGAAAAATGAATTAAAATTATTAATCGATTATTAAAATTGGTAAATTATCTGACAACCTCAAAACGTGGTTGTATTAATAGAAAGAGCTTTATTTTGTCCAGATGATGATCTCATAATTGAGGTAACATCCCAAATTGTGTTTAACAACAGTGCAGTTGCACTCAGAGACCTTTAGATGGCACCAGAGTGCACCAGACCAAAATGTTACATATTGTTGCTTTAAAGTCAAGTCAAATGTATTTAAACAACCCAATATCACAAATAACTACAGTATTTACCTCGAGAGTTTTTACAATCTGTCCAGTATGGGGTACCCTCTGTTCTTTGACCCTCAATTCAAAAGAAGGAAAAACTACCCCAAAAAAATGGTGTGGATGTGTACAGAATAGACTTAACAAATTTCACAGAATTAACACATTGTATCAATGTTCAAGTCTATAATGAATTCTTTGTGGACTATAACTCAGGAGTTATACCAGAAGAACACCCAGTTAAGCATAAAATCTGTTGTTGTTCATGTTGATCCTCTCTTTATGCTAGACTACTTAAAAGTATCAAACCAAGCCTAAACACACACCAACACACACACACACACACACATACACACACTCAGGCGGGTCCTATGCTCTGGACTGGTGGTGGTGGTGGACCACCGGCAGGCCGGGCTCTAATGATTTCACAGCAGTAGATTTAACAGAGGGTGGCTGCTCTGTGTCAGACGACCCCAGAGGGTTTAGAAAAGGCTGACAGTCAAAACATGGACATAAAGGTTTGACCCTGAGAGAAAGTAAGAGAGAGGTGGAGACGGTTCAGGGACCGACTTCTCTAAAAGCACTTTAACACCAAAGAGGCTGCAACACTTCACTCAATATTCTATCAAGTGGGAAATAAGAGTCTGAACCTGAAAGGGAATGATATACTTTCATACGTCTGGCCAATGAAACAGGTCATTTAATGTAGGTTTGATGAGCTCTGACTGTGGATGAACATGTATGGACCGTGAATGGTTGCTTACAATAGACTTTTTAACTGTTTCCCGGTCAAGTTTAATTTCATAGGTTGTAATCGAATTGATCTTATCTTATCGTATATATACTAAATAAGGCAAGTGTATGTATTGTAAGTGTTTTTGGGTAAGCGTATCTAGAAAATGTGTTCCTTATGTTACATAAGGTGTAAGTGTAAGGTGCTGTGAAGAATTGCGTTGCCATACAGTTTTTATTTTAATATAACATAGCAATGTTTTTCAAATGAAAACATATTGACTGGTTTAATTATATCATCAACATTGCAGTGTAAACTAACCTGAACAAGAGGGACATGTGATTGTAATATTGCTGCGGACATGAAAGCATGGTGTCTTTAGTGGAAGTATGCAGTGTAAGCATTGTGGAGTTTCAGTGAAATGTGGGAACAAGCAGATTAAGAACTTTGAACTGTATGCTGAGCTTTTTCATACATTGGTGAAATACATACTTTTGCAATCACATTTTTTTTGTTGCAAATTTGTGTATTATTTTTTGGTCTATGTAACTTTAACGTAATTTTAAAATCAAATTTTCTTTTAATAATTTTCTCTCTCTCTTTATTAAATGTGAAATAAAGCAAAATAAAATAAAATAAACCAAGGGCAATTTAAGAGAAATATCAAGAGGTTTGCATTCTTGCAGATATAAATGTTCTAAAGCAGGTATCCAAAATGTCTGACAAATCCTCTAATTATGTAATGCCGTATTGTCCAAAAATATAACAGGTTTTTCCCCCTCGAATGGGTCCAAAAAAGCCATTTTGTCTAATATTCGGACCAATATGGTACAACAAATAGAGACATGCATGTGTGTGTGTGAAGGCTGTTGTGTATAGAAACACTCTGTAGTGGCGTTGAGGTCATTGTGCTTGGTAACATAATTGCCCCACAGGCTCTTAATGGCAGAGGCAGCTAGTTAAAGTTCCTGCTTGTCCATTCATACTTGGCTCTCTCTCATTAAAACGGTGACTGGCCCACAGATGTGGAGTCGCCCATTAGCTTTACCTGGCGTGAGCTTTGGGAGAGGTGAAGTAAGGAAGCGACATTAAGGGCTTTTCCTCTCCCCAATGAGGCCACCCAGGCTAAAAGGGTTTTCTCTGCCCACGGTGCCATAAGGAAATGTATTGGTCCATTGATGGATGTATATACCTGCTACAGGTAGAGAAACAGCGGGCTGGAGATGTCCTCACAGACAGGCCTGGGGGTAGTTTACGACACACCATATGATAATCACAGAAATCTGCTGGATTTGCTTGTTCTGTTTCCAAAGTCTTGCATCTGTCTTCGGCCCGACAAACAGATCCGTTCCACCTGGTTCTGTTTACGAGATCAATATGTAGAGCGTTAATGTTCACCAGAGGTTATCCATTCTTTTGTTTTTTGGGAGGAAGAATTACAAACCCTTAAAGGAATAGTTGAACTTTTTTTTTTTACTTTTTGCCTCACTCTCCGGCTCAAGAAAAAGCGACAGAACACGTTACTGTGACCATGTGCGTGCATTTTTGATGAAGAAATGGGCAAAGGTCGGTCGTCCAGGTTAGCTTAGCTCAAACACTGGTAGTTATAGAGAAGCCGGTCAAAAGATAAACTTTACAACATCACTAAACGCTCCTGTGTGCTTATTTTTACATTTTATTTCCTATTAGAATCAATATATACTGGAAGGAAACCAGCCATCAAGGGCACTTCCTGGTTTCCTATGCACATTTATTTATCAAAAAATCACACACAGTTACAGGAACAGTTTCTATCACCTAGCAAAAAGCCAAAAATTAAAAAGTTTAACTACTCCTTTAAATAATAGTTGGATGTTGGTAGAGTATCCACAAGGTTTCTACGTCATATGAGCAGAGTTGGTGGTCGTCTGCACACATTAATGCTTTGGTCTGGCTCTGTTTTTCCTGGTTTGGGCTAGGCTCCTCATTACACTTAAGGGAACTCTTAACGCTACATCATACAATGCTATTTTAGACAACAGTCTGCTCCTAACTTTGTGGCAGCAGTTCTGGGAAGGCCCTCTTTTTTCTTGCCTGAACATGACAACACCCCTCGTGCACAAAAGCCAGCGCCGTAAAGAAATGGTTTTCCTAGTTTGGTGTGGAAGAAGTTGACTGGGCCTGACGTCAGCCCCCCCATCTGACACCTTTGAGATGATGAACTGACATACTGACTGTGAGCCAAGCCTCTATCACCCAATATCAATGTTGTACCACCTCACTTACTGCCCTTGTTACTGAATGGGAGAGAAATCCCTGCAGTCAGCTTCCAATATCTTTGTTGTCGTTGAGGCTGTTAAAGGAGCAGATTGATGGCCATGGATTTGGAATGAGATGTTGAACAGTTGCCAAAGGCTGTAACTGTCAGGTGTCCACATACTTTTGGCCGTAAAGAGTATTGAAGTAGTGGAAGACACACACTCACAATATAGACACAATCCAATATCATGAAAAAAAGCTATTTCTTAAAAATTAGAGATGCAACCATCCACTATTTTTCACTACGATCGGATTCCTGAATCTGGGATTTTGGATATTGGCGGATACCGATACTGTCCGATATCATAATTATTATACATTTCTTTGTCGAGATTTTAGGTGAAATTTTTCTCAAACATTAGTGGTGACCAGAGGGTAAACAAGAGTGTATCTTTGATGTACATTAATCAGGTAAACACAAAAATTACTTAAACACAACACTCACAGAAAAAGGGGTACAGTAGGATCCTTTACTGTCACCCAAGAGACAATGTACCCCATCAGGCAAATTATTGGACCTCAAGGTAACTATGAGTGTATATTTTTGAGGGCCGAAAGGTACCTTTATGCACCATTTATTTTAAATATTCAGTTACAACATCAGGAAAACACAAGATCACAAGATCTGCAGGTTTTACTGTTTCCTTATTTATTTAAGGTAGATATTAACTTGTAGGCTGTGGTTGAGTAGCCTTGAAAAAAAAATGTTGGGTAGATTTCTGAATATAAGATGAATGTCATTAAGGCAGCTTTTTTACATTTACATACCTCCCATGCTCCATACAGTATGTAAGTGCACATCATAGGGTATAGGCCGTCGACGTGAGAATGTTGAGTTTCAAAATACATCAACAGCAATTGTCAGACTAGTAATTATCAACTCCTGGCTACACAAAGTAGTAAGACTTGTTTTTTGCAAGAAAGCACTTACGCAAAATGAAGACATATAAAGACAGGGAGAGACACTGACATGGTGTTTAGGTTTATAACCTCTGGGAAGTTTTAATTTGCAGTCAAAGTTGTTTTTTCTGAATTAAGAATAGCCATTGGGCAAAATGTCTGGTGTCAGTTTATTGATGCAAACTCAAGTTTTAACATGCAATTAAACATGAATTGTAACACGTAATTTTTAACAAGTGTAGTTCCACCGGACATGTTATAAGGTCAGTTTAGACCAGAAATGGAAGCAGGGTTTAAATAAAACCTATATAACATACCTTCGTTCTAAGTGCAGCAGTGCAGTTTGTCTGAGCTGTGTTCAAACTCCCTGCTATCTGCTTGGAGCCTAAAATAGCCTCACAGCTCGGTGTCCTGGGCGGCATCAGGCCTCATGATAGTGTCAGATCAGCCTGTGGAATGCAGCGACAAGCTCTCAGACTTCAGATTGGATGCTTATCACAGCAACGTGAGCTCTGATTGGATGCTTATCATAAACCGTATCCTGTTGTCGGGGCTGATGGAATGACCTTTACATTATCAGCATGGGATAGCATCGCGGGGCGAGGCGGCAGAGACTGGATTTTAACTGATACTTGTTCACACGTTCAGGCTCCTTCACCCCAGACCTTTTCCAGCCAAAGAAAGTATTATTGAGGTGGAAGAAGCGTATCATGGATGCCGGGAGGAGAATTGTATTCGAATGAGGTGGAATTAGTCATCTGCAATTAAATGATCAGTTGTAGGGAAGTTTAGATAGTGTTACACAGAAAATATCAAATCGTTGTGCAAACATTTTGTATTTTTATTTTTGCTAATACATTCATGTGACATTTTTACGGTTGGGAAGCTGATTTGAATGATATCATATACTGCAGTTCAAAATATTTTACATAAAAAAACATCAGCATATGTTTATAGGTAAAATCTTGGTCTGAAAAGTTAATATGTCAGATACTACAGATGAAAATTAGCCTGCATGGCTAAATCTGGAACATTTACATGTTGAACTTTGGTGCTCATGCAACTCTACTGCACTGATGTTTTGTTGATCATTCATTTCAGCACATCTGGAGTTTCCTAGTGGCCATTTGAGAAACTGCAGTGTAAGACTAGCAGTATAGCTTAGCTTCATCACATATCAAATGAGAATCTGGAGACCTTGCTCTCTGTAAACCAATCACTCACACAAAGGTATGTGAAAGTTACAGAGGATATCATGGGAGAAAGAAACAATTATGATTTTTTTTTCTTTTATTCCTTTACTTATTATTTATTATGCATTTCAAGAGACAATTTGAAATGTCGAGAAAATAAATGTCAAGACTGCGGTGAAGTTGAAAAGATGTTGACGGATTAGAATTTACGGGATCAATAAGAAAAACGTCTAGTCAAACGGAAGTTTGAATCTGTCAACATCTTCCAGCTCACCCGGGATGAACTGTGGAGTTTATTCCTTACCAAGGATTTTGTCTTTATTCACAAAATTGTATTTCCACTTAATTATCTACATTTTGAAAGTGTATAATGAAAAAAAAAAAATTCTCAGCTAATTTTTTTTCTCTCGTTTACCTAATTCACTTCCGTAGAATGTAGGTGTATGCAGCATCTGCTTTCTCAGCCCTGTTGCATGACGCTGCTCTTGCCAACTCTTGTTTACTCCTCACAGAATGCTGTTTGCTGCTGCTAAAACATATGAATAAAGTTATTTTCCCCACAGAAGGACCACCTAGGAGCATTGTGTTGAAAGCAACTTCTAACCTGAATCTATTTAACTCTGATAACGCTAACCTTCTCGTAGGATAACGATTACTACTTTAAATTACAACTTCAGACAGAGATGACAGAGAATTGTTGGGTGTGTAATTCTAAAGGCCTCGGACATAAATCTACAGCGTGAGTGCTTTGTGGCTGTAGCCCGGGTCAGTTCTCCTGTGGGAAAAGGCAGATGAGAGGCTGGGGGTCAATCTGGGCTAAGCCCCGCTGGTGCCAGTGGACCCCCCGGTACCCCCCTGGACAGAGCCAGCCAGCCAGCCAGCAACAGTGTTGACTTCAGAGCCGGGTCAAACGCTGTCTAAAGGGAAAAAAAGGACCTGGTCTTTGTTTCAGCCTTCTGCTCCCAGCAACATAAGAGGTAATGACATCAGGTAAGTTGTCAAACACTTACCACATTATCTACCACGTAACTCTTCTTTTTCTTTTTTTGTTGTGAAGAAAACCTAAAGTCTAAATTTTTTTTTTAATTATTTTGACAAGAAAAGTAGGTGAAAATCAAAGTTGAGTTTAGGTCGAAGGTTATTTTTCATGCCAGGATGTATTCAGTAATTGGGATAATTTATAAGTAATTTAGAATTTTTGATTTTAGGAAATATTGTTGGTTATATTTCACTTGTTTCTATTCAGTTTATGGACCAATCGATTAATCAAGAATATGAATTGGCAAATGAATCTACGAGGTGAAGAATCCTTGGTTGTAAACCTATACTATCATGTGATGACCAAAGGAGCTGGGAAAAGACCAGAATGCAATGCAGCCATGGGGCCATAGCTTTATGCTAATTGAAAATGTACTTCCCTTGAATCAAATGATATCACTGATTTTAGAGCTACATGTTACACACCTACATTTTCCAGAATGACTTTGGGTCTTTTCAATCCTGCAGTTTACTTGAAGCAAAGACAAAACAGCTTGTGAGAAATTGACAACTCAAAACGAACATGTGCTGCAGCCTGCACTGTACAGGCACGCTAGATTTAGCTGCATTACGTCTCTTGACCTCAATACGTCTTAATTGTAGTATTGTATTTGTATTTATCATAAATTACTCATATTTTCACATCTTTCAAACCACTGACCACGTCGTTTGACATTGTTTTGAGGTAGAATTCTTCTTCTCATGAAATATTGTAAAGAAACCTGTTGGAGCTGTCAGAGTTGAGCGGAATGCAGCGTATCATAACAGAGCATAACTTCTTCAACTCAACGGAGCTGAGTCTAGTAAAAACTGAGTGCCGGATTTGGGAGCTCGGGCTCAGGCGCAATCCCGCCGCTCTGCTGCACCATTTTCCCATTCCCTGGCTTTTCCACGTCGCCTTCGCTCGGCAGCCTCGTTCCTGAGGAAAAACAGACGCCTCCGTTGCAGCAGCCCTCCCCCACCTCACCCCACCTCAGCCCGGCTTTCTTCTCTCTCTCCCCCCCACCCTCCACCCCTTGCCCCTTGGGCTTTTTTTTTATGGCAGGGCTTCTAACACATGACCTCTGCCATGCATTAGACTGCATGTACACACGTACGTTACATACACGGCTAAAATAAAAACGAGAACAGTATGTGATAAAGCACGAGAATGAGATTTTTTTTTGTTGAAACGTGCATATTGTTACTCAAATCTTTCTGTGAGGTGAGTCCAGCTCCCGGTCCAAATCCCCCCCCGGCTCCCCCTATCCAGTTTTTTTCAGCAGCGATAAAAAGCTTTTTGATTTATCCCCTGCAAAACACATTTGTACTTTAATCCAATCACACAGCAAGCCTCGGAGAGTAAGAAATCATCTTTGCCTCGTGGAGACTTTTCTTATTCCGCCTTGTCTGGCCGGGGCGCCTGCTGCGGATCGTCCCGCTCACCGCTGCGTTATGCAGTATGACAAGCTGTAATTTGGTGTACACATTTACCTCATTTGCATGAGAAGCATTTGTGCTGCCTGCCACCGAGCCCAACGAATTACCCCGTCGGTTATTCTCAATCTAAATAACGAAAGGCTAAATTATGAGCGATGCTGGGAAGTGAGGGAGTCGCTGGTTACCAAGGGGGGCAACATTCTTTGTTAGGTTGTAGTCTCCGCTGTCACTCTGTACATGACTTGCAGGTGAGTGATGTCATTGTTTTGTTGATGCAGCCATTTTGACTCCTAAACAGAGGAAGAGTTTCACCTAAAAGGTAGGGATTGAAGTTCTGTCAGAAAGTGAAAAACAACCAAAACAGATCCTCAATATGTTCCACCATGGTAGATTGTGAAAGTTGTAAACCGCCCAAAATTACCAAGAAGTTTATAGCACAGCAAGAACCCAAAAAGAATCAAAAAGTTTTAAGTTGGTCTAAAGCTGAATTTTTTGGGGAGCACCAAATTCTTGAATCTAGACTAATTTATTTAATTATTGATGGAACTTTATGTTTAACTCCAGGATGGGTCATATCATGTTTAGTCAATTTTCTTTAGCATCAAATCGGATTTGTCTCAAAGGGCTATACAATCTCATTGTGCATTTGGACACTAAGCAATCACCCCCAGTTTGTATTTTAAACAAAACACTACACAACCTTTAGAAATAAAAATAGATGAAACCTCAGAAAGAGTAGTAATTATTTTGCAGAAAAATTCAGACAAGATCCAAAGGTTATTTGAAGGTGATCTTCAGGTGTTTTTAACAGACTTGTAAAAATCAATTACGTGTTTTCCTCACATTTAAAAAAAAAATTAATTAGATTCAAAATGTAAAAGTAACAGAGTTATATAGTGTTACTTCTATTTATTTATATATTACATTTTATCATTGTCACTCGTATATCTCACCTCTCTTGATCATGTAAAGGCAGATGCATTTCTAGTCAAGACACAAGTCTGGCATAAATTGTCATCAGGAAACGGAGAAAGCACTTCTGTTCTATCTCTTTGAGGCCTAATTGTGTTGCTTTTTAAATTATAACAAAGTCCCACTGTGTCTCCGGCCCATTTGGAACCAAATTGTGAATTTCTCCAGAGGACTGCACGATGCACGCACGATTACATCCACAAATCAAATCCACATCCCAGTCCTAAAACACAACGATTACAATCTACCCCAGAACAGCAAGACAGGTAGTTTACTCTGCACCCAGTCTGTGTTTTAAATGAAATAGCAGCGGTGGGCGCTAGTCAAGTTTTGACAACAACATAAAGTTACAGGATGCCACTGCTGCGACGGCTGCTCCACCACTGTCTTTAATATCCTGAATGTAGATTCATGTCTAACCACAATGAGTACACTGCCCTTAAAGGAATTACGTACCATTTTCTATATTCTACTTTGTTTGGTCTTGAAAAAAAAAACAAAAAATCAAAGTTGTTTTTAGGTAAACGCCCTTCATCAGTGTGCAAACCATTGGACCTCCCATGTCAGAGTGAAGACTTGGATACATGCATGTCCGATGATGTGATGGTGCAGGGGGTAAACACACGCAACGCACCAATTTGATCGATGCTCAAGTCTTGACATTTTTGAACCTCAAACGTGCGTGTGCCTGGTACACTTTAAAATCCAAACTCAACTTTGTCAGTTTGTCTACTTTAACTTTTTTTTTTTTTTTTTTTTTTTTAACCATTCCTTGGAGACAATTTCTCTTCCTGGGTTTCTGTGACAAGACAGTACACACGCAAAAAAAATCCAATTACAGGCGTGTGGTTGAAAGCAGCAGAAAAAGTACAAAACCTATTTTCACATTTCCAAGCCCATGGCGATCACTTTTATTGATTTATGATTACTATTATTATTTATTTGATCATGTTTGCTTCTTTTCAAGTAGTAATATTCGCAATGCATCCATGACCATACTGACAATAACACATTTGTCTTAAATAGCTGTGACTTTAAATAGACGTACCGCTCAGCATGTCCTCCTGTACTGTAATACTTCTGGACATTTTTGTGGATTAAATATACAAAGACTTTACATTCCACAATGACACATCTTGGGTTTTCATTTTCATATTTTGACTAAAAATAGAAAAATAAAATGTTATTGTTTGTAGGCATTACAAAGTCACATACGTGGCAGTGTAGAGACGACTTTGAAATCACATCTACAGCGCAATGGATGAGATATTAAATGTGCAACATTTTTTTATTAAAAACGCAATCAATAAATGTGAAATTTTGATAAGTTTCCCTTTGCAGAAATTGTCATCAGGGTCATATCAATATCAGTAAGAGAAAAAGTGCAGTGAACTAAGCCCTTGAAATGTGTGGGCTTGATTACAACACATATGTATCATATTATCTTTATATATTATTACAGTAAGTTATTAAGAGTGATTGCATCTTTGTCACTCTATAGAATTAATGTCAATGTTGTGGGGGGATCATTTAATTTATTCTTTGACTTCCACCTCTCAATCTGCCTTTAACCAATTTAAACTAACGTTTAATTAGTTAACACATTGAAGAAAACTAATAAAGGTCATTTTCTTTCACTCCTTGAATGTTGAAGAAGCCCCACAGTTAGCATTGGTTGTTTGGTTTAGGATTAAGGTTAAGTCACTGTTTCTTCAACATTCTTCCAGAGACATAACTGTGATCTGTGCTTGACGTCTGCTCCTGAATTTATGTTCAGTCTGTCAGACTCAGAATTTATTTGAAATATGTCCGATGCATGGAGAATGACAAGCAGATGATATGTTTATTTCTGTATATATGTTTATATTCTCGACCTTATATCTGCATTTAACTAAATTTGACATTCTACTTTATATGGTACACTTTATCTCTACATTTAAATCTGTACTGTGTATTTTTCACTACTTCTGTCTTTATTTAGGTCTCTGGTTGCTCTCCTCACTTGTGTTTCTCTCATGCGTTCTTTCTTCTTTCATAAAAAAAGAATACATCGCTTTGTTCTTCTTCAGACCCTGTGATGAATCTACACAATAGTATCTGCTGCTCTTATTTGCGTTTAAAAGCAATAAACTATTAACTGTTGTTTCAGAGTATTGATGGAAGTGAAAGCAGAGACTTGACACACCTTGTGTCATGCTCCTCTTGCTGTCACAAAGGTTATCGTGGTTTATCTCAGTCTGGATTATGATTTGCTCTCTCAGCTAACAGGTTGTGTTTTTTAACTGGCTTAGATTTAGTGCAGGGACCTCTTCTCCGGTGTCTTCTCCAGCACTTTCAGAGATATGTGCATACGTTGTGTGTGTGTGTGTGTGTGTGTGTGTGTGTGTGTGTGTGTGTGTGTGTGTGTGTGTGTGTGTGTGTGTGTGTGTGTGTGTGTGTGTGTGTGTGTGTGTGTGTGTGTGTGTGTGTTGTGTGTGTGTTGTGTGTGTGTGTGTGTGTGTGTGTGTGTGTGTGTGTGTGTGTGTGTGTGTGTGTGTGTGTGTGTGTGTGTGCAGACGTGAAAAGCGAGTGTATGTTTTAGCGCTCGCCTGCATGTGAAGGTGTCTCCCTCCCTTTAAGCCCCCTCGGGAGACTCGTACGTTATATATGGTTTATTTGTGAGGAGGATTACACCATTCTGGAGCCTATAATCCATTCTCAGTTTTAAACACGCTTCACCCTCCTCCTCCTCAAATCTACGGCCTGTCTACAAGGCCCCGAACTCTGGACCTGTGGGCTTCCCTTTCCCTTTGTGAGAACTATAACCAATGATCCACACCCCCACCCCTTAACACACACACACACACACACACACACACACACACACACACCAAAACAACTGGACTGCCCCAGTCATAGACCAGGCTGCGGTGGAGATAGGCCGCGTTGTGTTTTTACGGCATGATCCGTCTTGTATGTGTCTCAGGCCAAATCCTATTTTTACGGCTTGCTTATACATTCCTGCTGCAAATGGTTTACATACCGAGGCAAGGGAGCCGTCCTAAATCAGCTGGCAGCTCGGCGCAGCTGGGACAAGGTGGAAACCTTGTCATCAGCCCGCCACACCGGGGCGATTAATGAACCCCAAATTAAGATAATAACATCTCGGTCTGACCCGGGCCAGGGGATTACATCACTTCCACGGAAATTCAATTTCGACTCTTGTCGCTCCGAGTCAACCTCCCATGGCAGTATTTACCCACCATGTTTTTTTTTTCTCTTTATTTTGAGAGGGGGACCGACAGACCCAACCAGTGCCCATTCATGAAAAACGTTGGTGTGTTTTCTCTTTCTGGTATAGGGCCCTTCACTGCTTGTTCAAACAGCGCTGAGTGAAGGTTGAGAGGCTGTATAATGAGCAGAGGAGTTAGAGGGTGATGACTCGGCCATTCAGAGCCCGAGCACAAACTGCCCTAGTGTGGCGCGCAGGAGGCACCTCCAGTGCAGCCACACAAATCCTCTGTTACCCACTCTGTTTTAAAACCTTGTTTCATTCATGTTAGCAGCTCATAAATGGCCGCCCACCGCCTCAGCAAAAACACAAGCTGGAGGCCCCTTCGGCTTGGTAGGATGCAATCTGCCTCCGGGGCCCTAATCACCCCTGTGGATTTTCTTTTAATAGAGGAGGCATTAGTTTGATATGAGGTGATCCTGAGGGCAGTGATTCTCTCATGTAACGTTGATGTTACTGGCAGGGCAACATGATCAGATAGAACTAAAAGCTCCTTTTAATAATAATAAGTTAAATAATAAATTGTGCCGTGACAGAACACGTCTTGGTTTTTATTGGTAGTGCTAAATGTGCACGGATCAGTAGTTAAAAGGGGTTCCACAGGCCCAGGGGCCCAAGAGGGTCAGGGAAGGGGCCCCAAGTCCAAAGCATCTGTGTGTGAAGTGACTGTTGTTTACATTTCTGTTTGCAGAGTGAAATGTCTCAGTCGTTCATTTAGGTATTTCATGTGTAGCGTATCTGCGTTGTGAGATGATATGTATTATATTTTTATTGTATTCTATACTGTTGTATTTTGTGTTGACCTGCACAGGAACTGCAGACGAAAATGAGCAAACTACTATAATCTGATACAAAGCACCTTTTCTCTGTGAGATCAGTTTGTGTAGGCCTAGAATGGTCCCTGACAACTAAACTAATACACTCAACTTAACTTTTTACTATGAGAGCCTTGATATAAAATTCACCTTTTAAAAGTGAAAGGCTAGTGAGAGGCAAAAATATACATTGTCATCATGACAGCTTCACAGTAAAGCCAACTTCAGACCCACTTCAGCTATGTGAGACAGCCCATAGCATATAAGGGGGGTTGGTGGGCGTTGGGGGGTGTAGCCTACTATCATGGCTAGAGTCCTCTAGTAAAGCAGCTGGCTCAACACAACATCATCCAGACATGCACTGCACTGCTTCGGCCAATGGCATTCATGCTAGCACACATTCCTGTTGCATTACATGGGCAGCGTATTTCTACTGTTGCATGATCGTCATGACGAAAAGATAAAACAGGTGCCGCTGTGATAACTTTGTACAAACCCTCCTCCATGTGTGAGTATTAAAACCCCTTGTGTGGTGTTTGGCTCGTGATAAGCTCTCAAACACATCATGTGTTACTCCAACATGGACTTCCTGGATCCTATTCTGTTGTCTCACTGGTGCAGTAAATATCACAGCCTGACCAACACAGCCTTCTGTCTGTGCTGTTTTTAAACGTGGTCTGAATCCATATTTAGTGAAGGGGTTTTTTTTAAGGAAATGTATTGTTTTCATGTCATATTACACAGACACTAAATAAGAGTTGCTAAACATCAGCCTCAAAGTCTCCCAATGTCTGACAGCTATGATAGGCCGACCGTTAAACTAAATCAATTCAGCAAAGGATAAGAGCCACATGATGTTTGTATCTAGTTCCACATGTGAACAAACCACAACAAAAATATGTTACATGTCAAAGAAAATAGCCAACTTTCTTGTGATCTTAATTTCAATGTGTGATGTTACAACAAGGCCAGTTTATCATCCTAAATCCAAGGGGAATAGGCCTAATATATTAACAACATGAACTTTTCCTCTTTAATGGGAATAAAAAACTTCAGTCTTTAATCATGAAAAATAACAATAGAAAATAAATACAACAAGTATAAGTATATGTCTATAAAAGTGTGTGAATGTCCAGCTGCCTGCTAATCACATGCTACTAGCTAGCTTCTTAGTCGTCTATGTCTTTGTCTGACGCCATTTAAAATACCCTTTATTTTAACTACTCAAGTGGAAAAAGAAAAGCAATTGAATCCCATCATTACCTTTTAATTGACAACAACTAAGCATTCTGGACACAAATGGTGTTTTAAATGTTTAAAATTGGTTGCACACTGTTTTTGGCAAGCTAACAACAATTAGCACCACAATAAAACACCTTTACTTGTTATATAAGACATAAATACAAACAAATTGTGCTTAGACAGTACATTTGACCAAAATGTATGTCTGTAAAAAAAAACAATGAATAGCTCTCTGTAGGAATTGTATACATTTGACATGTTCATCAATGGTTTCGGAATATTTCTAATGCATACTTAGCGATTTATAAATCACGATGGAGTCAGGTAGCATGACTTTTTCTTTTATATTTGCTTCAGTTTGTTTTGATTTTAAAACACATTCTGCACATGTCAAGAAAAGCATGAGTGGCTAGGCTACAGTCTGTCATTTTCCCACCGACTGCATAGATTAAAAACTGCAAATCTCCATGCACCTTAGAATAAGAAAGCATACATCATATTGCTGTGAAAAGTATAACTCTGTTTTTACATCCTCCCTCTCACTCCCCAAAACTCCCTTCTGCAGCGGCTAACCTCCGATGACGTCAGAAGAAAAATACGTTCAAAAATTCAACATTTTTGTCTCATAGTGGGATGTTTTTTTTTTCTTCTCCCATCCAGCTCTTTGCCTTCTGCATCCTTTCCTTGCTTTTTTTTCTTGTGCATGTGGAAGACAGAAGAGAGAGAGAGAGAGAGAGAGAGAGAGAGAGAGAGAGAGAGAGAGAGAGAGAGAGGGGGAGAGGGAGAAAAAAAGAGTTCTTAAAAGTCGTATGAGTGAAAAGGATGTTACCTCATTAAAGAAGAGGCCATAAATCTGTCTCTCTCCTCAGCAGCACCGCTCCACATCTGGCCGTTCACTCCAGCCACTCATTGTTGCTCATTCTCCGAGCTGAGCCCCGGATGGGATTTATGGCTGGGCTCTGCTGCTGCTTGTGTCACATGTTGTTTAGTCCTGCGTCCCCCCCCCCCCCCCACACCCCCTCCCCCCATCAGCCATCTCATGCTGGTACCATCCCGTCTGATGTTTGGGAGTCTTGCCAAAAGTGTAATGCTGTCTGTATAAAAAAAAAGAGACACACTAAGTCTGTCACTTGTGAAATGTTGTACGCTGTGTCTGTGTGTGTGTGTGTGTGTGTGTGTATAGCCCAGGGTGTTAACGGGCTGCTGTCTTGGATGATTCTCCCCCCGGAGATAACCAGGAAGCAACCAGGATGAGTAATGTTCAAAATAAAAGAATACAACGTGAATCCCGGGACTATTATTGCGGCGAGGGCTTGATTTTTCTCTTTAAAGACAACGTGTATTCACGTAAAAACAGATGTCAATAAATGTTGTAGTGTGCAGTGTGAATGGCTTTTGAAAAAAATTAAAATCAGCCCAAAGTGTGCATTAAGCAAAACCCACAATATGCATTCATATGCCAACATATTCTTATGATCATTGTTTGTGGATATACAGATCATAGGCTACATAAACACATACATTTCCCTAAACACCCTAAAAAATGATGCCAACGTTTATAAACAATATAAAAAATTATATATATGTTTGACTGATTCCAACACAATTTCCCCTCACCCAAATTATTGTCAGCTCTTCCAGGTTTAGGATAGATTAAATGACTTTGTTTCAACACTGTGGATTTCATTTCAGCCCAATGTTTTGGTTTGGGTTTCACTTTCTCTAAAAATGCCTTCTTTCATTTGCTTGCCCCCAACTTTCCAACATTGATATCAAGTTGTGGCTTTCTCTAAAAAAATAAATTCATAACTTTCTAAAATAATATCCTATACTCGTCTGACGATCATGCCCACTTTGAGCAGCGATTGACCAGATGTGTAGGGGTGTGACACTCTCTCAGACACTACTCTGTCCCTTTGAGGAGAGACTGTCTGCGCCGTTATCTCCATTATACAACTGTGTCAAGATTACAAAAAATAAGAAGGGAGAATTCTTGGAGAGAGATCTGGGATTTCCTTTTCATATGTACCGAAATTTTGAATTGTGTGATTATAAGTGTATTGTAAAAAAAATAAAAAATAAAAAAATCACAAAGTGCACCAGAAAGCACTTTGTTTACGTTTGAATGACAAAGACCTCTAGTGGCCAAAGGAATTATGACTCTGTCGGGAGCAGAGTAGGTCAGAGTGGATGGATCGATCAAACAAATGTTTGGGACGGACTTTGCCTCCGGAGATCAGTGTTCACTTTTTCTATTTCCTAGTATTAAACGTTTGACCACGACGAGGTCCTCCCCTTACCATGACCATTTGGTTACTATTGTAGCATAACAATAAACATCTTACCTATTGAAGTAATGTTGTTTTTTTTATTCCAAATTAGAATGTTTTCCTAACCATTTCATAATGGTCTTTGTGCCTAAACCTTACCAAACCTCAACATAACCTTGTGACATTTGTGATCTGAAGTGGTTTTGAATAGAAAGGATAGAGTCAAATGATAGTCTTTCTTTTCTTTGTTTAATACTTTGTAAATACTGTCTATTGATGTAAAATGTCAACTTTTACATTCAAATCAGGTCAAATTTTATTTTCTGTGATGCATTAACAGAGTGAAACATTTAAACTATCATCGAACATTTCAGTAAATGCTCATTCCATTAAAGTTGATTTACAGTATTCTCAAAACCTCTAAGGATTTTCCTTAAAAAACTATTCTGAGTCACATCGTCTTTCATACAAATTATACAAACTTTTAAAACCTAAAATAACACAAATCACAGTGATTCCTCCTTTTTGTTTGCTAACTAAATTTAAAATAGAAATGTCTTCACAGTTCTCTCTCTCCTCTCTCTCCCTGCTCTCTCTCCCTCTCTCTATCTCTCTCTCTCTCTTTTCTTTCACTACTTCATAACCCAATGTGGATGAGCCTTTTTGCCCAGACAGGCCTTCCACTCCCTTCTCCCACGGTCTCTCGCAGCCAATAGATCAGTGTAAAAGCAGGAACCTGTGACGTCGGGTCATGATATACTGTGACTTGACTTTAAGTGTGTGTACAGGTCGGAATCTCTCTGTACGTGTAGACAGAAGCACTGAGGTTGTAGGCTGACACACAGTGCCAGACGCTTCCAATTACGTCTCTGTATCTGTCAGTGGGGCCTCCGAGCTTTGCCCTTTATGAAAACAACGAGCGGCACAAGAGCACGCGAGGCCGCTGCGGTCGAGACGGCACTGAATACTTATGTAGCAGTTCAAGGACTCTATGACAGTGTTTTTTTATTTTTATCTGATTTGAAGATGAACACTTTCCCAACGACATGGTAGTCTGTTGTAGTTTGTGTGTTATTATTACAAACCCCATTTACACAGTGAATTTAATTTAAGTGATCACGTGATTTAGTCATAGCCCCAGGCTACAGTGTTAATGTATAAAGATATGTGCTCAAGGCCACACAGCTATACAGTACCATTAAGGACACTGAGGTCATTTTCCCACAACTGTTCCAGGATATTTTTGGGGCGTTTTAATGACATGAGGAGGGATTTCTGTCTGTTGACTCTCTTAGGCTGAAAGTTAAATTAAAAAACTAAATAAAATAAAGTGGGTTTATATTTATCCACACTATTCTCAGCATCATAACTGGAGCTTTGGAAAAGTTGTAAGAAGACCAAGCAGGGCGATACAATTAGCAGAAAGTGTAATTAAACAATACATTGAAAAAATTTCAATTAACACAATTGTGAACGTTTTAGTGGCTAGTTGAGTGTTTCTTTGGGTGAGGGGTGGCACAGGGGGGCTTTTGACCTCAGCATTGTTAAAATCCTTGCCACGGCCCTGGCTCTATAATGCCTACCTTAAAAACAAAATAAAACATTCAGCTAAACGTTGCCACCTATGCATGTCACAGTTTTTTTTTTCATTTCAGACACACACAACACACACACACACACACACCACACACACACAACACACACACACACACACACACACACTCACACACCCGATGGCAGCAGGCTACCGCACAGGATTCTGGCCAACCAACGGGACAATTTGGGGTTCAGTGTCTTGCCCTTTGACAAGTTACAACCCTGCGATCTGCGGACGACCGCTCTACCTCTTGAACCACATCCGCCACATTCCCTTTGTTCTATTTAACATCAGCATAACTTCTTCTTTTCCCTGTCTATGCGGACACACAACAGGCCTACATTTGACCAAATAATTTGTTTTGTCACAGTAAACTTCCTCTGCAATCGTCAGAATTATCTTTATAATCTTTGTCCTTTATTCCTGCTGTCATTGTAATAACATTCGGGTTTCACATAGTGTATTTAAGAGTAGAAAGAAATACAATGACATTTTATGGACCGCATGTATTCTATTCATACGCTATTGCTGGATATTTCTGGGTGCATTAACATTAAAAACCAAAAGTCATCTAAACCAAGTCCTACTTTATCATTTGGATGAAATGTTTAATTCAAAGTCACTGAAGCGGCTGTAGATGTTCGTTATGACATCAAAAGCGTCTTATCTCTGCAGACCAATTTCTCATTTTTTTACAGATATTAGGACTTGGTTTAGATGACTTTTGGTTTTTAATATTAATTGGCTCGGATAAGAATAATGTGTTTTGAGATAACAGTCGAAAGAAACAGGAAACATGGACAGAGATAAGGAGATGTTGTGGCCATGTGGCTTGTGTCCCAGTTCACTGCATGATCCAGAATAGTTTTCTTCATTTTTTAAAGTAAAATAGTGTGCAATAGTGCAGTGGAAAAGGGTTCTTCATTGATACCGACTGGACCAGTTTGATGGTGAAATGTTCCAATTCTGCAAACTGGTTTGAAAATCAATAATAATCAATTGAAAAAATCAATAACTGACATGGGCATTTCATATCATTGTCCGTACAGGCAGACATTGGCCTCCCAATGAGGCAGTAACACACCCAGCAATTTGCAAAACAGTAGAGTGTGTTATGGAAAATATAATGCAATGTGCAATCATTTCTAGCCATGCAGGTGACGTGGCTCTTGGGGAATGGAAGTGTTGATCAGTCTATGATATGATCCAGAGTGGAAAATATAAAAATATTGGACACATCAATATGAAATTGTTTACAGATTTGGTATTTATGGTCCAAGGCGGAACAATCCAAACGTGTTTCTCATTCCTCTGACTTCATCTATAATATCACAACAGCAGGACAGTATTTCCACCTGCTCAACACTTAATAACAGGAGACCTCTTAACCATAATATTTAATTATCCCATATTTCCCTTCATCTTTGTCCTCTACTGTGAAAACTCTAATAAAGGCATGGCATGTCCTCCATGTTGTTTGTTAGTAAGTTAGTGCACTAAAATGCTTAATGTTAGATAAAGTGAACATGCACCGAGCAAGTGCTCATGCGCTGAATGTGACATGGTAAATGTCAGAATATTAACACCCATCATAAAAAAGATAACTCTTGAGTCTGAGATGTCCTAAAATGGACTGAACTTGTAATATACACAGGCCATACTCTAAGGTCAAACTCAGGTTTAGTATTTATTTATTGTGTACTATTGGTATAGATTTCAGGCAGAGTTTTCAATATCTCTCCATATATAGTTTTTTAATTATATAACTATAGACTTAGAGATACGCAAAACATGCATGCAATCTGGTATGCCCCTTAACTAACCTATGACATAGCCCCCCTTTACTTATCTATGGGGGCAGAGGAATAAGCTTGTGTGCTGGATGTATAGCTTTAATTACATCACACAGCGCGCGGCACCTCCCGTTCAAGCAGCCCACACTGGTCCTGTCAGCTGCACGGCATCGCGACATCAGCTGAGCGTCAGCCGGCGCGGAGGCTGCAGCTTCAAAGCCGCTGCTCGTCTGGCTCACGCCAAAAGCAGTTACAGTGGTGCAGAGCAGACCGCCGCCACACAAAGGAAGCTTTGCTTTAATGTTATCAGGGACTGATCCACGTCTGTGCAGGGCCAGTAATGATGCTGTATTTCCCCCTGGCCTGTCTGACAATAGCCTCATGGCTTATATAAACGGGGCCCTAATACAACTATACGCCATTAGCAGAGCGGCTTTTATTACGTTTCCAGCCCCTGCAGAAGCCCATTCATCTCCAGCGAGATGGATCGCTCTTGTTTTTTGTGATTATCAAGATGAACGACTTGATGTTTCCCTGCGGCCATGGAGGGCGGCGTACATGACTTTGCACTGGGATGAGCACCGTGTAATTTATCAATTTGTTAAAAAATACAACCACTTTTATGCCATTTTCCCAAAAAGAGGCTTGATCTGTATCTGTTTTGGTTGGTTTGAAGATCTTGATGCTTTTTATTGAAGGGCGTAATAAGGTTAATGTGGCCCCCGGTCCGTGTTGTGTTACAAGCTATCAATATAAACCAATATACATCTAAAAACTTGTGAAGGAATATAAAATCTGTACATATGCAAATGTCATGTCAAATAAAAGGTTAGTGTCAGACAACAATCTAAGTATATTATCGGCAATTACAAAGAGGATCATGTGAAATATGAAAAGAAATAAGTTTGCTTCAATAGCTTCAACTATAATCATAAAAAAAAAAATTATAAAAAGTCTACAAAGATGTCTTGCCACAAATGAACTGAAGATCAAGTTGCAGAGAGAAATATCATTTATAGTAAAACTTTTGACACAGATGCTGATGTCATGTGCATGATATGTTCACCTCACTAATTCAACTCGACAGACTTGGCTTCTCCGAAACCTCTTTAGAATTTGATCCACTCCCCTCCCCCCCCCCCCCTCCCCCCCACATCATTTATATTAAAATCCTTCTCCTATTAAAATGCAACACATCCTCATCTCTTTGATAGTGAAAGTGTTTTCCAGTCTGTGTAACGCTGCTCCCTTTAGACATCTGAGGACACACTGACAGTTATGGCATTTAGCTCTTTATCCACAGCAGCAGTGAGTAACAGCTACATCTGCTCTCAAGCCATAAATTCTTTATCAGGACCAAAAAGCAGTCGGTTTGAACATTCCCCTCTTTTTTTCTGCCTCTGTGTTGTCCACCGTGTGTTGTTTATTGGTTTATTGGTTAAAAGATGTTCTAAACTGTCCTGGTGCAGGGTCAGACTGCTGCCCAGGCTTTGATGAACTGTAACCCAGCCATTCTCATCCATCCCCAACTATCCCAAAAAAGCCAAATCTTAATGGGGGGCTTTGATGTGGCTGGATGGTGCCTGTTGTTATTGTTTGTATCAGTGCTTATCACTGGGCGACCCCCACACACCGCACCTTAGCCCCAATCCTGACTACAACCCTTACACACACACACACACACACACACACACACACACACACACACCACATCACAAAGGTCGTCAAGTTGGACCATCATGTTTGCCTTCCTTTGCCGAATTTCATCTAGTAAATACTAGACTTTTCTTTTATCTAAATCTTTCCTTTCCTCTCCTCTCCTCTCCTCACACAGCCAGCTCTCCCTGATAGATGATGATGGGCAAACTCTGGCTCCAGCCAACCCGCAGCTTCTGGAGCTGAGAGATATGAGGGAGTGGGGTGAGGTGTGTGTGTTGGGTGTTGTGCGCGCTTGTTGTGTTGTGGTTGTGTCTGTGTTGTGTGGTTTTGTGTGGGTGGTGTGCTGGTGATGTGTGTGTTGTGTTGTGTGTATGCAGCCGTGTATGAGTGTGTGTGTTGTTTGTGTGTGTGTGTGTTGGATGGTTGTGTGCAGCGCGTGTATGTGGTTTGTGTGTGTGTGTGTGTGTGTGTGTTCTGTGTGTGTGTGTGTTTGTGTGGTGGGTGGTCCTGCCTCCACCTTTGCTGCTTAATCACCAAAAATATCCTATAGTGTCACTCCGTTGTGCACATCATTGCTGTAGTGAGGTGATGACTCACCACACAGACACACACCACACACCACACACATGACACACTCACACACACACACACACACATCAGGCACACACAGAACACACTCATTTTCGCTGTGAAAGAAACAGCCATGACTTCATTTTTTGGGTTTTTATCCAGGGGAGTTTTCTACAATCGACAGGATGTTCTCCCTCCACTGAAGATGTGTAGTTTTTGTTGAACAGCTCAAAAGAAGAAACTAATCCGCCCTTTGTTGGAGCCAGTGTTTCAACACAACCCATGTAATCCAAACAAGTCGAAAACAGCCAAACACGTTGAGACATCACTCTGCTTAAAACAACCCAAGCAATACGTTTCTGAGCATAATTTCTGAGGTTTGTGTAAAACTCTGTTCTGCTTTTCTTTCAATTCCTAACCGCCAATATGTCTTTTCTTCCTACAAAGAATGTATTCCGCGATGACAAGCAAATTTATCCCTTTCAATTAAATCTTCTTATTGGCTCTCTAAAGTACTTTTTTTTTTTGTAACCGGGTAAAGATATAAAGAGATTTTAATTTTAGAGTCACTTTCAATAGTTTAATGATACCACCACTACGTCATCTGGTCGGCGTCAATACAGACGCTGGAAGCCCCGGTCTCATGAAAGAAGAATGAATCTGCACGCACACTTGTACCATCGTCAAATTCAATATGTAGACTTTAGTGTGTTGCAGTTCTCTTTTTGAACTTAATTAACTCAACCATGGAACATTAAGGCCACTGTCATGTCAGAAGAATTATATTAAGGGTAAAAGCTATTAAGTCTCTCTCTCCAAAACATGTCTGGTCATCAGCTCATGCATTGGTCATCATTTCAATTTGTATCTTTAAATCTCAGATAATAAGGGGACACCAGTTGACGAGATTTGATGTTACTGTTTTCATCTGTTTTAATACAAATATAGTTGAATAACGTGACTTTTATCATAGCTTTATTCTAAAAAAATTTATTTTTCAAAGATTATTTTTTTTGGTTATGGTTGAACATTTTTTTAGATTGCAAAGTTGGATCTTGAACCTTACAAAGTCAAGATACATCTCAACCAAAGAATATAAATGATTGTTGGGAGACTGGTCATCCATCACAAAGAAAAGTCTTGACTACAACATCCCCTCAGACTCATTAAGTCTGGCCCCAAACACAATTATTTTAATATGTCTCTCCCCTCTTGTGTAAAACAATGTGTGTGATTATTTTGTTTACCGTGACCTATACAGAAGCACCAACGGGTCATAGCCCATGTTTGTGGAAACTTAACTGCCCAGATAAAGACGTCTGTTTTCAAAAACCGTGGCTGTTGGCGTGTATAACCTCTCGGCCACACAGCCAGCCAGCCGTCCTGCTGGAACAACTGCGATTAGGTTAATGATTTGTTTGGGTTTGGAGGAGACAGAGTTGAAAAAAGCTGAAGCAAATATACCGTTAAATTAAAAAGAAAAAAAATCCTAATCCGTGTTTACATCCCAAGCAAAGACAGGCATTTGCTGTCATTATGAAACGGAGGAGATAGTGTTTCCCACAAGACGTGCAATTTTTATTAAATAAATGTAGAAACTATTTTCTGCGGCTCTATCTACATTAGACACCAAAGGGATTAAGGGGTCACACAGTCTGCGAGCTGAAAAATGCATTGAGCTACTGTCCTATCTGGTGTGATCAGAAACATTGGCAGGGATGGCGACCAGGAGGCTGCCAACTGCTACCTAGCAAAAAAATCTGTTTTGTAGAGTTTGTGTGTGGTGTGTGTGTGTGTGTGTGTGTGTGTGTGTTGTCCTCGTCTCTCTGTCATTGTCCCATGGGCTTAAATTCCCTCTATACACACCTCAGTCTCTGTCATATTTCTGATACACCCAGAGATACAGCCAAGGGACAACTTTGATTTCCCAGAATTCCTCCATTCCCCATAAGGCGTGCGCTTACTTACTTGCTCGCTCGCTAACGGCTCACGAAGATGATTTAGCTCTGTTTATCCGCGCTCGCTTAAACATTTACTTTTCAGCACAAGGTGAAACTGAGAAGAAAAATGTCTTTCAACCTCTGCAGGATTTAACACTGCCCCCCCCCCCCCCCCCCTCCCCCCTCCACCTTCAACTCCACACAACTGACGTTTACAAGACATGCAACTTATGACGGCACCCAAAGGATCATGGGATACATGTTAGGGGCTCAACTGGTTCCGAGGGCGTGCGGTGCGTGTATATTTTATAAAAAGTCACTCGCGGAAGTACTTATACATGGCGTTTCTTGGGTTTGATTACCACATGGTGTCTGGGCTGGCTGCATTATTCATCACAGCAACACATTGTTTTGATCCGGAGGTTCCTCTATTTAATGACCCATGATCCTTTACTGTTAAAACTGGCTGGAAGGAGATCCAAAGAGCCAGTGCGGAGAGTGACTTATTACGGTTTATGTTCTAAGATGTAAGAGTAAATAAATGAACATGTTTCTCCCCGCACGCCCTGAACCCTTCACCTCTTTATGCTCTTCTTCTTCATGAGATTCTTCACTCCTTGCGTTTCATCGCTTCCATCTATTTTGAAATGTCTCTTCGTGCCTCACTCCCCCTCATAAGTCCAGCCACCCCCCCCACCCCCCCACCCACCACCCTTTCTCTCCCCTCTCTCTCTCTGTACCCTCTCTCTCTCTGTCTCTCTCTCTCTCTCTCTAAGCCTTAATAATATGCAACACCTTGAGCTCTTTAAAGTGGCTGCAGTTTCAGAGAAATTAGTCCAGAGACGCTGCTGGATGTTAAGTGGAAAGGGTGTGTGTTTTTCTGGGTGAGGGGGACTCACAGCTTTTTTATTTTTTTCTACGGCTACTTTTAGGATCAGGACATAGGGGGTCGCTGGAGTAGAGGGGGGCCTTAAGTAGGGCCAGATCCGGGTCAAAACTGTAATTAGGTCTCAGTGATTGCTTTAAAGCACTTGGAGTGTTAGATGTTTCGCTTTTCACGGGGTAAGAAGTAAAGTTTGATGCATTTTTTTTGTCACAGAAAAGCTAAAGTAACTTTCAGGTTTTAATTCATGTTATGGTTGTAGACGGGAGGAAGGGTGTGTGTGTGTGTGTGTGTGTTGTGTGTGTGTGTGTGTGTGTGCTTTAGGGGGCCGAGGTCCAACTAATAGGGGGGAGTTGGGCTTTAGCTGAGACACATTAAGACATGTGGAGGAAAAAGGTCGACATGATTAGTGACCGCCCTTAATGGTATAATGCCGCCTGTGTGTGTGTGTGTGTGTGTGTGTGTGTGTGTGTGTGTGTGTGTGTGTGTGTGTGTGTGTGTGTGTGTGGTGTGTTGTGTGTGTGTGGTGTGTGTGTGTGTGTGTGTGTTATGTTGTGTAGTGTATGTGTGTGTGTGTGGTGTGTGGTTTGTGTGCGTGCGTGCGTGCATGCGTGCGTGCGTGTGTGTGTGTGTGTGTGTGTCCTCGCTGAATATGGACAAGAAAGTATGTGCAAGTCCAATAATCCCTAAACCCCATTTGTTTAGCTCTTATAAAATGTGGTATTTGGTTTTTCATTTTTGATACATGGTATCTGCCAGGTTGCAAACTGTTGATAGTGAACCTATCTGCAAACAACACATGGGCATGGCCGTCTTTGCTGTCTGATTTTACAGAAACTACCGTATTTTCCTAACAATAAACAAAGTACTTTTGATGCCGGAACTTCACCACCTGTGGGAACCCTGACCCAGATGTAAAGGTGTTGTGCTCTGGTGTGCACACTTTCCACTCAACCTCATCCCTTCAAAACGTTGCATTATGTTTCCCTAATCGTATTTGGTAAACCTCATTAGAAGTATATAATCGTAACTTCTAGCTGACAGGGTAACAAATACGTCAACTTGTTTGCAGCTGATGTGGTTAAGCGTGGTTTGAACAATCAGTCTGCAGTCCTCTCTGAGTGCATCTTGAGGGCATATTCAGCCATAATGGTAAAAATATATCTGGTTACACTCCCATCAAAAGGATAATAGTGGACCACATAACCCATAATTGATGAACTGATTACTGCAACCCTTTCTCCTCAACTGTCGGTGCCAGGTTTTCTGTGTGTGTGTGTGTGTGTGTGTGTGTGTGTGTGTGTGTGTGTGTGTGTGTGTGTGTGTGGTGTGTGTGTGTGTGTGTGTGTGTGTGTGTGTGTGTGTGTGTGTGTGTGTGTGTGTGTGTGTGTGTGTGTGTGTGTGAACATTGACAGACATGGCGTCCGCTGAAAGGCAGCTCGACCTTATCTGCACTGCACTGCAGACGTCACGTTAGAAAAGCAGGAGGGGGGAGAGAGGGACAGATAGAGAGGTAGATGTTGATGTGTGTGTGTGTGTGTGTGTGTGTGTGTGTGTGTGTGTGTGGTGTGTGTGTGTGTGTGTGTGTGTGTGTGTGTGTGTGTGTGTGTGTGTGTGTGTGTGTGTGTGTGTGTGTGTGTGTGTGTGTGTGTGGTGTGTGTGTGTGTGGTGTGTGTGTTGTGTGGTTGTGTGTGTCGTGCATGTGTGTGTGTGGTGTGTGTGTGTGTGTGTGAGTTTCTCTTTCAACACACACTCAGAGTCATAGTGTCCTCACACTGACTGCTGACCTGACTATGTATCGATGGATGTATGTGACGTTGGTGATCCCATGTCAGTGTCAGTGTCAACTTGTTTAGGGGTAAAGGCCTTGCTTAAAGGCACCTCAGTGGTGGAAGCGAGGGAGGTGCAAGTTGTGCTTTATTTACTAAATTATGGAATTTGTTATGAGAACCACTCATTTTCTTATCTTATAACAGTATATTAACAGCCAAGTCAACTCAGGTCAATTGTATTTTTTATCGTCCAAAATCGTTGCCAACCTGGGTTTACCATCTGTACAGAAAGGGCAGAAGAGGAGGGGCAACAAACAACCTTTGCACTACAACCAGACGTGAACGTTGATATCTGATGATTTAGCAAAACACAGGATTAAAGCTTTCTATAGAGTTTTTGATCACCAGTAGCACCAAGGAGCAAGTTTTTACTATTGGGTTCCTGTTTTAGTTTCATTCTCAACTGGTTTAATCTGTTATGCTGTGAAACACATATAGTAAAAAGATATCATTTCGCACTTAAATTTGTTTTAAATGTAAGTGCAATAAGATTAGGAATGTTGATTATTAACTACTACATACTGTAGATGCATAACTTTTTTTTAAGTTTAAAAAAACTTTTTTTAATTGGTTAATGCATATAATTGCAGTAGTTACTAAAAAAAACCTATGTAGTAGGTAATAATAACAATGTAGACAACTAAACAATAAACCAAAAAAAACACATGTGTTACTAAAAAAAACTATGTAATGTTACTACAATGTTGTGTACCTTATTGTAAAGTGTTACCGAAAAAAAGGGAATTAGTCCATCTGGTTATAGGAAAAATAGTTCAAGGGAACGCAAGGAAACAGCAGAGACGGTGGAGAGGCTGAATGGGATGAAGGTTAGAAGAGGTGATTCAAGACGGAGAGATGACAAGAGCTGAGGAGAGGAGAAGAGATGAAGAGAGTCGTGGGAAAGACATGAGAGAGAGTGGGAGAGGAAATGTGATGAGAGAAGGACAGAATCTATACCAATGTGTACATCTGTTACCTCTGTGAGCCTCTATTGGTGACCAAATGGAACTACAATAACAATGCCTTTATCAAGCATCGCCAATATTGGATGAAACCACAATTTACCTTCAATGACAATTTTCAAATTGACGCTTTCTACAATGTCTGCACATGCCAACTTATATGGTCACATTGCGGTTAGAGCAAATCCATTTTGGTTAAGGTAGGGTTAGGCACTTATAACCCCAGGGAAAAGATTGTGGTTGCAGTTAATAAAAAGGGGAATGTTAATTGTATGTCTGTGATCGGAGTATCCAGCATATAAATCAGACACTACACTCCCAACCATCATTCAACCGCCATGTTTCCACCATGGAGGGCACACTAGGCTACTTCAATACATTAGTTAGTCTAGATGGAAGAATAGGTCCACGTTTTAGTGATTTTTTTTAGGGCCCCAAGCAACCGCTTAGTTCGCTTATGCCTTGGGCCGGCTCTGACTCAAGGGTTCAAGTTTATTTTTTATATTGTACATATTTAATCTTGAAAATGTGGAGTCCTTCTTTCTAAGACATTTACTTTCCTTTGTAGAGAAAGGGGAATCACAATCACAATTGAATGTCTTGCTTTGTTGTGTACAATCCAGGTCCTATGTTCACATATTCCTGCAACTGCATAGGTTAAGATCAAGGCCCGAAATGTGTGATTCATTTCATGAATAAACGTTATGAAACCCCAAAACCTGATAGACATTAGTTAGCTTCAGCTGTACTTTGTGTTTAATGTTGATGAGATGTTAGCATGCTTGTGAACATGTAAACATTATAGGTTCTACACATCACTGTTAGCATTGTCACTGTGAGCATGTTAGCATGCTAACAGTAGTATTTAGCTCAATGCACCGCTGTCCTTACTGTAAGTACAGCCTCCCAACTTCCCCCACACTGTATCACTGTCATTGACTGGATCCATGATGATACAAGAGAGCATGTTTAGAGGAAATGATTAGAAATAAAGGAGTGAGACGTTACAAATGAAAGAATTGTGAAAGAATAGGAGACAAGAAAAAGCTTTGAGAGAGAGATAAGCTACTAGAGAAACAACACTGCTGTTATGGCTCCCAGCCATTTTACCAACAAAGTCATCGGTCTTCATGTGATGCAGAAATGTGAATTGGGCCTTTCGCTGAAGAGACTGACATCAACTTTAGAAAGCAGATGTTTACGAGAAGACATGTCAAAAAAAAATGTCAAATAGAATCCGACAACTTAAAAAAAACAGATTTGATTTTGTCCTTGAAAATCAGAAGCCGAATTAATCCTAGCTCGTGGTTTTTTTTGCCAAGCAGCGCTCATTGGAGCACGTAGAGGAAGTGTGTTGACAGTAGGAGTTGAACCCGAGTGCAGACGGCGGATAGAAGAAGCAGCAGCCCCCCCACTTGTTTCTGTTTATTTCATCTTTGGTTCTGTTTGTCTGATGGGACGGGACATCAAAGAGAAAGATGGACGTCCATAGCCAGACAGATTGTTTTTTGGTTTTTCTTTCATTTTTCTTTTTTTTTCTTCATTCTATCTCCGTAACTCGGGGGGAACATGGAAGCCGTGTGACCCCGGATGATTTATCAAGACATTTCTCTCTCCTCTCTTTTTTTTTCTCTCTCTCTCTCTCTCCTCTTCTCCTCTGTCTCTCTCTCTACTCTCTCTCAGTTAAGTAAGACGGTATGTGAGAGACCCCGGAGAGTCCACACTGCACCCCCCCCTCAGCAGGCTATTAGGCCTCCCTCCACCTCCCCCTGTGGAGAAAGGGAGATAAGGGAAAATTGAAAATGAAGAGGAAAGAGAGAGAGAGAGAGAGAGAGAAAGATCCTGCATCCACAGTCAGACCTCTCGCTCTCCTCCACTATCTCTCTCCTTCTCTCCCTCCTTTGAGCTTGATTAGCCGCCAAGCTTAAGAGGCTTGTTATCAACCTTGGAGACGATGGAAGTTCATCGGCCACAGGACTTGACTGATGGAGACGGGGATGGAGAGGCCTTTTTTTCGGCATGCTTTGTGGTGATGTGTGTGTCGTGGGTGTGTTGTGGTGGTGTTGTGTGTGTGTGGTGTGTGTGTGTGTGTGTGTGTTGTATGCGTGTCTGTGTGTGTGTGTGTGTGTGTGTGTGTGTGTGTGTGTGTGTGTGTGTGTGTGTGTGTGTGTGTGTGTGTGTGTGTGTGTGGTGTGTGTGTGTGTGTTGGTGTGTGTTGCGTGTGTGTGTGTGTGTGTGTGCGTGTGTGTGTTTGTGTGTGCTGCGTGTGCGTGCGCCTGTGTGTGTGTGTGTGTGTGGTGTGTGTGGAAGGAAGTAGTGGCGTACGTATATCTTTTTGACTGATGTGGAGTCACGGTAGAATGCGGTCAGTTCATTCGTGTCCGGGGCCGCGGGGGGAAACTCCAATATGTCTGCTGGCTGGTTCTCATTCAGTCGCATCATGACATGGTCTAAAGTATTACACACACAGGGTCAGCCCGTCCCCCCCCCCCCCAATATCTACTTCTAAACCATGAAAAATAAGCCTGTAGAGTTTTGGTTCCCTATTGAACAAGTTGGTCGGACGTGGCAAAGAAAGTTCACAACAGACTCCTGCTTTTAACCTTTGAGGGTTCAAGGAGCCCACTTATTGAATTCTCCCTTGGGGATCAATTAAGTGTTATTTTATCTTATCTCCATCCATGGGTGGGCAGAACGATATCCACTCTTAAGACGAGATGCCCCGACCGTGAGTCTTATACATAAAATACTGAAATAGGTCATTTTTAGTGCTTTCATTGCAAAAAACGGTGAATAGAAGTTGTTTTTTTACTAAAGCTAATGGGAACTCCATCTATTTTCAGATTTTTTGCATAAGTCCTTCATGGGCCTAATCACAAGCAACCCGAACACTCCCTATATCCTCACCTCAAATTGATTCAGAAACTAACTATGGCAGACAACCTTTTGGAGACATGTTCAGTTTGAGAAGCAAAAAAACAACCATTGTGCGAGTGGGGCATTTATCCACTTCAAATTGACGTCTGGATGAATGGGAGGAGCTGACCATCACTTTGAGGGATAGTCGGCACAAGCAGAGGACTTTGGTGACTGTAAAGGGCAGTGACAACAGTGTCCTATTTTGGATGTGTGGTGACATAAAGTCTGGTGACATAAAATCATCAACTCCTATAGCCTAATTGAAATGGAAAGGGTCTTAAATAAATGCATCAATAGTTTTGTGTGGAAAAAACCTGCAGGTTGACGTATCATTTTCATTCACCTTGGTTTTGTATAAACCCTGTCCACTAACAACTTTGATTTTTTCTTGTCAATCTTCGACTCCAAAATGTGCTTGAAATAGATTGTGTATCAGTTGCGTGCATTTTGCTGGTAGTCTTTATCAGTGGCGGTATCAGTTGCAGTTCATGACTTGATGAACGTTGTCTCTCTTAAGGGGTTTCTCTCTCTCCTCTCTGGATGAGGCCTCAGAGGGCGACAGCAGCGTGTAAACATTCCCAGCACCGCAGAATCTGTCTGTCTGCCGTGGGGTGATGCATCTGTCCGGCCCGCTTTGTTTACTGGCCGAAGAATGTTAAGAATATATAGGCTTCGGTCTGGTGTGTGTTGTGGTGTGTGTGTGTGTGTGTGTGTGTGTGTGTGTGTGTGTGTGTGTGTGTGGTGTGTGTGTGTGTGTGTGTGTGTGTGTGTGTGTGTGTGTGTGTGTGTGTGTGTGTGTGTGTGTGTGTGTGTGTGTGTGTGTGTGTGTGTGTGTGTGTGTGTGTAATTGCATGTCCACGTCACGTGAGCGCCTTGCACTTAAAATAGAAGAGAGTGTGTGAGGAGGCCAAGGGGACACATGGTTGGGGCGGGGTCACAGGTTTTTGTTTCCCTCTTTGTATCGTCTTAATGTTTGTAATGATCCAATGGGATGTGGATCTGGTGAATATTGCGCAGTGTTTAGTCTACCAATCACCACGGTGACAAAGAGTCTAGGTTTTGGGGGGGGGGGGGGTTGAGGTATAGAGGCAGGGGGTGGGGGTCAGAGTAGTTAGCGGTGGTGTGGGTCAGGGTAGGACTGCACTATATCCACTTATATAAAAAGACACCAAATAAGCCGCTGCACCCACCCGCTCTTATGAGGTCTCCCCGCCCACAGGAAGTGACAAATTTCAAATTAAGAAGGAAACAAGAACAAACGGGTTTTCTTTAATGACCGACAGTGTCGCAGGCTGGCCAGGCTTGCACATGAGTGTACCATGTGTAGTTTACAGAGAAGATAGTGTAGTTTTCTGAATAGTAAGTTAAGATTTTTCTATCTAACACACACACACACACACACACATACACAAGCACACAGACACACATACACAAGTCTGGTTTGTTTTTACGTATTGGCCACCTATTAATTGAAACTTATCAAACTGATAAGAAGGAAATGATCAATTGTGTTCCAAGAGAGATGAGTGGGTAAGCATAATTTTTCTTCAATCAAAAGTGTGCACTTGAGTCATAAGACTTGGACTAATGGTTTACTGTAGAGTTTTTGACCACTATTAACGCCATGGAGCAATGTTTTTATGGGTTGGTCCTTATTTTGTTTGCTCTCTTGCATATACAATATCCCACCTTAACATCAGATCCCAGTCATGAATGCCTGTATGCCAACTTTGACACAGACACCAGTTCCTTGGGGCATTAGCTTTTTCACTTGACTTGATTTCCCCAAAAATCCAAAGAAACACATGATAACACAGATGATCAAATATCAATGTGAAAACTGTAACACAAAACACAGACAGTCATGTGTCGGAAGAATTACAAAAGTAGCCATCTCTGTTTATTTTGCTTTTAAATGTTATACAATTGAACTGAAAGTAATAAAAAACTTATTGTTACTCTGTTTTTATAATATAGAATGGCATTACATTTTGGATTCAGTGATCTTGATTCATGGACTGGCTCAGGACGTAAATTTAAAACTAACTTATGACTTATCAATTATTTTAAAGGAAAATGAAGGGGGGACTCAATGGTTAAATATGTGTTGAAGACATAAAAACAAGTTAAATCAAATCTGTCGGTAGTGAGACAAAAAATGCTGAATTTCCCTCAAACAAATCCAGAGCTTTACTGAAATATGTTTTTTTTTTATTAATATAAATACTTGCAGGAAACAATTACGTGCCACATTACGTGTTAATACCTATGCTAAATGTTCGCTTAATATTGTTTCCATGAGGATTTTTGGCAGTGTATTGTTATGAAAGTGGACACACACACACACATGCGCGCACACGCACGCACACACACACACACACACACACACACACACACACACACACACACACACACACACACACACACACACACACACACACACACACACACACCTCCAGCAGCACACCCCATCCCCCCAGCTGCTCTGGACAGTTTAAACGCCTGCTGACTTTGAAAGGTAATTCCAGAGAGGCTGCACTGTTACCGTAACACACATTCATTTTTAGCTGTCTGAAAACGTTGGACTAACGTATTTACGGGATCTATAAGGATGTTTAAAAGGCTTGGACTTGATTTGATCGCCTACTTTTGATTTGGATAATGTTCATTTGCATCATGTGTTCATGTCCCACTCTGAGCCGGGACCAAGATGGCATCCGACGGGCCGTAGAGCACAGTTGGGAATTGCTATAGAAAAAGGCTATATGCTATTATATGCTATTATATGCTATTAAGTTATTTTAAATAACCAGTAAAATATTAATGAATCACAACGAATGTATAACCATGCTTTAATCATATAAAGCCAGTTAGAGTCTGTGCATTTGTATCAAGGAAGAATTTATGTAAAAGATATTGCAACATACGGATGTCTTTAAATATTATATTGACTGACAGTGTCAAAATTGTATGTTGAAGTTGTAAGATTTAAACACTTACCACGAGAACCAGATGAGCTATGAATCTTAATTAGCAAGTAACTGCCTGCTGTGAGGGGTTGATAATAGCATGTGCAGCACAGCTATAGAAAAAACAAAAGTGTGTTTTCTTTAGGTAAATTAAAATAACACATCCCCGACCCCCCCCCCCCCCTAAAACTTAACAAGTGTGTAAGGTCGCTGTCCGACACAACAGAGGGAAAGAAACGGCATTTACTGAAGAGTTATAGATCTTATTCACCCTTTCAATGAACCTTGAGATGCACTTAGGGGTTGTTTCCAGCAGCCGTATATCAAGGCTAACAACAGTGGAGATCCTCTTCAGAGGAGCCTGGCATGAGCATAGCTCCCAGCACTGCCCCCTAGTGGAAGAGGGCTTTGGTATGAATACATTGAAGGCTAACTGAGGCCTCACAAAACTCCATCTGATTGCTGTATTTGAAGAGAAATTAGAAAATCTTATCAATGCTCCCATTACAACTGATAATGCAACTAACTCATACACATCATAATGATTCAATGACATTCATCATGTTGTGAAAATTACGTCTGCCACTAATGGCATTTCCTCTAACTGCTTTATTTTGGGATGTTTTATTAATTTATCTTTAAAATGAAAGAAAGTGGAAAAAAATGTCCAGTCTTGTTTTGTTAGGGCAACAATCCAAAACCAAAAGATATTCAATTTACAATGATATGAAACAGAGAAAAAAAGGGAGTCCTCACATTTAAGAATCTAGAACAATAAAATGTTTTTCACACTGATAAATGACTTCAAATTTAAGAATCAATTGACTATGAACATCGTTCATGGTTGAACGACTTATTCGATCATTTTATGTTTCCATACAAACTTCCAAGAGACTGAAAAATATGCAGCAAATTAAAATGGTTCAATTTTAACAATAAAACTGTTTGACATCAAAGGGATCCAAGTGATATAGTGCAGTTAGGTCCTCAGTCTTTTATGAGACTGTGCTGCTGATGTCCGGTGTGTTTCGCCGGGTGTTCAAACCCCTCTCTGCTATCTGAATGACGAGGTTCAGCAATCAAAGAATTTGTTGACCCACACTCCCCTTCATTCACCTCCCTTCTGCTGCTCCACCTCCCATCACTCTCTTTCCTCATTTGTCTGCATGTGTCGCAGGCAATTGCGTGTGCACACAGGCCATGTCCACACAGATGCAAATACTTTTAAAATATTGTCTATTTTTGGTTTCAGTTTTTTGAATGGATTAAACCGGTGCCGTTAAACACATTTGTTCATGCAAACCATATTTTGATCCATCTTGCCTTACAGGGCAGCAGTTTATCAATTATACACAGTAAATTCCCCAGTGTTAAATATGCAGTGTCAAACTCCATTAACTCTATCTGAGTTAATATAACAACAGCTGGAGTAGAATGCCTCCTAGTGTTGGTGTCAATTTCGGTAGTTAAAAGACGGGGTGTAGAAAGTACTCTATAAGGCTTTAAATAACACTATACAGTGTATTTTTAACTCTATTTTGAGTTAATTTAACTCTAAAATTGTAACACTTTGAAGAGAGTTAATTTAACTCCAATTCTGAGTGGGACCAAATACACTCGGAAATGGTGTTAAATGTAACTCTTTTAGTGTTATTTTAACACTTCAAAATTTACTGTGTATTATTCACATTTGCACGTTTTTTCATTAAGGCATACAATTAGGTTGAATCATGAAATAACATAGTACATGTTTTCTGCGGCGTATCAGACAATAATTTGACAATGTGTCTCCATAATGTTCACTTGTAATGATTGAACTGATTTAAGTGGTTTCACTGGTTATTCCTCAAATCTCTCTCATATCATAATTATTGTTATCACCTGTTTGGTCATTTGGTGTCTGATATGCCCTCTGACTCATGGATCTTTTGCTAAACTGTCCTTCCACGTTTTAGCATCCCGACAGTCCCTGAAACAGCACTACACCATCAACGCAGACCCTATGGTTGTTTGTAGTAGGGCTGTTTTCTGTAGGGGTACACAACATAGACATCTGCTTGTGTCACATCTTCTTCCAAGAGTCAAGTTTGGTTTTATTTTTTTGTTTTGGTACCATAGGCTGGTTCCAATATTCTCTTAACATTTCAAACACACTTGAACAATATCATGTCCATCTTTTATTTTGAGCTATGTTACATCATCTGAGATGAACTCAGGCCCAGCAGCAGACCCGGGTTCGATTCCAGCCCGTGGTCGTTCTCTGCATGTTACTCCCCTCTCTGCCCCATTTCACCTCTGTCTCTCTGCACTATCAAACAAAGCATAACAATATCTAAAAAAAAATTTAAAAAATTTATTGTTTTTGGGGGAAAATACTGCAACTCATGTATTCAACTCAAAGCTGAAATTATTTTTAGGCTCTTTAAGTCATATGGATTCGCCAAATGTAAAGAAAACGAACACATGAACACACACACACACACACACACACACACACACACACACACAGAGACACCTTCACAGACACACACCCTTCTGCTTTTAATTGACACTGAGATCATGGAGGGATCACCTAATCATTGCCCTGCATGCCCCTTTGCCCCTGACTCCCCTGCACACACACACACACACACACACACGCACGCACACACACACACACACACACACACACACACACACACACACACACACACACACACTCCCTGCATCATCACCAACCTCTACCTATTCGTCTCTCACTATCAGCTGCACCCTGCTGCCGTTGTTTTGAAAGGTCAGAGTTGTTTGTTTGCTCGGAGCCCCGTCGTCTGACAGAGTGTGTCGGCCTACGCCTCGCCCCCTCCCGTCCACCACATCTCTCTTAACCTGAGGCCCGTTATCAGCCCACCACTCCCCAGGCAACTCCAACCTTGTCTTTTAAAAGGAACACTTCCCCTGGAAATTATGGACAGACTCCGGGCAGATAGGTGACTGTCTCTATCTTGTCCTGGTGGAAACAGACAGACAGGATGACACTGAGCAGTTACCTCCAGCAGCGTACTCCAGGTTCAAATGCATCTCCTGACCTCCAATTTCCTGTTTCTCTCGATTAAAGTCCAATTAAGGCTATTAGTTACGAAATCGATTTAAAAGGGATTTTTATTATGTCCCCATACGTCAAGGAAGTTGTGTTTCGAGATGCAAGAAAAAGCTAGTGTAGCTTAAGAGAAGATAAACTCCGATAGGCGTTGACAGGTCTGAAAATGAGTGCTTTGAGCTGAATGCTAACAGCAGCATGCTAGAGAGATTATGTTGACATCCTGATGACTATGTTAAACTAGCATAGCTGTTGTTTAGCAAATCCAATGTTGACCATGTAGGCCAGCACTAAAAACAAAGTACAGATGATTTTGATGGGCGGGAATATCATAATTTTGCAGGTATTTGGACAAGAAGAAAAATTACTAGACACATTTAACTTTTTACCAGATGATGGCGCAACAACAAAAGTCAAGGCTTGACCAAATACAGTTTTTCTCAGTTGCTTTGGTGCTTTTCTCAGATCAGAATGAAAATTCTCATAACTATTAGTTCAACCTCCGCAACATTTAGTCATTTGAGCACATCATAGTAGCAATTTCTCCTTCCTCTGAACACATTGCAAATGCTTTTGGACATGTATCAGTTGCTTTCATACAATTCTCTGCTGTTTTATAACATTGTCATTTGCTTATGTCATGTCAGTCAAAATGAACTATACTTATGGATACTGAGTAGTCGTTCCCAATAAAACTAATAGTCTTCATTTCATTGTTTGAGTCATTACATACAAAATTGTTGAACTAGTTATCAAATTCTGTCGAGCAAATGTTATACATTTTCTTTATCATAGATACTTTCCTCGCTGCATTGCAAGGGATAATATCTGTTGTGATAGACAGACAGGAACGTCTGGATGTGCCAGAATGATTTACCTATATATGTATGTAGATAGATAGATAGATAGATAGATAAGATAGATAGATAGATAGATAGATAAGATAGATAGATATAGATAGATAGATAGATAGATAGATAGATATAGATAGATAGATAGATAGATAGATAGATAGATAGATAGATAGATAGATAGATAGATAGATAGATAGATAGATAGATAGATAGATAGATAGATAGATAGATAGATAGATAGATAGATAGATAGATAGATAGATAGATAGATAGATAGATAGATAGATAGATAGATAGATAGATAGATAGATAGATAGATAGATAGATAGATAGATAGATAGATAGATAGATAGATAGATAGATAGATAGATAGATAGATAGATAGATAGATAGATAGATAGATAGATAGATAGATAGATAGATAGATAGATAGATAGATAGATAGATAGATAGATAGATAGATAGATAGATAGATAGATAGATAGATAGATAGATAGATAGATAGATAGATAGATAGATAGATAGATAGATAGATAGATAGATAGATAGATAGATAGATAGATAGATAGATAGATAGATAGATAGATAGATAGATAGATAGATAGATAGATAGATAGATAGATAGATAGATAGATAGATAGATAGATAGATGGCAATCCCAAGCATAAAGATTTAAAGCTATAGCAAAAAGTTGATTAAGCCTATCAGCTCTGTAAAATTATCTTGTTTCTCAGTATGGCAGCATTTACAAACTGGTGTCGCCCGGAGGTATAAAGTCATCAAAGGAAATGTGCCCACAGTGTTGTTGTAATTACTCAGAATTCCTCATGGGGGCGCAGAAGTTACACACAATAGCTTAAAGAATGAAACCAGAAATGACAGTGAAAAAAAATTAAAAAATAAATGAGAATCACACACAGCGGGCTAATTTCTTCAACCCTTCCAAACAATATTCAATGACACAAACACCCTTTGAGGCTTTAAGGGACCCCCATCATCTGGCTCGTCCAGCCTGAAAGTGCCGCCGTCCACAGGAGAAAGACCAGAAGAAGAAAAAAACCTGTGATAAAATGACTCCCCCACACTGGATCAAAACCCAACGGGAGGATGGGGGGAGTGCCAACCACCTGATTAGGAAACATGGAGGAAATGAAAGCAGCAAAGGCGTCCATGTTTCTTCTGAATGGGAGGGGATGAAGGTGGGATAAGCCGTGTTCATATGTGTGTGTATGGGGGGGTGGGGGGGGAGTGTTTGGAATGGTGTGCCGGGTTAAAGTCACAGATTTTAAATCAGTTCTTTGGCCCTTTTTAAAATGCGCAACAGAAGCCCAGTCTATGGGCGAGCAGAACAAAGAGGGCAGCAGTGGCCTCCACCAATTAACATTCCTGCAGCCTTTATGAGCCGCCTGGACCCGCCCCTTCACTCACACCTCGTAAAAGTCACAAACATCAATTCTTGCAAACCATAACTGTCATTATAATCCCATTAAAAACAACCCACTGAGCAATTTACAGTGAACACCAGGGCCGAGTGTGCCAGCAAGAAGGGGAGGGATCGCCCCCCCGCAGGAAACGCAAACCGGACCAAACAAATAGGAACATTTATTGGAAGTAATTTGACAAAATATGACACGATAGTTCATAGTGCAAACTGATCAACAGAGAAATAAGGTTGAATTTCTTCACCTCTACTTCTCCTCCATCCTCTTAATACCCCAAACCCTGTTTAAATTGAATGGGTCTTGGCAAGTAGCTAGCTGACCACACAGTGCAGATGTTGTCATTTAAAGCTGCATTAATCAATGTATAGCCACTAGAGGGCAGAAAAACACCAGAACGCACGCTGAAAAGAAAACACAAAAAAAGTCCACGATAGATCTCCCCCTAGCTCTGGTTTTGTCTCCACCAAACTTCCTGACCAAAGAAATGGCTTTTTAACTATACTAAATGCTCCTCTGTTCAAATATGGTATAGTACTTCTAAGTAGCCCACACCTGAGACTGGCAAAATACCTAAAGTTATACCAATGTGTAGAATGGAACCTGATTTCCACCAGAAAAAGAAAATATGAAGATTCAGACATGACAAAAGAAATACTAACAGTGTGCCATATTGTATAGTTTCTTTTCAGAAAACTGTGTCACAACTAAATTATACTACAAAACATACAGAGGTGAAAGAGATACTGCACATCATCGGTCTTATCCACTGTGGCCCCAAATGACCTGAACAATATAGGCCGGTTGCGAAGTGTGTGGCTCCCTCTAGCTGATGAGCTAGTTTTTACATTAGTAGTAAAAAGGTGCACTATGACGTTTCAGAGGAGGGGGATTAGTTGACATTAGCAATCAGTGTACAGTTGCTGCTGCATGACACAAGAATAATACGATATTTTTTTTAAAGTAAGAGCTTATGTGTAAAAAGTTAAAAAGTCAAATGACTCAGGTATTAGAGTTAAAAATCAACTTGTTTTATTTCATATATTTCTCAATAAATTAGTATTACAGGGAGACATTAATGGCGAGTGGTTTTCAGTCAGTGAAATAAGAACATTGTGCTCTTTTCCTTCTCAAAGGGCTTTACGTCTAGTATAATAATGATATCATGTTAGTAACATTCAAAGCAGGTTGTAGTTAATCCCATTATGTGTCAGCCCCCTGGAGCCAGTGATGGAGTGAGCAGAGAGGTCATGTGGGCTTGGCGCTGTGTCCGACTAGAACAACATCCATCTTTCTCTCCTTCATCTCTCTGGACATCTGACACCAGGCGCAGTGCGTGCAGAACGACGCATACAGACAGTCGTTACACATGGTGCCCTGCAGATAAAACACAGTCACGTCAGATCACTTGTATAATGTAGGAATTGCAATCAGATTAAATTTCACTTAAAGGTGGAGTACTATATACTTTAGGTGGACTCAGTGATTTTGTTGTCAAAATCACTTTTCGTCAAAATCAGTGAATATCTCCTCACGATCCACTAGCTGTCCATACTGTGTGTGTGCTGGAAAATAATCTGGTGTTCATAAAAAAGCCTAGGCTCTGTAAAACTGGTATGTAAACTGCAGACAAAACACAGAGATGTCAGCAAGGGGGTAATATTTGATTCAATTATTTAATTGAATTGATTCCTACACTTGGTTTAAATATTTCCTTTAAATGTATTTTGTTTTGCTGAAATACTGAGATGGTCCTCCTCTGGGAAAAAGTTGATCAGTATAAACAAAAGTTTGCTAACTTTCACAAGGTATGAAAAAATACTAATAATGTAAAAAAGATATATAAAATATATATACTATAACTTAAGTGAATCATTTAAATGAATGTGTATCTTCTTTATGCCTCTTATGAGTGAGGTGTAATCAAACTCAGCTTTACTTTTATTAATCCATCCTTAAAGCTTGAAATTCTTAAAACCCAAGCCTTATGTAATATTGCTGAGCATCATTTCATCAGCATTAATTGTGAGAAAGAAAGAAAAATCACATTGCTGTTGGTGAATTGTCTCCTTTTATCTCCTTATAATCAAATCAAGAATTAATGTAGGTCAAGAGATTACAGAATGGGTCGTTGAGTAAACCGGGTCCCACATCAACAGATCATTTTTGTCCTTACTTTGATGCCGTAGCGCTGTCGCATGGAGACCCTCATGGACATGGTGATGGGTCGGACACAGCCGAAGACGTCCAGCAGAGGGAGACAGAGACACTGGCCGTAGTCCCTGGTGTGTATACAGGCGAAACATGGACAGCACCAGAACGCAAAACAACCTAAACCAGGAAAAGAATAAACACAAAGCAGGTCAACAACACAAATATGGAACTCTAACAGACCCGCCCGCATCAGATTATGTCTTAAGATACAACTGAAGATTTGAGGATAATCACAGCAACAACAACAAAAATGTCCTACAACAAGTATCTAGATGAATACATAAGAACAGGTTTGAAATATCTCACAATTATATGTGTCACTTTGACATGGAGACACTTACACATGGGCACGTCATCGCAGCAGTCACATATTCCAGATCCCCACTCATTAGACTCTCTGGAGTCCATCATAGGCTGAGGCTGCTGGATGACCATCTTGGAAGTCATGATGGCTTCTAAAAGAAGAACCAGCAAGCAGTTTTACTGTTGTAGTAAAATACAAGCATACAACAAGTGCCAACAATGCAATGAAACGTAAGAAATAAAAATATATACCACATACTTGGAACAAAACAGAATTTTACAGTTTGAAAGAAGTTGTCATTTAAGGTGATGAGGTTTTAGATTGGTTTTATGATGATAAGTAATTCTTTATAAGAAATGAAGAGGGAGCGCGCTTAGCTCAGTTGGTAGGGCGTGAAATAAATGGGAAACTGATGACACAGTTTCAGGATTTTCTGTTATTTGTCTGCCATTATACTAGGTCCTAGGACATAGGTGCACCTTAAGTGCACATCAAGCATATGGGTCAGCACACACTCTGGTCAAAAGACACACATTACAAACACTGACTGCATGATCAAATTTGAAAGTCTTGGACATTTACAGTTAAAAAATGCAAGTAATCCAAACGAGAAATGTCTATGTCAAGCCCAGCTTCTCCCCTTGTCTCAAAGAATTTAATTGATTTTCTGCAGCCCTTCGAGAAAACGTTAAAAACAAATTGTCCAGATTATCAGGGACGGAAAGAGAGTGAAAATTCCTTCATAGCTTTTGGTGTGCGTGCATTGCAGGTAAGTCTGCAATGCTGGAAAAACTCCCAAGGGCTCTGCCAATCAAAGTGCTTTTCAAATACGCATAACATCTTCACATGGGATAAAATATTTGATGAATCGAATACTAAATATAGACAGTTTACCAATAATAAAAGTATATATGAATATACACAATTATCTAAGTATTCAAATTAAGTTCTGATCCTCAATAGCACATTCATTGTCTTACCTGTGTATTTGTGTGACGAGAAAAAATTGGAGAAGTTGGCGCTCCTTTCACAGCAGATGCCTTCACTGAGATAATGTCAAATCTCAGTCAGTTCAGAATAACCTGGAGAAACAACTGAACACCGGAGAGGACATACAGGCCCGACCGGTCCGGCCTGCCCTCCCCTAACTTCACCGGCTCTTATTAATTGTTTCAAGCACAGGAGAAAAACATGAAGGTGTGGCCATGACATGATCACTGCCAAACACACATCATGACATAATCAGCCAAAAAAATGTGTGACACAGTTTCCGCTTATGGAAAGTTCTGGATGAAAACTTCCTGTTGCTTAATTGAAATGAACTTATCAGTAAACATGGCTTGGGATCAGTCAGTCTGTCAACAATTTCAATCACGATCAAATGTCAAAGCTTTTCACTTATTCTTTGTTGTTGTGACCAATCCTCTCTTTATATAATTAACATTGTTACAAAATGACAGATCTATAAATAGGCCCTTGCTTTCTGATTGTGAGGAGCGAACCCTTGGATTTTGTATGGGATCTTTTTTTGTTTACGCAGTGATGAAGGAGAAGACTTTTCTCCTTTCTAATACTGACATACGGACATTCGGTCTCAAGCTCCTGGCGATACTATCGGCACAAACGTCATGGGCTCAGAACACTCTGGAAGGATTGCATATCTCATCGTGCCTGGAAACAGTACATTTTGTGTTTATGTGTAAACTTAAAGGGCTACAAAATGTAAAAGACTTACCTTAAGGATGTTGTTCAGTTAAATAATAATAATTTTTTGAATCTGTTTCTCTGTGAATTTACAGTGTGTGTGTGTGTGTGTGTGTGTGTGTGTGTGTGTGTGTGTGTGTGTGTGTGTGTGTGTGTGTGTGTGTGTGTGTGTGTGTGTGTGTGTGTGTGTGTGTGTGTGTGTGTGTGTGTGTGTGTGTGTGTGTGTGTGTGTGTGTGTGTGTGTGTGTGTGTGTGTGTGTGTGTGTGTGTGTTGTGTGTGTGTGTGTGTGTGTGTGTGTGTGTGTGTGTGCGTGTAAAAAAGGAACAGACTGATGGACCAGACTGATGCTGATGGCTTGAGTTTTAAATCCCTCACCTGTTGTTTAAAGTTGATAACAACAACACAGTTGTTTTGTCTGTGCCTTCTGAAATGATGCCAATGACGTGCACAAGCATTTTTCTAATTGTCCATCTCTATGCATGGTTAAGTTCAGACAAAACTAAAACTACCAGGTTATGATGAAGATAATCTTGTCCCGGTCACGAGGAAGACACGCGTCGGGCCTGGCGGTAATGACATTCCTGAGCACACCCAACCAGGCAGCCACACTGACTAAGATATGATACAACAGCAGTATATAAATGTTACACTACTTTTGCCTTTGCTACTGTACAGCAAAGACAGTCAATATACACACGACCACAAGGGGTCTCTTGGTCAAGAAAAACGTGAGCAAACAACCTATGCTGTAAGGAAACATCTTTAAAAAGGGAAGAGAAAAATTGCTTTGATATGAACAAGGCCTCTGAAATACAGTATAGAGCAGCTACTGTATATTTATATACTGTCTAGCTAATATAATTGCAGGGATCAGTCATCCCCCTTGCTTTCAAAGTATCTAAAAAACTTAACAAGTGGCTTAGGGACCAAAAGGTTACCTGTTTGTCCTCCTTTAGAAATATGTGGGCAGGGAATGATTTACTGATGATAAATGAACCACTCCCATCCCCATCCATTGTTAAAACACTTTTTAATGGGGCACAACGGCAACTGCAAACCACAAACCACATTAAAGAACTGTAGGCTACTGTACTGTGGGAACAAGAACAAGAGGGCGTTTTAAATACAAACAGCAGATAAATGCTGTTGAATTTCTTGATGGTTAATTTCTTTGCTCTGTCCGTACCGACCATCATCTAGACTAGAGGCTGTAAAGATGAAGAATGGTCTCCTTAATACACTGAGGAAGAGAAATAGGGCCTAATTAAATGCTAGAGATTTAAATCCACAATATAAGAAACTAATCTACACTGGGCTGCCCTACCCTGCAGCACTATTCAGCCAACAATGAACGCTGAATGCCCCAGTGATTAATACCTGCTATATATACACATCACCTGAAATAAACATTGTTACTCAGACTTGAGTCACTCAGATGCGATGTTTCATTCATTTCTTCAGCCTCCTCATGGGTTGTAGCTGTTGTTATTATTCACTTTGCTAAGATCCCATGTTCTTAAAGCCATCTGAGAATTCTGAATGTTAGATTAATAGATAAGTATTTAAATTCATATTTTTCTACCCTTTGCATTCCAATACTGTAGTTTAAACCATTTGCAGTTTTGTGTATACTTGAGTTGAGAGTCAGGTGTGTGTTCATCGATAAGTTTATAGGTATGAGTTAAATGACTTTTTCGACCGATGTGTCTGCGTATATGGCCTACCTTGTTGCCAACTGCTTAATTTCTATTGAAACAGATGTTGCACCATGTTCAACAGTAAGTGATTGCCTTCCTTCCATTACATATGAACACTTTCTTCTACAAGATGTTGACAGACCCGTCTCTGCACCTTCTACTGTCACTGTAGCTTAGGCAGCAAGTATGCAACATGCCTTTGGGTAAGCTTAAGTTTGATTCACACAATGAGAAACTGTTACACGTTGACATGACGGGAAAAATGCAGGTAATGTTGGAGCAACGTTGCACAGAGTAAGGTATGCAGGTAGGCTACGATTTATCACTATGAACATGCAGGTAGCATGTGTTTTTCAGAAGTAGGCTTACTGTAGCGATAAGCCGGACAATTTTAAAATAAGTGTTCAAGCCAAAGTATAAGTCGATCGTTAGCTTAACCTACATCTTTACAGCAATGTTGCAATGTGGGTCAGTCTGTGCCCCTCTATTTACCTACCAGAGAACGAGGCCGTAGATTAAAGGCCTACTTCACCGGTTTGAATATGAAAAAAACTTACTTTGTAAATATTACTGTGATGTCTTTTACTGTGACATCACAGTAATATTTACAAAGTAAGTTTTTTTTTTAACCCTATATTTCTCTTTCTGTGATGTCATGAGAAGGAGAAATATAGGGTTAAAAAAAACACTCTTTCTGCCTTTTCTCAGGCTAGGATGAACCGATTTTAATTTTGTTTGCACATTTATACTACATAGGATCTCAGAATTCAATACACCTTCATATTCAAACCGGTGAAGTAGGCCTTTAACCCCAGAAATGTCTTTTTTTCAGGATGTTGTATATGTTGGAATACGTCAATATAAACTAGAGTCAGCAATACAATATATCAGGATATGACTACACAGACTACACTTGCTAGTTTAATCAACTCATTGTCATGTTTGTTCTTTGCCAGGGATACAGTGACAATCATTCAACTGTAAGTTCATGTGAGTAGAGACATAGAGAAGGCTGTAGTAGCCACTGTGCTATAACGTCAGAGCGATTGGTGATAGCCTGTATTTCACCATCTTTCTTTTTACCCTTGACCCAGATGGATGACCGCCAAGAACCAACACACAGCGGATGATCTGGCCCTGCTGAGCAATGATACATGATAGGGGGTTGGCTCCCTCTCTGTGGACTTTGATCTGGGGATTTCTATGAAAGGAGGGGAAGTGGGGGGGGGGCTTCTAGTCTAGGCTACACGTGAACAGCAGCTTTTTGAAGGCTGATGAGCCCCATGGTTTAGTGAAATTCTTAAATAGTTAAGAGAAGTTGGCTTTGCAACAACCTATTGCCCTTAATACCTTTCAAGTGCATGTGCAACAATCACAAACAAGCTGACAGAAATACTAAGGCAGAGGATGAAGAGTAATAAAAAAAGCCGGGTTGTGTTTTGGGACTATGTTAAATAAAGCAATTGCACAAACATGTTCTTAAATGAAGCAATGAGACTTGCAACATTTTGTTTCCAATGTTGCGTTACACGTCAGCTTTGGCAAACATGATGGAAATTTGCTCCTTCAACTTTATGAAGACCATGTGTCGGTGAGCATGCATTCATGAGAAAACGTTCATAAGGCTTCTTGTTTTTGGGCAAGTTTCTATCGCATAAAGTTAAACCAAGAGTAAAAAAGAACAGCAGAGCTTGACGTCCTGTAGTTGCAAATCAGCCGATGAATTACAAACACAAGGATCAGAAGTTGTACAAGGGGCTCCGAAACAATGGGAAAATGGTTTTACACTAGACGGTGGCACTGTTAGAAAAGGAAAAATAATACACGGAAAGCTGCCTGGAATTGTTTAAAATTTTTCAAGAAATGTCAGTATAGTGGCCATTGATGCACAAACAATCTATCTGTACATGATTCATACAACAGACCTGGACCAATGTTTGTACTGAACCACGCTTAAAGTCAATTGCTTTTATTAGCAACTATTTTGCAAGGACTGGTTGCAGAATAAAGCTCACACCTCACACACACACACACAACACACACACACACATGTCAAACCGCGTGGTGTCCCACTGTCTCCCTTCTTCGTCACGCGTACTTAGTTAAACTTGCTGACCAGAGCAAACAAACAGAGTGTCAGCAGCAGCCCTGCACACTGAGTTTACAGTCCGACCACAGTCGACACAATCTAGTTCACTTCATGCCAAATCCCCCCCCCCAAAAAAATACTCAGAGGTGGCTGAGTTCAGCAGCCAGCCGAATGACCGCAGAGAAACCAATGTTATACAAATAATTCATCATATGCATTTACATAAACCATAAGAACGACAAATGAGTATGTTACACGTCACTTTTGCTTTTTAAATAAATTTACAGAGTTCTCGTGAAATGCCGCCTATATTCTGAACTGTACTTTGTACCAGTAAAGCTGACTCAAATGGGGGCGGTCTGGTCTGACTTTTACAGAGAGAGAGAGAAAGGGAGGGCGCTCAGACAGACAGAGCAGTGGTGAAGCAGTCAGTCCTGAGAAGAGGAAGAGGAAGAGGAGAGGAGAGAAGAGAAGAGATGAGGATATCCCACTAAAATCTGGTATTATTCTGAATCTATAGCTATACAAGTGACAATGTATTATGTGTTTTTATGTGGACAGTATGTTTATGGAGATGACTTTTGAGAATTGTATGTATTTATCTGTCTAAATAAGATGAGAGAGATGAAGAAACCTATGGCTTGGCTTGACATTTGCACTGGTCATTATTACTGTACCTAAATTTAAATTAAATCTAAGTATATTATAATTGTTACCATCATATTTGATTCCTGAAAAGTAAATTTATATTTTTTTTGGGAGGTGGGGGGGGGGGGGTCTGCAGATTGCACGTCATTCACTTGGCTGACCTATTTTCTAGAATTTAGTTGCATGTTTTTCCATCAAGAAGCCCTTTAAGAAGAGGTTGGAAAGATCTTCTTGCCAACATGTGTTTTCCATTTATTTCCGCTCTACATTGAGGCACATGTGGTGTGTATAACACTTGGCTTCACCCTCCGTCACATGGACATTCTCTGATGTCTTGTGCAGCATTTTAGACAAAATGGGATGGTGTGTAGATGTTAAACCAGACATTTACAAAAAGTTTATATCAACAATATTATTTGGTTGTTTTTGTTGATGGGGATGACACAGTATATAGTGTTATTTATGTTGATAAGTAGTTTAACTCATATGCAAAGGCTGGTTCAAGTTGTGTTGATTTGAAAATAATCTCTAACATAACAAGATATTTTTTTACATTAATTATCTATTTTGTATGTTTTTGCAGCACTTTTGCATCCAGGACCCTTGGATTTCCATCTTCCATTCGACACGTCCTGCCTTTCTCAACCTTATTTCAGTGGCTGGCTGCTATCACGGACTCACGGTTGGTTCATTTGCACATTGAACTAGGACTGAACACAATAAAAGATCATGTTTTTTGGTAGCTGCTGCTGAGTGCTGACATAGCATTTTTCTTCTTTTTTTTATCTTGCTAGTCTTTCATAGAAGAACCTCTGCCTCCCCCTGTAGTGCAGACCTGATGAAAACACAGGGACAGTCTCAGCTGAAGCACCACTAACAACCCACTGTGAGAACCAACAACAGTTTCCTGAAACTCTACAGAGCGTTGTAATGCCTTGCAACTCATTGTGTGGTACTGTTACTTTATGTCATTGCATCAAATACTTTAAAGGTCCCATATAATTCAAATTTTCAGGATCAAAATTGTATTTTGGGTTTCTACTAGAAACTGTCTTCATGGTGTTGTGTCCAAAAAAACTTTTATATTTCTCACAGTTTCATTGTTTAAGCTCCTCTTTTTAGCTTCTCCCTGAAACGCTCTGTTTCAGCGCCTGTCTCTTTAAGTCCCACCTTCCAAAAAGTGTACACATGTCATCATATGGGGGTCAATTCTGAATGAGGTGTTTGAACAGGTTTTCAGAAAGGTGGAGGTGCATGGAGAAAAATAATTAGGGTTGTTTTTTCTCATACTTTGGGTGTCTCTAGTCACCTCCATATCAAACCATTAAAAAGTACATTTTGCATAATAGAGGACCTTTAAAAATATAATATACACTACAGGTGTTTTTCGTACCTCAAACCAGGTGTTTCTGTTTTTACAGAAGCTGAGACTCTTGACAACAGGGGGATGGAGTTCAAAAGTAAGCCAGGGACGGTGCCTCGAGGTCTGGGTAGGATGTCCGCCATGTCGGGGTCTCCTGGTTCAGACCCTCTGGAGAAGCTGCACAGCGACACAGACTCTATCCTCACGGCGGCGAGGCTCGCCCGCAGAGGTTGGTCGCAGGGGGCCAAGAAGACACAGTGGCTAAGTTCTAGCCCTCCCGAAGGAAACCAGGGGCCCAGGGGCCGGAGGGCTCCCGATGTGAGCAGCAGGAAGATGGCTGAGGACAGAGAGAAGAACAGTGAACAAAAAGCAAAAGTTGAAGCCAAACCAGCGCCTGAAGGGGCATTATTCGTTATCAGACCAGCAGAAAGGCAGACGAAGGTTGTCCGCATTCGGGCAGGCGGCTGTCGCACCAGATACAGGAGGAGGTTCAGCGCCCCGATACTACCAGCCATCGCTGAGGTTTAGGATGGCGGCCATTTTTCTTTTATCCAGAAAGGACATTGAATGAATTAAAGGCAAAGTGCACGTATATCACATTTGGTCAAGTTTTTTCTTGGTTATGATAAAAGTACTAGAATGTATCTAGAGACTTGGAAAGAATGAATACTCATGTGATGTGATTCAATTGGTACAGCTGTGTGTATGATATAAAGTGTTGATGATGAGTTTGTTCATTAAAATGCCAATTTAGGATACTTCCATAAGAAAAATTACAAAGCGATAGAGACAGTGAGTAGTTCTATTTTTAAATCATTTAGTGGGCATCTGTACAGGTCTTAATCAACCTTGTTCATGGATCTGGTCTTAACAAATCTTGTAGAAAACTTTAATCTTCTTAAAAATGTCGGTCTTGTGAATGTTAACTCACCTCTGTGACCTGCTGTACGCACAAACACAATGATGGATGTGGATGCCTCTATAATAATACTTAAAATGAAAAAGTCAGATAATCCTATCCCAATTTCATCACTGAATGTAGATTGAAAGCTAAATGTTTAGCCAGAAGATGGGATGCAGTAATTTTCTAGTATTATGACATAGTAAAAATAGTCAGCATAATTCATTTAGATTTAGGCTTGCTGCCATTTTTTTCCGGAAAGGACCATACATGGTGTTGATGCTGAGTTTGTTCAATAAAAGGCAAATATGTACAAATGGGTTGTGATCCATTGTTGTAACAACTTTATATGGCCAAATTGGGTTTATTGCTAAGAACTGGTTCTTGAATACAATAAGGACGAGATACTGTCCATGAATATGAATTGAAATTAATTATATCACAAATTTAGGAAATTAAATAAACAGCGTCATCTGGTGGAATTATTACATTAAAGGTGAAGTACGTGATTTATTTATGTTAATATAAGTGTTAGATCGCTCTTTATTCATACAGTGATCACTTACATAATGTGCGCGTTTCATAAAGCCGATCTCTCAGTCAGCTGCTCTGCCTGTAGTCGGCAAATGGACTTCCGGAGATCCCGAAATTAATATACAAACCGACAGCCGTCTCACTCATGGTCTCGTTCACGCCAGAGCGACAGATGGGTGAATGTTTATGCACCTACAATGGCGGAGCAGGTAAAAATCCTTCCCAATGTCTGTTTTGATGGTTTTTATCATGTTTTATCACACTTATGGATCTGAGATGATGCTAGATAATTCGCTGCTTGAAGACCGCAATGCATTAATGTGGTGACGTAGGGACGAGCGAGGGGACTGCTAACTGCAGTAACTGACAGGAAGTTAGCTAAAAAGAACCATTCCGCTTACAGCACCTTTAACATTGCAGTCTTCAATAAAAAAAATAATAATTTTATGTATGGTCAAAGTGAAGCGCCTCTTCAATATCCTCAAATACTGTGTATTCATGACACCAAGTGGTTGTGGTTAAAAACTACACCTTAATATAGTTTTTTTATATTGTTATAAATGCACCTGCATATTGAAAATTGAGGTAAAAGGTTAAAGAGATAAGAGGTAGAAAAAAAGTGAGCTGTTAATCTATATAAAATGAATAATTCATAACTTGTCAACAATTGTGGGCTAGTTTAGAGTAGTGTAACACATCAGAAAAGTTGACAAATCTACATTGCGAAAGACAATAGATAGCCTGAATTTACCACCATGCAATTGTGTTGAAATTCTTGTTTTTGGTTGTAATTGTTTTTAGTGATTTATATGTCCTTAATTTTACTTAGATTATTTATTTCATTTTAGTCTTCAATTTTAACTTTTCTCTTGTTTTTATCTTAATATACAGTAACTGTTATAGTGATTTGCATGTCCTTGTTTTTACTGAGTAATTTATTGTATTTTGCTATTTTTGCACTGCTTGTATTGTGGTCAAACGTTTCATTGTGTATTTATTTTGTGTAATCTCGGCTACATTAAAAATGAGGTATTGCCCTCAATTATACCCCTAAAAATGAAGTAAAGATTAAAATAATAACAACAACAACAATAATAATAATACACAATTCACAATCTTAAATTCTGAATGCATTTTCTTCACAGTGCCAGGAAAATAAATATGGAGGAGGAATGTTTAAGTGTGTATTTATTTGCTGGCCAATATTCAAATTAAAACATATGGTATCTAAATATATTGAAATCAGCTTATTTAATACCAAATAATTATGAAAAGTCAAATTGAACTAAAATCTGAAATGGGATTAAACAATCTGTGCAAAGTTATATCCCTGGTAGGCCTATGTTTAATTTTAAAACATCGAAAGTTGTATTCAGGTATCTGCCACTAAGATAAGGATGTTACTCATTTACAGTACCAATCAGGTGATCATGTCGGGTACTGACAAATACCAAGAAAAGACGGTACAATAAAAAATGATATCAAAGAGCTCTCACTCATAAAATAGGCTGACGAGTCGACATGGTTGCCTGCCTGTAGGATTTCAACATCTCCTCGTACGATATGATGCAGCAGCAGGAAATGGAGCAAGTCACTCACTTAAATACCTGGGAACCATCGTTCGATAATAATCGATAATAAACTCTCTTTTCAAACCAATGAAGACATCTTCAAAAAGGCAAGGCAGCGGCTCAGGATCCAGTTCAAACACCCTCACTACAGTTTACAGGTCTTACTTACAACATTGTCTCTTGGTTGGTATGGCAACCTCTCAGGGAAGCACAGTAACAAGCTGGTTAACCCGGACGGGAAAATCACAGGTAGCAAACAACTGAAGCTGCAGGATCTTTACAACCGCCCCATGACTAAAAAAGCAAACCAAATCTACAATAGTCCCACCCACCCCACTTGGTAGGATGTCCTAGAGGAAGGGTCGCCAACCAGTAACCATGCAGTTAGGGTGTTATTTGTAAAACTAGTGTTGTCTTGTAAAACTAGTGTCTGGTATGACTACAGTGCCCACCATCTCTACCATTGTGTCATTGAGCGAGACACTTAACCCCAAAACTGCTCCAGGGGCGCTATACTATAGCTGACCCTGCGCTCCTCTGACCCCCTCCAAAGTGTGGTAACTTGAGAGGGGATATGCGAAGAATGAATTGCGATGCACCTTGTGTAAATTCTTAACATATCTTAACTCACTCATCATTCCAGCTGTTACGATCAGGCAGGAGACTGAAGGTTCCACTAGCCAGGAAAAATGGCCCAAGAATGTGTTCCCTCTGCTGTGTGTGGCCATCCTAAACAGTCACAATAACTCCCCCCCACCCACACACACACACACACACACTCTCAGAGTTGACACTGCTGACCAAAATATATTTATCTTTTACGTATTTATGTATTTTACTCATTGTGTTTTAAATGTGCCACAGTACCAAAGGCACATTTCTATGTCATGTGATGCAATGGACAATTAAGTTGTCCTGTCTTATCTTATCATAGCTAATCATTGATAATGGGCCCTTTCACCCAGTAACCTGTGTATATTTGCAGCATAGAAAAGGCAGGGTAAAAGCAGAGCAGGCACGTCACACATTAAATAATATAGAAGGCACAGGAACACAGCATAGACTATACAAACTATACATAGACACAGCAAAATAAAAGATGGCAGTTTTACTCGGTAGCTACACAATACCACTGCTTGGATTTAGCCTCTTCATTGCTATTCTGACCTACTACACCTACAAGCTTCTCAGCGATTATCTGCACAAATGGTTTGAGTTGAAGCCCATACCAGAGCCGTCGGGGACGCAGATTTTCATTGGGAACGCACTGCAGTTTAAACACAATGCGGGAGGTAAGACAACAATCAGTGTGCCTGGCTCCTGGAAGCCTTCTTTGACCATTAGGCACGATGGAACTAATGTGATAAACACTAGTGTTTACTACTCAACAACACTCTACTAATGCTTCTGTCTTTGTTTTAGATTTCTTTAAACAAATTGTGGCCTTTACCGTTGAGTTCTCTAAGGCACCGCTGTTTAAACTCTGGGTTGGACCAGTCCCATTTGTGGTTCTGTATCATGCTGAAACTGTTGAGGTATAGTGACAAGCACAACACCAAGCATTGTGTAACTTTAAAATGCTGCACATGCCTTATCTTGTAAATGTGTCTCTGATGCAACAGGTCATCTCAGTCACTGAACCAGAGTAAAAAGCGTATACTTTTTTATTCATATTCAGTGATATGTAAAGCAATTATACAATGTTTATACAGACTATATATCACCCAAAATACTTGTAAACAACTCATACATTCAATGAAGTCAACTTGAGTTGACCTTAAGCTTCAACATTTCCTATTCAACATTGTCTGTTAAGGATCTCTTCACACTTTTGGATTGCTAAGAATGTCGCTGCTGTAACTGCTACTGTGAGCCATTCCAGCTATCCAATGAATAACAACTTATATGTTTAATTATTGACTCTTTCTTACATTCTTATCCCATTCTGCAGGCTGTTGTGAACAACCCAGTTCATATGGAGAAAGCCTTTGCATACAAATTCATCCACCCTTGGCTTGGAACTGGCCTACTTACTAGGTATGCTGCTTCTGGATTGATTAAAAAAAACTAACAAAACAACCTAGTCCAAGCACACAAACTGCTTTTGAAGAAAAAAAACATAAAAAAAGGCAAAATTTCAAATCAGACGTCCGGTATTTTACTAGTAGTTTGAGGGTCTACTGGAAAATGCTACAATATCGGGCAGCCTTGTATGAGGGAAAAGAAGCAGACAACATGACATTACATTGTTTTGTACACATTCCCCCTTCTAACTAGCTAACTATCGGAAGCAATTTATGGTTCAGTGTCTTGCCTAGGGACACTTTTTTGACAAGTTGCGGGTAGACGGGGATCGAACCACCGACCCCGACCGCCTTTACCCACTTCCCCCAAAGCTGCCCACATGTACATGATAAACCCGTCATGTCACCTCGTAAAACCTTCTCTGATGATGTCTTCTCCTTCTGTTGTCTGGAACGGACTGCCAGAGAGTCTGAGGTCCGCTGAGACTCTCAGCTCTTTTAAATCGGGTCTCAAAACGTTCTTGTTTCCCTTTTAACCTGTAATTTTTTTTTTTTTTGGTAAAATGTTTTAATTCTTTTATTTAAATGTTGTATTTTTATCCATGTTTTAAATTTGTTCCTTTTTTGTATTTATATTCTTTATTTGATTTTAACCCTGTGAAGCACCTTGGCCCTGTGCCTGAAATGTGCTTTATAAATTAAATTGCCTTGCCTTCTGATCAGCACCGGGACCAAATGGCGACAGCGGCGAAAGATGTTGACTCCCACCTTCCACTTCTCCATCCTGACAGAGTTCATGGACGTGATGAACGAGCAGGCAAAGGTCCTGGTGGAGAAGCTGGAGGAACAGGCTGGGAAGGGAACATTCAACTGCTTCAACCACGTGACTCTCTGTGCCCTGGACATTATCTGTGGTGAGTGTATACTATATGCACATTGGGGGAAATTCTTGTTGCCTTTGTTTGCACATATATAACAAATCCATATAACAAGATGCTCAGAGCCCCATTATTACTCAAAGCCCTTTCAAACTATTTCTTCTCAGAAACTGCAATGGGAAGAAAATTTACGCCCAGAGCAATTCTGATTCGGAGTATGTAAAGAGTGTGTACAGGTGAGTGGGTTTAATTACTCTTTGCTATCACATAAATACAGACAAACGTGAGGAAATAATGATCTGATCAACAAGTTTCAGCTTTTATCTTCTTTTCCTGTAATGAGGATGAGCGACATTGTCAGTCGCAGACAGAGGACCCCGTGGTTTTGGCCTGACATCCTGTACAAGTACATTGGGGAGGGCCGTGACCATGACAAGAACCTCAAGGTCCTACACTCGTTTACGTACAACGTGAGTAGTAATGGAGCCAATGGCTTGATGATCAGTGAGTGTTGTTTTAATAAAAAGATCAGAATCCATACAAGAGAGTCATTTTAGAAAAACACATTCAGGGCCAGTTTCACAGACATGGATTAACCTAGTCCTGGACTACATTGTATTTTGAATGGAGATTGTCCATTCAAAGTACAATTTAGTCCAGAACTATAGGCTTAATCCATGTCTGTGAAACATGGCCCTCAGTGTAGTAATCCTAAACATACATTTTCTCAGGTTATAAAAGAAAGAGCAGAGAACATCGAGCAGACAGCGAAGTGACAGAAGACGGCACAAAGAAAAGACGGGCGTTTCTGGACATGCTTTTGAAGACGACAGACGAGAAAGGCAACGGGATGAGCCATCAGGACATTCAGGAGGAAGTGGACACCTTTATGTTTGAGGTTGGACGTTAGAAATACAAGTGTTCTTGAAGTTAAGTTTCTTATCTGTCAATTTACATCGGAAATTTGTTCTTTGCATATCCCCCTCTCAAGTTACCACACTTCGGAGGGGGTCAGAGAGCACAGGTCAGCCATTACGGCGCCCCTGGAGCAGTTCAGGGTTAAGTGAATCGCTCAAGGACACAATGGTAGAGATGATGGGCACCGTCATGTTATACCACCCACCACTAGTTTTACAAATAGAACCCCCTTGTCCGTGTCGGGGATCAACCAGTGACCTCATGGTTACTGGTCGGTCACCCAAAGCTTGCAATGCCGATGCAAGTCACCTCAACTCTAGTGAGCCTTTGGTAAATTGTCATACATCTCATCAACCTTGTTTTCTGGAGTGTAAGACAGCCTAACATTGCCTAAAACGTCTGATAAACTTAGGTCAGTTCCCTAGCACCAAACAGCAGGCGGATACATATTCACCTTCAGAGTTAGTGAAGACCAAAAGGTTTGTTGGGTGGCCAGAAAACCCACACCAAATCACTGCTAATGTAGCTCCCTTCTGCTTGATCTGAACTTATAAATAGGCCTGGAACAGTTTGTCGACATCTGCAGCATTCACAATATAAACTTTATGTCATTATTTTGAGGGTTGAGAGTTTGCAGCGTTTTCTGCTGCCCCCAAGTGGTTAAAAAATAATTTAAGTTAATGCAACTTCTAAGTCAAAAATAATGTGTTGTTTTTCTGTATTTAACTGACCTCGTTACACAGGGACATGATACTACAGCGGCCTCAATGAACTGGTGCCTGCACCTGCTGGGTGCCCACCCCGAGGCGCACAGGAAAGTTCAGGAAGAGCTTCAGGAAGTGTTCGGTAAGAACAACATTGACCCTGTATTCTAAATTCGCATACTCTTTCTTTTTTCTATTCAACATACTACATCTGACCATAAAAATAATCTAGTTAGAATGCAATAGGCATACACTTGGGACATACTTTTACTTATCTATTTCATTCATAACATCTGCACCTTGATCTTGCCTCTTGCTTTTATATCCGGTTGCATACCCGTTTGTTTTCCATATGGAGGCTCCGTGCGCTTAACTTAAATAAATACAGAATAACTGAATTATTTTCACTGCTGTGTGGATTTCACATGGCCTGCCCTCCACGCATGTTTTCCAATGACGTGAGTTAGTCAGATGTCCTTGTAGTAATAATAACAGATAGCCTATTCAGTGTGCACGAGATTGAGGATATAACGTTTCCTCAAGCACAGAGCCACACCTAGTTGTAAAACCAATTTGTTCTGTTAATAAACACCGTATTTTGTACGGGCTATAAAAAATCACTGCAACAAAGACAGATTTGTTTTTCTTCTTTTTTACACATTACTATGCATAGACATTTTACAACACAGTTCTATCAAACTCGTATCTACTATATGAAGGGCAGCAGGACTGTGTCAATTATAACAAGAAGGAGAAAGTGCACAAATGGAATTGTGTAGCCTATTCTGTGCTTAAGAGGTAATCAGTGTTTCCTATGTAATGTGCAAAAGGTACATCTGACCGGCCCGTTAACACAGAGGACCTGAGCAAGCTGAAATACCTGGGGTGTGTGATCAAGGAGGCCCTACGACTGTTTCCCTCTGTGCCTTTCTTTGGCCGCAAGAGCGGTGAAGACTTCCATCTCAGTAAGTTGGACATGAATGATGACACTTGAATACAACATTAGTATTCTTTGTAAAAAGCCAATAGACTACATCTAGGCTTCCTCTATTATATTGTGTTCTGTTTGTTGCAAACAATTTTCACATTTTATTCAAATCAAAATAACTGAACCCTGCCAAATTGCAAATAAATTGGTAAATAATCATTTCATGTAGCATGGTAGAAGATTGAATGGCATTGTTCAATAGAGGGTTCATGTTAGGTCTGGTAATGAAACGCTACATAAAGTTGGATTTCTTTCAGTAGGCTAAAGGAATTTGGATTCTGGAAATAAGACTATTTAGCTAGCAGCAATTAATTTGGAGATTTGGTGAAAAACTGATGAACAAAATGATCTATTAAAGATCAGTTTAGTTAGCAAATGGACCTGTGATGTCAAAAGGTAAAACCCCCAGTTTATATTTGAATTTGGCCTTTCCTTTGACAGTGAAATTCATAATGACCGTATTCAATAGAAACCATGTTTAAAGATAAGCAGGGACAATTTCTTCTTTTAGTCACTACGTTTCTTTGGTCCCTTTTAGATGGTTTTAAGGTGCCCAAAGGTACCAACCTGCTCATCATTTCCTACTCTCTCCACCGTGACCCGCGGTACTTCCCTGAGCCAGAGGAGTTCAGACCTGAACGCTTTCTGCCCGAGAATTCAGTGGGAAGACCTGCGTATGCATACATCCCCTTCTCCGCCGGACTCCGCAACTGCATCGGTAAGCACAAGTTAAAGGAGAAGTAGGCTAAGTGATATGGATCTTTTAGCTAACTTCCTGTCAGTGACATGGAGTCAGCAGTCACCAGGGTTCTCAACTTTTGGAAATTGTTTAGAGTGAGACAGAAGCGAATTCCCCATGCTCGAAGCGCGCGAGCAAATTTTTTTTTTGTATTTATTTAATAATTTAAAGCATAATAATGGTTTTTAACACAAGTTCAGTTCAGTATAATTTCTTTGCTTTAGTTAAAATATAGCCTATTGTAGTCATTTTATGATGAAAGTAAAACTGGATTAATACCAAATGCCAGACTAGTGAGATGGGTGTAGGCCTAGGGTAGTTCATCGGGGTAGTTATTTCAGTAAAACTCTTAGCTCAGTTCAGCAAATATGGATACTGGATATTACTGATGCTCGCTGTTGTAGCTTCGAGTGGCAGATTTTGAGGCCTTCAGGATTGGGGTTGCTTTAAGAGTCTGGGCCTATTATCTCATAATCCGTATGAACCAACTGGTTTCCACAATATTTTGTATTTTTGCGGGGAGCATGCACAAGCATTATTCATAAAAAAAAAATGTAGGGGGCCCCCCCACCAGAGCCGGCCCAAGCCTTCAGGGGGCCCTAAGCGAAATATGATTAGGGGGCCCCCCTCCAATGTTAGCGCTGCTGAAACTATAGATGTGTATTAAATATCATTCACACACCCAGTGTTTTCCGCTAGTGCCTCCACTGTGCGGCTGTGTGAAAGTATTAGACAGCCGAGATTCAGACCCTCCTAGGGGGGTCCGGGGGTATGCCCCCCGGGAGATTTTTTTAACCTTTTCAAAGTGAAATGCATGAATCTGGTGCACTTTGAGAGGAAAATTAAGAGGCTAAATCTGAGAAATTTTGTGTGAACAAATAATTTGGAGACACTGGGTCAGATGAATTAGAAGCTATTGAAGAAGGACACATGGATTTTCCATAAAAATATTAATTTAAAATAAAACATTATGGAGGGTCCTCTGGGTTGGGCTTGGAGCTCTTTTTCTTTTACGGGACATATTTCTCTGTATTATAGTGAATGCATTTAAATGCAGTGTGAGGAACTAAGCAGAAGAACTCTGTTGTCCAGCTACTGTATCTTTTTTTCCACAGACATGGCTGAAATAGGCTATAGACTATACACAGTGCATGGGCAACTGAGGGCAGCCCCATTTCCAATTGTTTTTAAATAAACTCAATACACACTGTGCATGGATGTGAACGTGACATGATCAGATAATTTCGGATTTCCTCCCAGATGAACTGATTAAATTTTTAGGCTATTAATTATCTAGACCAAAACATTTTATTCCTTTTTTGTATGATAACTGACATTTTCACAATATGATGTTAATATCAAACACAAAAAAAAAAAAAAAAAAAAAAATGTTTTTTTTTTTTGGAGGGGGCCCCCCAGTGCAGTCGGGGGCCCTAAGCGGCCGCTTAGTTCGCTTATGCCTCGGGCCGGCTCTGCCCCCCACACTGGGTCTTGAAACGGGCCCCGAGATCGTTAAGACCGCCCCTGTACGCTTGTCGTGCCCTCGTGCCGCCTGGCGAAATGCTGCACCTTCTCTCTGCCGCTCGCCTCTCCATTGAGAATGCATTAGTGGGCGCAACAAACGCCTCGGCCCGTGTGAAACGGCCTTAACTACTGAACGAAGGATATCAAATGAGTTTCTGGCATTTTCCCCAAAAAACTGGACAAATTGTGTCCCGGGAGAGATTTTTCTTTTCCCGGGACAGCTGGTGAAAAAAGAGAACAATTTCGGGAAAAACGGGACGGGTTGCAACACTAGGTGATGGTGGTGACGGTCAGGATTTATCGAAGCTATATAAAAAATTAAAAAATGTTTGGCAGAGTTATAATTTGCGTGAGAAATGCAAGGTGTGGCGTGGAGCGTGTGAATTGCCTGAGATGCGTGTGTCTCACTCTCATTGCGTGAGGGTTGAGAACCTGAGTCACCATCACATGAACGCGCAGCCAGTGCCGCAATGGAGAGCAGCGAGTCATCGTTCATGGGCACACAGAGACCCCGCCTCTTTATAGCACTCTGTCTCCTGATTGGATAAAACGAGCAGGATACTAAAAATTTTAACTGGCAATTACTACAAAACTGAATGACTGGGAGACCTGTGTTAGGAAATGTGGATACTGTTTAAGTGATTGCTGTAAGAATATTGAGTGATTTAACAGGTACATGTGAAAAAAAATATAACTTACTCCTCCTTTAAGTGTACTTTTTAGCTATCCCGGCTCTATCTGCATGATATAGGCCTAGTGAGGCTTGTACATCTGTTTATCACACATATAATGACTTTGTCTGTCTCACTACAATGTTCCTCAGGTCAGCGTTTTGCACAGATGGAAGAAAAGGTTGTCTTGGCGCACATTCTGCGTAACTTCAATGTGGAAGCTAGCCAGACACGCAAAGAGCTGCGGCCGGTAGCAGATATCATCCTGCGACCAGAGAAGGGCGTCTGGATCAAACTGGAAAAGAGGGAACAACAGATTATCAATGAATAATGCAGATTTTTATAGCTACCTTATGAAAAGCACATTTTTTTTGTGCTTAGTGGTAGGCTGCAAGTGTACCTTATATTATAACAGGCCCTAAGGGTTAGCTCTGATTTCAAACTGAAGTTAAAACATGACTGGATTCGTAGGGGATGCTGCTGTAGATACCATCGGTTGGCAGATGAACTTACTTGACCATATAGGCTACTTTATATACTCCCACAAACTCAGGACAATAATTCCTTTGCTCCCAATGGGATCGTTGTTCAGGAACTGTTATGTTACTCATTACCACCCAAAGCTTATAGGGGGCGCTGCTGCCACGTGCATAGAATCAGAGTCATAAAAGAAACTGTATTTATCCAAAGATGGGCCATTTAGTTCACAGTTCCCAGTCTCACAATAATACATACTATAAATATCAGGTAGAGGTAGACACAAACATTTATCAATAGCAGTCCAACACACACATTCAACTCACAATCATTTAATTTTTTTCATCATTTAGTAACCTAATGGTTGCAGGGATAATAGTAGGAGTACGTCATTGTTCTTGTCCTGATTGTATAATAGCGCCACTCTGAGGGTATTAGTGTGAATTCCTCACTGGACATGGTTAGGCTGTGTAATAGAGCGAAGTAGGATGCACAATGTAGAAGCTTTATTACATTAACTTCATGACATTAGGCTAATAGCCCTTTAAAGATTGTTGATTTAATTCTAAACATGTTTATTCCTCTGACAGTGCTTCTGTAGTGAGTGAAACAAGCAGGAATGTTAATGTCGACATGTTTAATTTGTATATTTCAATTTGTTTAAAAAAATGTATAAGGCCAGAGAAGATGCTGTACTGTGGAGTTAGCACTGTTAACCTAACCCTATTAGTGGATTTATAAATACATAAATCGGCTCAACTGTAGCATCGGCATAGATTGATATCCAGTTTTCTACAGAAGTCGTGCCAATAAAGCTTCTTTGAATCAATACAGGGATCTCTAGTTCATTTCTTCGTTTGTCTTTGCAAACTAGTACTACTAGCCAGATAGTGATATTTGCCCAGCATCTGCAGTGTCAAGTGTGAGCAGCCTACTGATTGTTGATGCATTCACCATCAAACCAAATGTTCACTTTCACAAGATAAAAACTAAACTGGAATGATTTCAGAGCACATTGATAAGGTAAACCCACACTTCTCTGAACTTGCACCCCGAGGTCGAACTCCACACCTTTCACAAGATTCAAAATACACTTTGATAAATTGTACTTGTGAAAGATAATATTTTTGGAGAATAGTCCATGTCTGGGCACCACCAATACAAAATTAAACTTTGTTTTGTCTATGATTCAGGATTTCAATGACAATTAACAGTAACATTAAGCATTAGAAAATACACAGATTATTACAAACGAGTATGTTTATTACTAATAAATTGCCAGAGACACTAGCCGAGGAGACTCCAGTGACCTGAAGTCTGTCCAGAGAAAAAAAATTAAATCAAAAAAAATTTAAGCAGACACTTAAACTCCAGAGCAGTTATTTCTAAAAACCAGCGGCACTAGACGAACACAAACTAAACCAGCATTGAAACTTAAACATTTACTTATTTAACAAAAAAGGTATGTAGGTTTAACAGGAAGCCCACAGTTGCGTGTGGATCTATAGTTTTTCCCCATTACATCCCACACATCTGTATGCCGTCAGATGTTAAATTCCCTCGTAAATTCAGATGGCCATGGAAGAAGTCTTGCAGGCAAGTCGTTTCAGTTTTCAGGAATTATAGCTAAATTATCTCGATACACTTGATTTTACATAAACAGGGGACAATACCTAATGTGTCTTCGGAGGGCACGTGATAATCTTTGAAGTTATTAAACTAAACATTCCATCATTATCATTACATTGTGTGGTGACAAAACACCAAAAGAAAAAAATACTGAAGTCAAATTTCCATGAGTGAATTTAAATCCTAAACCCAGTCAACAACATTTTCATCTTCCACCCCAGAACCTGGAAGCATCAGAACAAAAAAAAGTTACTGAAAACGGTTTTTATTTGTCAAAAAAGCTCCTTTACAGCGCCAAGTTTTCAACCTGTAAAGCCAGCAAACATGTAAAATACAAGCCTTACAATACATTAGAATCAAAAACGGGTACCAAAAAGTACAGTAAAAATTACACTTCCATCGATGGAAATGTGGAGGGGACGAAAACAAAATGAAAAAAAAAACACCAAAGGGAAAAGTAAAACCTAAAAATGAAAAGATTTAAAAAAAAAAGAAAAAAGTTACATTTCAGATGTTTTCTGTACAAATGGTCTTCTGTCATAAAAGAGGTCGAGTCATGCCCAGTGTGTCCGCCCAGCTGTCGTTCTCACTGGATCACTGGAGTCCTGAGGAGGGACAAGAAATTCAGATCCAAAAACCATCAACATTTTGTGCAGCTTTTCAGTCATTCATTGGAAAAAAAAGAGAGAAAAAAGTAATTAAAAAAAAAAAAAAAAAAATCAGTCGAAAGGTGGAGTCTGCAATTCTGGAGAACTTGTGTTGTCAAAATCAGTTTGTCAAAGTCTCCTCACAATCAGCTCTGTTAACGGGTATGTAAACAAGGGTCAACCGTAGCTAGCGTCATGCCTCTTAACTAGGCTGTGTATTAACACTTTTCCCTCCTTAGATCAGGTAACAGATCTAGAGATATTCACTGATTTTGACAAAAGCATTCTCCAGGATCTTTTACCGCACCTTTATGATTGGAAGCTTCATGCAGGACTAGGCACACAAATTAACGCAAGGGGCACTTTTCTTCCAGAAGAGATAGTAATATCTACTTCGACAATGGACAGTGTTTAACAGGTCTGTTGGCTCTAAAACCTGAACAATGACTTTATGTAGTCGGTTTTAGAGGTGAACGTCAGCGATTCTAGATAGTCAAAATCAGTGAATATCTCCTCATGTTCCGCTACCTGTCCATACGCTGTGCGTGGCGCGTTAATACACAGCCTAGGCTCTGTAAACTGGTATGTAAACAATGGGTGCCCACCATAGCTAGAAACATGCCCGTTTACAGAGCCTAGGCTGTGTATTAACACTGATTTTTTTTTACAAGCAGTAGCAGACCATGAGGAGCTATTCACTGATTTTGAAGCGTTCTCCATAATCTTTTACTCCACCTATAAGTGCCTGTGTTTATGGGCCCCATGAGGGTTTGTAAAGGCGCATAGTTACTGCCATGGCATACCTTGCACTACCACGTCATCATCATCAGTATGGCTTGTAGCCGGCCTGGTGCGCGCCCCCCCGTCGTGGGGTTTTCCCGTAGCTGGCATTGCCTTGGTCTGCTATAAAGAGGGAATAAACGGGTCAGACACACAGATAGGTTTCCATTCAGACGGACAGCCTCAGCAAGCTCACTTTAGCCTGGTTTCCACTGATGGTACAGTTTGCTTTGGTACGATATGCCTTTCCACAGTCAATTTGTAAGCACTGTCTTACTACCTGCTGGAGCTGGACTAATTGTTTCTTCGCATCTTTGACATGTAACCTTGAGTGTCTTGAAAGGCTTCCTGAAATAAAATGTATTCAAATGTTTACTATCAATGTGGGCAGTGGAAATGCAGACCAGATTTAGGGCTACCGTACCAAACTGTGCCGCTCAGTGGAAACGAGGCATGTGATGGTTAGTAGACTCAGTAGAGTCAAGATGTTAGCTTAGCATGAAGACTGGAAGCAAGTTTATGTATTAAAAAACGCCAAAATCCTCCAAAGCTGAATTAATAACATGTCTGAACGGGTGAGTTAAAGGCTGAATCAATATGATAAACAGTTTAGCTGCAGACGGGGCACAGAAATAGAGGGGAGATGGATATTACGTGGAACGCTAGATATGGACAGTGAGTTGTGTGCCAAACTGACAACTGCACGGTTTTGATAAGACTTTTAGTCACTGTGTTGACAAGAAATACTCACACCACTCCCAAAAAAAGTTTAACTTTGAAGAAAGCAAGTATACCTGACCGACATATACAAACCAGGTTTAGCTTTGAAATCCAGCTCAGATATTGTCCCATCCATATTCAGTATTGGGTCTGTACAATTAATTAAAAAAAACTGCATGAAAGTTTGTCTTGTTACTTACTGTAGTCATATCCGGAACCATATCCTCCATAGTAACCAGAAGAATAATCATAATCGCCATAGCCGCCGTATCCACCATAGCCGCCGTAGCCTTGGTTACCATATCCCTGGTAGTAGTTTCCATAGCCCTGGTTCCAGCCCCCGCTCTGACCTGTGACAAAATGCAACAGGGTTCACATAGAAGCTTTAGTATCAGGCTAAAACATAAAATCTGTTGACGTTAATAACCACACCTAGCTGAAAAACCATTTAGATTCCCGAAAAGTTAAAAAAAAAAAAAGTACGGCTTTCTGGCGATTGGTCCCATTAATGTTGGACTGTTACTTTACAATTCAGAGTCAAATTACCTCCACGTCCCCTGCCGCCACCACCACCGCCGCCACCACCATCCACGGCCGCCTCCATAGCCGCCGCCGCCCCCACCACCGCGCCCTGCTCCGTACTGCTGCTGCTGGTAAACCTCCTTCGGCTGGGCGATCTTCAGTTCACACTGGAAGATGAGACGAAAACACAGACTTTAAAACCTGAATCTACTGACACTGCAGACATTAATTCAGTAAAAATGGCAACCAACTAGGCCATCTATCAAGTTTCACTTAGAATAATTGTCACACTACACAATAATATTTATTAAAAAAAGTTTTGCGCAATATTTGCATGTCCATCTGCAAATTAACAATTTGCTGGATAATGTACTGAAAGTCAACCCATGGATACAATATTCAAATGTATAGGACACTGCCTTGATAATACTGTCTTTCTTCCAGCTGTGGTCTGCAAATACTTAGTACCCAGCTGCTTAAACCTTGCAGCTCTTATGAATTATTCTGCTTTACTTCCAGTCTCTAAAACATGTTTTTTTTTGTTGATGTGTAAAAAGCACTGTGCTCCTGTTTCAAGTTTATCTACGGGGGGTTAGTAATAAACCAAACACTAAGATTTACCTTTTGTAAAATGTTCATGAAAGATTGATACACAATTGTCCGTTTCAAATTCGTCTGCAGTTATTTTTTGTAATAAACCATTATACATCCCTCGGATACTAAGGGGTTACTAGTTAGCTGGAACGTTGATGGGATCAGAGCTGCAGAGCAACGTCACAAATGGAGATCAGAGCGTTTGTGTTCGTACCCTGCCACCCTGGATGTTGTGGTATTTCTTCTCCAGACACTTCTTTACGCTGGCTTCATCTTTGTATGTGATGAAGATGAATCCCCTCCTCTTCTTCGACTTTGGGTCAATGGGTAACTCTATGGTTTCAATCTAGAAGGAGAAAATACAATGGAAATATATACATGAAACGTGATCTTGTCATTAATGGATTGCAGATCATCATTAGCAGAGGTTTTCCATCAGCGGTGAGAGCTAACCAGTCAGAGGGTTGCATCGAGTTTTATTCAATCTCCTAACATTAAATAAACCTAACATTAAGGTTTGACTTCTGGCTTACATTATTGTAATATTTCCCAAAGACTGCTCAGCTTGCCCCATTTAAATTGCAAATGAAATCCACTTGTAGCATTAACATTTGCCCTCATCAGTCAAGACAAGGCTTATTTCACACCATTTGTCTGCAAAATCTTCATTTTACGATAAAGGGATTTTTTTTTTTTTTTTTTTTTACAGAAAGTATGTCTGTATTGTCGTAGGATTAAAATTAAATAAACCACCCTCTTCAATGCTGTAGTAGGGCCAGGCATGTGTGTAAATGAGTACTTAGCCAGTGATTCTCAAACTGACCTCCATTAGGCTAATTTAATTCTGCAATCAATGCAGTCCACACTAACGCACACCAGTATTGCGTCTCTGTTAAAGCACTTAGGTACACACGGCTGAGCACACAGGGAGATGTTTGAGTCCAGCTGCACTGTAATGTTTTGTTGTTGCTCTACCTAGTCAAACTAACCTCTCCAAATGAGCCGAAATGTTCCCTGATGGTTTCTTCTGTGGCCTCAGGATTCAAACCCCCGACGAAGATCTTCTTGACGGGCTCCTTCTTCATGGCCATGGCCCTCTTGGGGTCGATGGGCCGTCCATCAAGACCGTGTTCCTTCTGCTCTAAGACCTGCAGGAGCACACATATAACGTTGGATTAAAGCGTGGAGATAATCTTTTACATTGTGTTATTCTATGCAATAATCTACTAAAGTGAACGTTTAGGATGGCACGGCAACATCTTGCCACATGCTGGGAGGTGCAGCACATGGGAGTGGAATTCAAAATTGCACAAAACTAGTTTTTGAACACTTCTGAAATGCATATTAATTAAAACAAAAATTGTACTGAGATGCAAAGTTTTGCTGCTGTGTACATAAATAATTCAGTGCAGCCAATTCAAACCATGACCACAGGTTCATACTCAGGATCGTATCACCTACTTTACCAATCAGTGTTATTATTTTATAGACCGTTTTATTTTTTATCATTTAAACTAACCATATTTTGTTGCTTAGCGTGCATTAATCTCTGCCGCCATTTTTGCTTTCTTCCTATGTTGCAAATCTTGCAAAATCTAATGTAAAGCACTTATATAACTATCTGATTTGTTTGAAAGAGGCTATGTTAATAGATGTTGTGGATTGAAATAAAATAAAAAAGTCTGGTATTAAATCATTAGACTTCCAGCCTAATCTGACCATAACAGAACTAATGGAGCAGTCAACGTGTGCGTGAGATGACTATATACACATATCAGCTAAACTGTGCGACGCACCTTGTCTACACTGGCGGGGTCTTTGAAGAGAACGAAACCGAAGCCTCGGGACCGGCCGGTGTTGGAGTCCATCTTGATGGTGCAGTCGGACACCTCGCCGAACTTACTGAAGTAATCCTTCAGGTCCTTTTTACTCGTGTCCCAGCTGAGGCCGCCCACAAACATTTTCCTACAACACAAGAGGGGACACCTTGCCGGTTATTTTGTCTTCTTAACAACAACAAACATATTGCACAGAAAAATTATTCGTACAGAAAACATGCAGAAGTTAGTGCCCATGCATATTACAATAAGAAAAAGTTCCTGCACCAACTTTTAACAGTAAAAAAAAGTATTCTATAAGACTAGGCGCAATCCATTGTCTACGAAAAACGAAACCGGCCCAATTAGTGTGACGGATCTCAGGTAAACTGAAGCACTCACCCAGCGTCCTCCTCTCCTTTGCCGGCATCAATCTTTGCTCCTCTAAAACAGTAAAAACGTTCTGCCTTCAATTCACATGTCATTTTTTCCCGAGACTGGATATTGTAAATTTTGTAGTCCCCCCCAAAAAAAAAACACAGCCGGGCCCTTGTCCTGGCGCCCTTTCTTTAATACCACCACAAGTCAAACTGAATGTTTTGCTTCATTTCGTTATCATTTTAACTATTGAAGGTGGCACCCATTTACATGAATGTGCCGGATCATACGTTAAAAAAAAAAAACTCTTACCCAGCATCCTCCTCTCCTTTGCTAGCATCAATCTTTCCTCCGTCTCCTCCACCAGTGTCTTGGCCCTCGGGGACTTCCTGTAGTTCTTGGTCTCCTGTCTCCGTCTCCGCCGCCTCCTCCTCCTGTCCGTCTTGACTGTCCTCTGCTCCCATCAGCTCCGTCTCCTGCTCCTGCTCTGGCTCCTCCACCTCAGCTCCGTTCTGATCCTCCTCCTCCTCCTCGTTCCCGTTCTGGTCGGATGTCTCCATGAGGAGGGTCTCGGCGTCGGCCATTCTGACGGTGGGCAGTTTACGAGACTGAGGAGAGAGAGACAAACAACAAAAAGACTTTGGGTGAGTCTTGAGATGAAGACAATCTAGCAAGTTCGGTTTGAGACTAAAACTGGAGAGAAAAAAATCAATTACATTTGGAGGGAAAATTTAGTATAACATGTAACTATATGGTACACCGAAAATAACTACTTTGAATGCTGAAAATACGAATTTGTCACAGATGTGGAAAGGTGATCATATGGTGTTAATGTCATTCTGAAGGTGGGCTGTTTAAGAGACTGAGAAAGAGGCAAAAACTAAGACTTCGGGTCAGGGCAAATACTACAATATCACACAATTATACAGGTTACTACATTTTAACAAGTTAAACAATTGGGTTTAAGAAAAACTATAGAGAAAAACCACAACAATTGCTTTGGGAAAGGGACCATTTTGCATAACACATGGCTTAATATGGTGCAAAGAAAAAGTTGGGTCTATTTTGAATTCTGAAAATATTACTAAATGTTCTGTGTGTTTAGTGCTTTTTAATTTGTAAAAACATTTGTAAAATCCAACAGCCCAGTTAATATGCCTTAGCCATTGAGACTTTGTTTGATTGAAGACATTTGAACGCCAATTAAGGCCTTATTTATTAAAACTATTAATTGTATGTTGAGACTTTAAGGCACTGTAGGAGAATCAGTTATACTTGCAGTGTAGAAAGGAGGATACTTTCACCCCCACAACAATAGTAATAGCCTCATTGCCAGAATAGCACTCAAACAAAGCCATAAAAAAATGGGGGGTTTGAGGACCTGCTTGCCTGGAAATCCAATCTTGCGTAACCCATTTTGGTATGCAGAAGAGAATGGAATACGAAAAAATGCCAATATCTAACTTTGATATATCTACCAATTCGTTTTCCGTTTTAAATAACCTTCAGTTCATCAACATGTAAGCATGAATGGAGGCCGTTTCACGTGCAAACTGTGAACACCTAGTGCACCACATTATTCATATTGTTAAGACTCATAAGAATGTTTTATCGTTAATATGTTTATCATTAATCGTTAATAGAAACGATAACATAAGTGTATGTTCAACAACGCGTTAATTGTTTGTTAGCAAACAAAAAGGAGCCAAAAAGAACAGCGTGTGTCTCTTGTTGAGTGTTTGAGGGTAGCGCGCTTTGCTCCGTTGCCGCTCGGGGCACAATGAAGGCCTGCTATGCAGCTGCTAAACCACCGTAGACTGCTGGATCACATTACCTGTTAGGAGCCAAATCAAACGTGCAATAGAATAATGTATCAATGCACGTCCTAGAAAGATGCACAATGTTTTAATTTCCTAATTCAATAAATTCACATGGCCATTCACTCAACGCAGTTGTAGGCGCTTGGACGCATTTAGCAGCGCTGATGCTAACACGCTAGCACAATTGACTGCGAACAACGGCACACATTGGAAGATAAAAACAAGGCTATTACAATGAACACAGTGAGATTAAACGCGCTACGAACGGCAAACTCAGTTTACTACAGTTGCGTAAATAGCACAAAAACAAAGAAAAGCATGCTTACTTTTGGGGAAATAATAGGAGACGCCGACTCGCTGCTCAAAATGGACACTCTCCAAATTCGCCGCTAACTCGTGGCAACATATATAGGACCGGATGTGACCAAGCGCTGGTTGACGTTGTAATGAAAGTGCCTGTGATTGGACAAAGAGGTCCACACCGCTAATAAAGACGTTACGTTATTGGCTGACGCCCTAATGACAAACAAAATGTAGCAGCCCAAATGTCCTTTCTTCTTCCTGTCCTCCTCCCCCCGAACTACTGTTATGTACTACATCATATTTGAATCGAGTCGTTAATGCATGTGTCTTGTGTTAACGCTATGGTAGCCGCCGTTCTATCATTGTATGCTTTTGTAGCATAATAAAAAAAAACTCGAGCAGCTTCCAAACTGAAACCAGTGTTCACAGCCTGCGCAGTTTCTATTTTAGCAACAATAACGGAGCCAATACTGACACTCATGCGATTGTTATGTAATAATTTTGTTCAGGATGTTTTTATTGTTTGCAGTTAACGTTTAAATATATGTTGGTATGCAAGTAGCCTATATTATGTTTAACTGAAGAACAATGGGCTAGGGTTGTTAATAATCCTAAATACACTCTATGATTTAGATAGAACTGTAGGCTATTTATCCTGAAGGAAACTATTTTGCCAGCGTGCTCCAAAATCACAGAAGCTAGACATAGAATATCCTACTAAATAGCCGAAGTGAAACCAAGGTGTAGTAAAAAATAAAAATAGCCTGAAGTAATTTGGCGTACAGAGTGGGCTACACAGGTATTTTCTCAATTGAAATTAAATGCTTAAATTACCTAAACAGTACTTTTTTTCATAAGAGGCCATTCTGCTCATGAATCGGATAGCCTTCTGCAAACGCTGTGATCACAACTTCAATCTTGACTTTTATTTGTTGTTTCTTTTGCGTTCTTTTTGTTTAACCAGGGCTGGCCGTAGACTTTTGGTGGCCCTGAGCAGGATTTGGTTATTATACTAACATGTGACCTCTTCACATGACCAACCATGAACCAACTTGTGTATAGTAGCTATAGTTGTGACACATACACATGAGTCTTACAATTGTGCTATTTCTTTTGATTTCCTCTAATCATATTTAGTGACAGTTAATTTCAAACTGGTTGACACATCCACAATGCAGCATGACACATTTGGCTGCTGCAGTAGGCTATGAAAACATGTATTACACAAAATACTATCATTTGCCATTTACACATGGAGATTACTCCATGTTTTTGAAAACACTTGTGTTGTTGGTGTGTCAGGAGGGATCTTTCTAAGGTTTGGGCAAACTCACAAAAGCTCTGATTATCTCGGACTCTGCAATCGATATCTTGTCTTTATTTATTTACTGCTGCTGCTATGATTGCTACCAACAAAATGGCAATGACAATGAAGTATCTTGAATTCTTCATCCAAATTGTTGTGTCTTTTGTGAGTACATTTTTGCAAGATCAAGTATTTAAAGGTAAATAGAACCATGACGCTCAGAGCAGTTGAAGATCACGGTTCTTCAAAGCCTGCGCTGAGGCTGCACCAAAAGTAATTGGGCTGAAATTAATACACAGTAATCTGTGAAACACACAATGTGGTAGTGCTGTGGTCACATGCAAATCCTGGGGCTCAGGGTCAGTGTTTAATTATTCTTCACCTTGGCAACATAAACTATACATGGGCAAGTTGAGGCATGAATTGAGACAGCACACACAGACACACACACAAGCACACAGTAAAGTGTAGCTGTGGAGACGGTTGTGTGGTCACTTGTGAACTGACCAGCGAGGACTGCAGACATCGCAGGTAGGATCACAGCACTCACCCATCCACATATACAGTATATCCATTTTACTCTGCTGTTGTTTAAATGTGTTTACTTTTGTTGATCCAATCATATGGCAGTGGACAGAGGTTTTAGCTTGCTGTGGTCATAGGCCGACTGTGCAGAAGAGTCAACTTGAGGTGAAACCCATATCAGCCACAAACCTCCACTGATAGCCTATTTGAATGTTCAAGCTAAATAAACCAGACGTGTTTCCTTCCTTCCAATTGTATTCAACTTCAGAAAGATCCAACTGAAACAGGAGGCTACACTCAACATCTAAAAATCTTCTATTGGGGCACGGTGTCCTACATCATTGGTAAACTGACTACATTTTATCGCAACCTATTTTTGACTAACATTATCTTATTTGGATTTTAGCATTCACTGCATCAACACCAATTCCTGATGGTGAATGTATAATTGGGGTTGCTGTGTAGGCAGTACCGTTAGCTGATTGTTCTAAAATGCCAATCACTAACCCCACTACCAGCACAACCACCACCACAGACAAATCCTGACTGAGCTCTGTTTAAGGTATTTAAATGCATGTCTGAAGTAAAGAAATAAATCTTTTGTACATATCTTTCAGGCCAAGAGAGCAGCAGAGGCCAGAAAATATGTTACTGTTCAGTCAGTTTCACTTCCATTACCTTTTCTATTGGGAAAACTCTTTCAATTGCATTGACTGCAGTAAAATCATATGAGCTGGGAATAGAGTGTGACAAGTGGCTATTGCTGCCAGTTTTTAAGTGTCCACTTATGGTATTGCAACATACAATCCCCTGAATTATTTCAGTTACAGTTGTGCTATGCAACCATATACATCTATATATATATATATATATATATATATATATATATATATATATATATGAATGAATAAATGAGGCAACACGTTGAAATACCCAGCAGAGCTGATATGGACGAATTTATTTCTTTTCATCGACAGTTCAATGTTACTTTATTCACACTTACTTTAATGTTATTTAAAACACATTTAGAAGCGAGAATTTAAAAAACTTGAATGTTTCAAAAATTAAAAACATGCTTAAATAGCTTTACTTTAAAACCATTAACAAATAATAAACACTTATACTTTAAAGACAACAATTATCCAGAAACTGCCCTGCGTGCAAGGTCCATGGTGCATTTAGCCAGTGTCATGGCTGACTTCCCAAGCAGTAACCCGGTTCTGGTTCTAGGTTAAAGGCATGGCATGGACCTAGGATCGGGATTGCTGACCCAGTGGTACTTGTCAACACGAGGCCCGGCGAAGGTGAATGACGCCCGGCTGGACTTGAAGCCGGTCTGGTTAAACTTGGAGAACCCTGGGGTGGGAACCCAACCGGAGGGGGAAGAGGTGGGAACTCTTCCCGGGAAAAGGCATTCCGAGCCTCCCTTAGCCAGTTCTGAGGGGCGGCCGGAGAAAACTCACTGAACTGTGGACGATCGGAGCAAAGGGTTAGGACTGAAATGAAGATGCGTTACCTGTGCTTTGAAATGTTACCAAAGCTTAAAATGGTGGACTGCTCCCAATTAATGTCCAAATTCCTCCCCAAAAAAAAGGTTCATTCAGCAGAACTAAAATGTTCTGTTGTCAAAAGATTGGATTGTGTCCCTTTCTTCAGCATCTATTAAAGAGGCCTAATGATGCAAACATTTTTTACTTGCAACATGCATCCAATTCGTCTATTGACCTTATTTAAGCCCAAAACATTAAAGTCTGATAACATTGACGGACGATTTTGCAAATTTAACAATATCTGTGCATGGTAATGTCGATGAATTGAAGACAATGGTTGCAGTTAATGAAAATGCAGGCATTGTCCCATTAATGTATATCCAACCTACCCTGTAGACACTGTTTGGGTTGCTGACGGTCTGGATGGTTTGTATGGCTTTGGGCTCAGGGTTGTTGGTGGTTGTGGGGATTGGAGCGGAGCAGAAGGACAATGAGCTGCTGCTGCTGCTCATGCTCATGTCTGTACTTCTAACACTTCCTTCCTCCTCCTCCTCGTCGTCTGAAGAGCTTCCTGATTGGACGTCGAGGCTCGCTCGCTCCACGGCGTCATGAATTCGGCGGGAAAATTCCCGGTCTCCCCTCCGAAAGCTGTCCACCATCGAGACGCAGAACGCACTGCTTCGTTCCCCGTACCTGCACAGAAGGAAAGAAAAAGAAAGACACAAGTAATTGTTTTTTTCTCTCAACATTGAGGGGGAAAAAAAAAAAAAAAGGTTTTCATAGCATAGCTTCCAGTCATAAACCATTAGCTGCATCAACTCAACACTGGCCATGCACATTAAGGTAATGGTCCAGTCATATTTGAATGAAACAATTACATAACAGACACCTGATTCTACCATATACATCTATAACAGTGAAGCAGCAATGTTACAAATTTTGTGCCTTAACAATTGTACATTTCCTTCCTTGGCAGCAGTGAATTGGAATCCTCTTGTTTGGATATGCAAGATGACAAAACAGTGTTTCATTGATTTAAACATTAGTAGGCCTACTTCTGAGGGTCAGTTTTTTTGTGGACTTTCTTGCATAGAGCGATGAGTAGCCTCAACATCATAGCTCAACATAAAGCTAGACCTTGTATCAAGTCTACATAATTAGGCATCCTGACCTGCAGCACACCTCTCCAGGGTCCACCCACACAGTCATCTCCTGTGGGAGTCCCAGGTCCTCGTAGCTCACCCCACTGCGCTCACAGGCCGCCAGCAGAACAGGGTCCCGCAGCTGCAAACGGTTCATACGCAGACACCTGAAACAAAGCACATAATACATTGAACGTTTTTTGGATTTATTAAACCTAGATTTCTGGATATCTGAGAGATTTCTGCCTAAACACCATTATAATAAGTTTAATACAATTTTGATTTCTTTGGTACAAAGCAGTTTCAAAGACTGTTTTCATAGTTTTATCTGGGTTACATGGATGTAGGTTTCCGGCTTAATTTGAGGACACTATGGAATGTTTTCTTAACGTTGGTGACTAGTAGGCCTACTACTAAATGTTACAACCCTCTGTAACAGTAACACAAATTATAGGAAGGTAATTTTAAGCAGACAGAATTCATTATAAGAAATCAAGGCATCTCAAAACCATTGGAAATAAAAGAACTATAATATCCTAGTTAAATATTACATTGGCTTGAATTGTTATTCTTCTTAAGACTTTGAAACAAAAAAAAACAGTGAAGCCACCAAAATAAAAACTTGACTGACCTGTATGCCTGGCCCTTGGAGGGTGCGTCTGGGTGCCAGTGGTTCTTGTAGTTCTCAAACAGAGCGGAGGTGAGGGCAGCGGCAAAGCGATCCCTGCTGTCATTAGTCAGACAGCCATATCTCTTCACCAGCCGAGCAACAAAGAACACAGCAGCAGCAATCTCCTCCTTCATGGTTACACACACGCGCTCCCTTGCTAACCTCTGGCTCAAGAAAAAACTGAACTGACACAGTAACTTTTAAAAACTTCTACAGAGAATAAAACATGTGTAGCCTACTGTTAAAGAAAAAACCAAGAATAACATAAAAGACAAAAACCGGAGGTCAGACAACTTGAGCAAACAAATTTGCTGCTGGACCTTTAGAGAGAACCCAGTTGTGATTTCCACTGCCACTATTTCAATAAAAAAGCAAAGCATATATCTATCTGCATATATTTAAGTGTGTGTGTATGAAGCAGCAGTTTGGTCAGTCGTGGAAACCTCACATACATCAGATACTAAAAAAAATCACTTCCTGCTTAGTGTCCCAGGTGGTCTATAAATCCTCAGTTCAGCTGTGTGACAAGCTGACACACCTGGAACTGATTGACTTAATCAACCTGTCTCTCTTCCTGTGTGTGTGTGTGTGTGTGTGTGTGTGTGTGTGTGTGTGTGTGTGTGTGTGTGTGTGTGTGTGTGTGTGTGTGTGTGTGTCATACAAGGAACTTTTGTCTTGGAAAAATCAAATAACAACTGACCCCATCCCTGCACCACTTGTTGAAACAAGAGTGACACAAGAGTAAAAGCTTCACAAATATCACCTTATGATTTAAGGAATTAGTTTGATGTTATTCAGTTCCATCTAAATATATATTTTTTAACACAAAGTTGTTTTCAAAAGTCGATTAATTCTGACCCGCTATGTCAAACTAAAATGTAATAAAGGACTCAGTGCTTCTTTAAATAAACAAGTTTTAAAATTAAACTTTTATGCTTTTTATCTTGGTTGACTCTCTCTATGCTTATATGACACAAAACTATTTGTTTTTTTAGGCATTTACAGACTTACAATGAAAAAAGAAAACCCAAATTGAGTTGGACTAAAATAACTTTTTATGTAAACAGACTTTACTTTCTGTAGAATTCATATTTTGAAAAAAAAATATATAAATCAGACTTCGTGAGTGTGTTCTGAAAAAAAGGATACTATTCATGTGGGGAAAGAAAAAAGATTAAACAAGATAAATGAATAGAAAGTTAGTCAAAATCAATCAAAATTAGACGTTTAAAGGGACACTAGCAATGCATTTTATCTGACATCATAATGCACACATGGATTGCACTGGGTATACATCAGTATCCACCAAAGCCACTTCCATTCCTTATAGAAATATAATAGGGATACCATTTTGACTAAGACAACAGATCATTGGAACCTAATTTGAATAGAAACAAAAAGAAGGCCGTGCCTACCATTGATGATGTCACAGAAGAATGCTTTTGCCTTTGTTCTAGAATGTAAACAAAGAATGCTCAACTTACCTGGACAAGTACATTAAAGGATCACTTATGATACGTACTTGTTAATTTTTTCTGCAGTGAACACTGAACAAAAGAATCACAAACTAAGAAGCATCTTGAGAGAAGTTTTGATGATCAGAAAAACCTGCCTACAATCACCATGGATCCTCCAGGACTCGTATTGACCGCGTATGTGAAATTCCCTCAACTCAGAGAATGTGACATACTGATCGGCTTCTACGTGAGGAGTTTGGTTAAAAATCATTGGGACGAGGTGAAATCTGGCATGCATGACACGTGTAGTATGACTTTGCTGGTTGAATTATGTCAACACATTGTTAACCTGTCTACCAACACTATCCTGGAGGCTATCAGGCCTATCACTTCAGACTGGCACAGGAAAGCCCCACGAATATACTCTCACGTAAACTCTGGGCAGTGTTTCTTCGGTGTAGACGAGAGCGATGTCCTCGCAAACCTGAAAAACATCCTTCCACGGTGTTTCGCTATTGCTTTTACTGTTGTGAGACGTACTCAATGTGAGAGCTTAAACAAATTCACCCCGCTCATTGCAAGAGAGGTGATGGGAAGAATCAACTCACGCGTGGCTGCGATAATGGGCTCCCATGTTTTGCAGACGTTACCCGTGATTTTGGAGTGCAACTGCATCTTTTACCCGACTCTTCACTCCATGATTGTTCTGGCTAACTGCATAGTGAGATGCATGCAGCAGGAGAACTGCGAGTGCACACCGTTGATTCCAACCTCGGGGAGTGCCGGCTCCACTTTGGCCTTGCCTCGCTGCGAAGGAAATGGGAAAGCACTGCGTGTTGTCATAGAACAAGGACCCTGTGACACAACCTACACAACTTTCAACAAAGAAGTCCTCGTCATACTGACAGAAATCACCGAATTTTGGCGACCAAGTGAAGATGACAACGAGTGGTGTGAGGACTCGGACGAATGGGAGACCGAAGTCGAGAACTTTGAAAATGGCGACGCGCATTGGAGCGATGAAGACTCATCCGATGGTGACGAATCTGACCAAGATAGTGTACGGAGCACAAACAGGACGGAGCAGCAGAGTTCTGCCAACACAGACACAGTGGTGGACCCACCTGAGGACGTAGTAGTCAGCCAGGAAGCATTTGAACTCATTGACTTTGAACCAGATTGTCTAAGGTACGAAACCTCTCAACCAATCAAAATGGACTCTCCAGATCAAGATCCGCCCGACGACACCACTAGTTTTAAGTCGGCGACATGTTCCAAGTCAGATGATGACACAAATCACAGACTCATTATCCTGCTGCTTGTAGGGTTCCTCCTTCATACTACGAAGAAGGCCCGGACATTGCTGCAAGAAGCAGATTTCAACAGGATCTTCAAGAACCTGTTAGGCAAGGCATTGAAAGAGATCAACTTAGCGGATATCGCCGTCAACACAAACTATCAAACTGTTGAGAAGATCTACAAGGCACTGTTCAAAGACCTCCATCTGCAGTTTGGCTCTGCGGAGATGCTTCTCACAGCCATAGTATCACAGGATCCAGATGTGAATGATTGCATTATACAGGCCTTAATGGCTTATCTGACTGGGACAGCTACAACTCCAAAGAAGAACGCGGTATTAAGGTTCTTTTCATCCATAAGGAAAGTTATGGCCAATCCCTTCAACGCATGTTCCAGTAGTCATTCCAACTAAAGATGGAGGCCCACATAATATGAAATGTCTACTTTATATTCTTAACTTGGGATATATTGCACCTTGTAACATGGTGTATGGAAATGTTAAGATCACTATTACCATTTGAAATAAAGTTTTCTAAATTTGAACAATGTTTGGCTGCACATCATGAGTTCTTAATGACTGATCCGAAAATGGTATTAACAGATGTCAGATTGGAAAGTGAAATTCTAACTCAAACTAATTTATATATGAGAACGATAAACTGTTAACTCTCCTGCAACATTTAATGTATTCCAATTCTTTATTAATTTCTTCTTTACAAAAAGCTGAGATGATCACTTGTTTAACTAATTTGTCATTGGACAAGAAATGTACTGCAACAATTCTGTTATTTGACAAATTAATTGTGATCTTTCAAGCAAAAACACCTAATATTTACTTGTTTCAACTCCTGCTTTAATCTTTCATTAAAGTAATATCTTCAGACTGTACCTGCTTCAGATCACTTCTAGAACTGCCAGATAAATATTACAAGTCAATTGAAGTGTTTTGGGAAAAAAAGTGAAAGTTTCTTCACCTAAACCGTCATGGAGTAGTAATAGCCTTGAATCCAACCATTTGATAGTTTGTTTTCTGATCATTCAAACTTTCATGTCATTCATTGCATATTAATATCAGTGACAAGGCACAAGGCCAACCGAACGAGTAAGAAGAAATAAACCGAGACAAAATCACAGCATATATTTTATTTCCGTGAACATTGAATTTATACAAAGCCAAACCCATTCTGTGAAAGACAAAATGAAATAAAAAGACTTCCCCAACTTCCACCATTGAAATTCATCAAGTTAACAAGCTTAAAATGTTTTAGACAGCAACGATATACACCAAAGTGCAAAAAGAGAGGTGGAAGTAGTAAAGAGAAAATTTACAAAAATATTCATAGATTTTCTTCTCCCTCAGACCGGCACACAGAAGCAGATTTGTCAGTTTGTATGTGGAGCCTCAGAAGCCTCTTGATGTAAATGGGACACCAAAAACTCTCCTTTAAAATCCAACATCGAGTTTGTTTCGTATGATGCATTACTTTGGCCTTGAAATTATGAATTCATTCGTAAAATGTCACTGTGAAAACAAAGCAAAATAACAGAAAGCCCACAGAAAACAATTGTGAGGAATGATGCCTGGATGACTGGACGAAACCCAACACTAAATAAATGACCTCTTCATTTCTTAATTCTATCAAGGTAACAGTTATTTTGATTTGTTCAACATGACAGTGTTCAAGCTACGAAATACATTATTTTATAATACTTTTGAGGTAAAAACAAAAGCGAAATAAAATCAAAAAGAAACCACAATGTACCGAGAAGTTAACTGATTTAAAAAGGTAACAACAATTAACCCTAACAAGTACGAGGCATGGCAAATAGTGGGAACAATAAATATGATGCAGAGGTGCTCTTGCATTGACAGAAACTATTCTGACTTACATATGTATGTTTTTATACAAAAACAATATTTTTAGGTGTGTTCTTTGATTATTGTGGATGGATTTCTGTATTTTTTGGAGTGTGAGAGGATGACACAAGGCTCATCAGAGTTGAAGAAACACTGATACACGTAAACTTGTGGCAAAAAAAACGAAAGCAAAAGCCACTACCATGCTAAAAAATAAATACAATAAAAAATAAAATAATCTTGGCTCAAGGTTGTACATTATTCAACTGAGCGAACTCCCATGAAGAAATAGACATGAATAAAAATTAAAGCTAGAATGGTCTTTTTGACACATTTTGCACACAGCTGGTATTTTAGTTTGGAAACCGTCGACTTGCTCAAAGTGAATATGGGTGGGAGTGTGGAGATATAAAATCGTTTACATTCACCAAAGGATCTGCTAAATAAGATAACATAAACTTATTTCTTATTAGTCAATGATGTTCTTAAAACAATTATAAAAACAATGGTGGTGATTTAAATTCCTTCCAATGGAATCGAAGACATTTGTGGATGTGTTCGCAGGGACTGAGTAAATCCACGCTAATTTGAAATTTGACCTTTAAATTTCCACAGTTGACCAAATATTTTGCAAAGAGTAAACTTAACATTTTGGTCAGTCTTTGCTGACCTCCAGTGGTTTAACTTGGTTGGGTGTGTTTAGGTGCACCAGAGCACATTTCTGACCACACCCATCAGTGATGCTAAATATGGTCAAAAAGTGAAACAGGTTTTCACCAAGAGAGGGCTACAAAACTCTGCTTTTCAGCCTGAAGTTATTCTGTAACATCAATTTGATTTGTTCCCATTACGCATAACATGATGTCGCAGGCCAGGGAATCAGTTATCAGGCAAATAAGTGACAAGGTTTTAAACCAGGTGCAATTCAAATTGTCTGCAAATAAATTATGAAAAAATGGACAGCAGCCTCCGCCGAACTGTGTTCAGGTGAACACAGAGTTAATTAAATATATAAATTAATCTAAGGTTGAATAAGATCAACATAAAAAGCCTTTAAAATATTTAGAAAATTGATAAAACCCAGCAAAAGCTTAGAATATACAGTTCCCAAATATGATACCGAAATCATTTTACTAAAACGACATCTAGCAACACACACACAATCACAGAGCTGAACTACAGTGCGGTCGGAGACAAATCCTTTCGCTTCAAAAGGGACAGTGAGGAGTGATCAGCAGAGAAAGACAAGGAAACATGAAAATTGGCCTTAAAATCTGTCGTCTAATTTTCAACAAGCACACAAACGTCCTCAGGTAGGTGTCAATAAGCACTCAGGTTGTACAGCAGATGTAAGGGGTTGCTGGTAGTTCTCCCCAACAACTTACAATACCACTAGAGGTAAATACAATTGTTTTCTAATCTGGGTGTCACTTGCTGTGCTGAGCTTCCTGATATAACTTTGTTATCTGATTCATAAAGATAAACATGACAAATTTACCAGTCTTATAACCAGGCCAAGTATCACCATAGCATTTACATTCACAATAATGTGTGAAGGTGCACAAAAAATAAAGCAAACACAAAAACATGTATTCAAATGTATCTGTATTAATCTGGAGAAAAAAAAATGGATTTTGGACACTTATGTGATTGGAAGCTAATGCAGCCTGGGTGGGAAGCTTGTGAATTACTGCTAAAAATCAAATCAGTCAAATAAGAAGAATAAATAAGTACCCTCAGCTTTTGTAACGATTCACAACTACCAGAACGTAACATACGACATACAAAACGAACAGTGATGAAATTTAGAGTAGCAACAAACCAAACTTCTCCATCTCAATTGTAGCCAACTTTGATAGAAACACTTTGTTGGCACCAAGGCTCCATTTCCCACTTCCTATCCAAACTAGCTGCCACTTTTCTATCCCTGCCATGACTTTACCTCAAACACAACAGTAGAAGTCGCACAACAAGGCTTCATATAGATACACCTGGACATGCTTTGAGATAAAATAGATCCACCTCCATGTGTGACTGAGTCTGTACCGGGTTTCTCCTGTACTTTCTCATGTACTGCAATGTTTTTGTGTTTGTTAATAATTAAATGAGGCAGCCAGCTCCGCAATACTGCAGCAGACTAGAGGAGCTATAGACCAAAGATTTAAAAGTCTCGAGCATGAAAGCTTAAATAAGCAAGAAAATTCCATCATGGGTGATTGATCTAAGTGAATATTTACTTATAATAATAATAAAATAAAATAAACTATATTCCTCCTATTATTAGAGGCTTTGGTTCAGATTTTTGATTGATTCAAGTTAAAACTTCAGTGTGTCTTTAAAATCACAGATGTTCGGTTTCCAATATGTCTCTAGAAATAGTAACAATATAATAAAACAATAAATAAAAGAAAAAAAAAACTTTAAATTCAGTCAGATGTTCAAGTGTTGAGAGTCATTTCCTGGCAAATGGCACTTAAAAAGATCACAACATATTGCTGAGTGTCATTTTTCCATACAAGAAGTAACTGGAGCAACATGTACTGTGTATACAATCTTAATTCCCTTCTCTCTCAGTACAGTCGCTACCTGTAACAGTCTATGTGTTATTTCTTTCCATGCAGTTGACTTATTTTCCACAAACATATCATGCAGTGCCAACAACATTTTTTTTTAAATCACAACGTCACATTCTTTTCTTGTGTTTTCCCAAAGCTCCACAAACTGCACAGCCATGCAGGTCTCACCCATACGCTCTATGGTCTTGCATGACATTTTGCAATATCTTGGCTACTTAATGAATGAATTCCTTATGCTTTTCCATATGTGTGTGCGTAAATCCTGAGCAAAAAAAAAAAAAAAAATCACAAATCTTGTCTTTTAAGAAAGGCCAAACTTCACAACATTCCACTCAATCAACAGTGGTCAATTATTATCAGCCTCAAGGACATACACCTATACCTACACACTTTCAGTCTTCTGCTACGACCAAACATTTAGCTGCCCTGGGGGGGAAGAGTGTTAAAGGTGTGTGAGGGTGAGAGTTAGAATCGACGCTAGCAGTTTCCTAAAGCTGTACCAAAACAGAAACCTGTGAGAATAAATAAAAAAAATAAAATTAAGTAAAATCAGTTTTGGATGAGTGTATATGACGGATACAGTACTGTATCATTGGTATGAATTTGAAGCGGGAGTGTGAATATACTGGTGCCATGACTCCAAGGTGCTGCCGTGCTCACACCCCACTCTACTGTGCGCCCAAAACACAGTCCAATCGACCAGCCAAGTCCAACTTCATGATCCGGTTAAAACGGGAGATTCTTCAGCTGCTCGAAGGTCATGAAGAACTGAGAAGTGTGTTGAGGAAAAGCTTGGTGATTTATAATGACAACACACACAGTACACAGACACTGAGACTGCTGAAGTTACTTAAATGACCCGACGTAAGCTCTGAAATATGAGCTGCCTCTCCAAATGGCAGAGCTTTGCTTTGCTAAGTTTGACTTACAGGACAAAACAGAGTTACTTAACCCTTGGGTATCCTTAACTTTTACTACGCCTTGGTTACCTTAGAGGACAAAAACGTCCTCTCCCTATAAACTGCCATAAAAACATTATACAGTAATATTTGTTTCTACTTTTTTTTTTACAAATCTTTTATCCCACTTGACCTCATCACATACATATCAAATATTCATTCATTTGTAATTGCTTTTAACCCTTTACATGCAAGCTTATGTGATGACGTGAGCCATTTTTATTTAAAAAAAAACACAATAATTGAAAAATTTCTCATATAATAGATGCAAAGTGGATTTTTTTGAGTGGGATAATTAGACTCTAGGATATGTTAATGATTTGCAATAAAACTGCTTTTGATACATGTTTAGTATTTGTGCAGTCACAGATGCAAATAAATACTCCCTCTCGTGACCTTAGAGGACAAAAACGTCCTCTCCCTATAAACTGCCATAAAAACATTATACAGTAATATTTTTTTCTACTTTTTTTTTACAAACCTTTTATCCCACTTGACCTCATCACATACATATCAAATATTCATTAATTTGTAATTGCTTTTAACCCTTTACATGCAAGCTTATGTGATGACGTGAGCCATTTTTATTTAAAAAAAAAACACAATAATTGAAAAATTTCTCATATAATAGATGCAAAGTGGATTTTTTTGAGTGGGATAATTAGACTCTAGGATATGTTAATGATTTGCAATAAAATTGCTTTTGATACATGTTTAGTATTTGTGCAGTCACCGATGCAAATAAATACTCACACTCGTCCTCTCCCTATAAACTGCCCTAAAAACATTATACAGTAATATTTTTTTCTACTTTTTTTTTGGAAACCTTTTATCCCACTTGACCTCTTTACATATATATCAAATATTCATTCATTGTTAGTTGCTTTTGACCTTTTAATTCCAGTTTCTTTGATGATGTCAACAAAGTAACAAAGTGAACCTGCAGCCACCTGAAAACCCACAAATTGCACATTACAGCTGCACACATATGTATGCGCACAAAGACACACACACATACACATACACACACAGTCATTTCACAACACACACACAGACACAACCCTAAGGTATCCATATGGATCCACACTTTCCATTCATTTCTCATATTTCTTATGTTTAGGCCTGTAACTCTAAAACATTACAAAAAAGTACAAAAATGGTTTTAGGGAGCATATTTGATCCTCAAAAAAAAACTGGAGGAAATAAATGATTGAGCTAGATAGGGCTAAAAAAGCAATTTTGGTGTCTTAAGTGTTGGATTATTGCCTAATATCATCAAATTTACATGTGTTTATCATCATGGCTATGGTTTGAAAAAATAAAGTTTAAATTGGGCCATTTTTTCCATACACGTTTGAGTTTGTAAAGTTTGGCTGTGTGTACACAAACACACACACTATATTTTCTCAATACACACATATGCACCACACACTAACATCTCTACCAACACACTCACACCATTTAGGTTGAATTTATTTTTTCTATTGCACTGTGGGGGCAGGACCGACAACCTGGAAAATTGCTTGTAATTCAACCCTATGCCAAATATAGGGAAATGGCTAAAAATTGTGATGGTGTTAAAAAGTATCAATTTTGATGCTTTGTGTCGAGGATGAAAGCATAAAATCATTGAAAAAAATATTTTATGCTGGAATGACAGCAGGATCAAATTGGTAAAAAAAAGGCCATTTTGAATGGGAGTCAATAGGGGACAAAAACGTCCTTAGGGAGCTGAGAGGAACAAAAAAGTGTACAGCCTTTATTATAGATGGTACAAAGTTGCTGAATAGAAATTCACAAAATATTTGAGAAAAAAAAATCCCTGGCCAAAAATATTTCAGTTAACATAAGCACAGCCAAAGTTATACACAAAAAAGAGCGTAAAAAAAGTGTGAAAGGACAAAAACGTCCCCAAGAGCACCTAAGGGTTAACAGCACTTGAACACATCACAATGCAACTCAATACAACCTTTGTTCCAAACAAGGAAACAAACAAAATCATTTTTCGTTCAGTAAATGCATGTGATGTATTCAAAGCTGCATTTCTTATATTTAAGATGCTATCCACAATGAAGCAGCAGTTGAATTTTTTGTGGGGTCCAACTTGTTTGCATACTCCAATGCCCAACCCTAATCTCCACCTGTGAGTAAAAACTCTGTAGGTATTTCAAAAGGATACAATGATGTTCCACGGTCCCAGTCTCAGCCAGTTGGGCCAGAATCCCTTATAGAGAGCGAAGAAGCCCTCGTTCCTCCATGTCGACATCAGTCCGTCCATGGTGCCTTTGTACATGGGCGCTCCCGACGACACTCTCTGGTTCATCATACGGGTCCGCACCACGTCTACGGGGTTGGAGGCCAGCGCACCCGCCAAGCCACATGTGAAACTGGAACTGTACACACACACATCCAGATATGGGACAAAAGTTAATGGACTGGTCCAAAGCAGAGGAATTTTCATAGTCAGTAAAATACAGACACCTTTAAAGAATAAATACTGATTAGAAGTGGAGTCAGCGATTCGGGAGAATGTTTGTTGTCAAAATTACTTTTTTTTTGGTCAAAATGAGTGAATATGTACTCAGGATCTGCTAGCTGCCCCTACTGTGTGAGCCGTGAAAAAAAATCTGGTGATAATACACAGCCTAGGTTCTGTAAACTGATATGTAAACAAAGGTACGGACAGGTAGCGGATCATTAGGATATATTCACTGATTTTGACAACAAGCATTCTACAGTATCGCTGACTCCACCTTCAACAAAAGCATTCTCACAGTGGACTGACGATACAATTCATTCAACTTCCAGCCTTGCCATAAAAAGACAGCGTTAATGAACAATCTTACATGAAGTGTGTCAGAATGGTGTCTCCCATGACGCCAGACTGAACGAGGTGTTTCTTGGTTATGTCATATACTGGAAGTTCCACCCCAACGACAATGGCTGCTCTCTGCGCTGTGGGGATGACACCCTGAGGAGGAAAAAATCCTATTGTTAGACTATCACAGGAAAAATTAGAGGAGCTGGACAGAGCTGAATCCACATACAACAGGCTCTGTACTAACTTACAATAATGAGAACATGTACATGAGATCATTTTGGAGCTGCTGAAAGGCGTAAGCTTGATAAAATGAAATAATAATAAAAAAAAAGGTTCCGTAAAGCATCTTCACTATTAGCAGCCCCTTTCACATCGCCATACGATTTATTATAAAAAAATATTTGCTTTTTAAGATTTGCTTGGTTTGGTTTTATATGTAAAAAGGTGGCTATAGCCCTGGTTTCCTCTAAGGCCTCAGTCTAATCACACACTTACGGTATGTGTCGCAAAAACAATGTTATGACAAGTTGAGCCATGTGTCCAGTAAAACAAATGAAACTCATTAGAATGTATGGGGGGGAAGGAGGTTATCTAACTTTCGGGGAAATTCTATATTCCGACATGCTGTAATAGAAAACTAAACTCACAGAGAATTTAAGAATTGAATTACATTTATAATAAGACAAAACAAAAGAGTACAGGGTGTAAAGCTTCAAACAGAGTTTTTAAGGCCCCAATTCAACAACAGGGGTGTCAACTAACAGATGGTTAATAGAGTAAACAGGTCTCAGCGGTTTATTCTGGTCAGCCACAATAAACCTTAAAATAGTTTAAGCAACTGTTTTGTCAGCACATTCTTAGAGGAAAGGCACATGTGTTAAACTGATGTGATGTACATATGAAAAACAGATCAATTAGATAGTTACAAATACATCTGCCCTCACACTAACCACTACCACTTACATAATGTACATACACATCCCTTAGATCCCTATACATAGTAATCCAGCACTCACTCTCCACAGGCCTCTGGTGCCCTCTGTCTGGTAGATGTTCATGAAGTTTGACATCATGCTTCCCTGGAGCAGAGCGCCTTGAGCCTGCATTCTGATCTACAAAAACAAAAACACACACAAAAAAAAACAAGACTGTCAAACATTTGAAACCCCTGATTTACAACTGCACACCACTTCACCGAGTGTATAAGCTCAGGTATAAGAATATATTTGTAGCAAATGTAGGAATAAAACCATGGAAATATATTATATTAAAATATAGATTAACATTGTGTTGTTTTATGTATCGTCTCCACAGGACTTTGCTTTCAATTTTACAGTTTTCTGAACAATTAAGTAAAATTATTATTCTTGGCATTCAAGACAAAAAGAAACATCTCTAGACCATATGAAAATGAAGCTGATATATTCAGTCAAATAAAATGTATTTTGGGTGATTTTCAGCTCTTTCTTTAAGAAACACGGCCCCCGAACCAAAAAGTCTATATCGGGGAAACATTTAACCTTAAAGTAACAAATAATTGATACATATATATATATTTTTTAATTCAATACATGGATAAAAAAAAATTCTGCCTACTTCTAGTCAAGTATGGTGAACAGATATTTGCGACTCATCCCGAGCGTTAAGACTGACCTTGAGGACATCAGTGGGGTTGGCCATAGACGAGGACAGGACTCCAGACACCACACCGCAGAATACGTTGATGACCATGGTCTCATCTGGCAGGAAAGAGAAGACAAGGAATGATGAAAAACACACAGACAAAAGCACAATAAAAAAACAATGACTATCTAAGTATTTACTATGTAAAGATCTCTAGAGGGATTAGATATTATTTCCATAGATCATACAGCTTTCATGCATGGTCTCTCCACTTTAGTAACTAAACTCATTTAGTTAGGATCGTTAGGAAATGTGTACATACAATGCTGCAAAAAAGTTGGGGAGAACCAGACAGTATCTTAAACACAAGCAATTTTTTCAAGTTGAAAAATAAATAATGAAATAAATGAAATAAATAATTGTGTCTGATTTTTTTTTATGAGGTATACAGGTTTATATTTGCTCTAACCCACTTGGAACCAAATATGGCTTGAGTTGGAATTGCTGTTTAGAGAGACTGCACACTCTAGATTGGCTTTAAATGAACAGGAACCATTGTTAGCAATTAGCCTCAGGATAGTTTGACAGTGTTAAAGATGGTGGAACTTATTAGTAGTCAGTAACCCAGAATGGTGTCTACATTGGATTAAGAAAAAGGAGATGAGGACAAAATAAAAACAATGGATTGGGTTTTGGAGCAATAGTTAGTGATGCTAGATCAAACCGACCAACAGTTAGTCTGGCGGTCTTCATACCGCTTATTTTTGGGGGTGGGGAAATCCACCACAACCACAGGGGAAACCCAAGCCTGCATCAAAACAAGCATTCAAAACACAGTGGCACCATGGTGGCAGGAGGCATGCAGAGTGGAGAGGGAGACAACACACACAGACAGACAAGCAAACAAACAAAAAAAATAATGCTTTGTATTTTGGCAAAACGCAGTAGAAAGGTGAAGTTAAACTCTCTCTCACACTAGGTTCAGAATCATCATAAATCAATAATACACACTGAATGCACTAAACATTTGGCCTGGTTCAATGGGGCTGACATTTGAAATGACATAGCAGGACGCACAAAATGGTCGATGGGCAGTTGAGGTGGAGCCGCTGGAAGCCATCTGTCCTTTCAAATTACATTCAAACCATTGTCAAACCGTATTGGTTGTGATTTATTTTGACAAAGAGTTTATTTTGTTTTTCCTATGGTCGACTACAAATCCTGACAGATACACAACATACAAATGTACTCCTTTGTCCCCTTCAATCACTGTTCTGTTGTCCTACACTTCCACTCCATTATTGATAGCATCTATCTTACGTACAGCAATTGTCCATTAAATATTGAGAGGAGTAAACGGATGGAGAGAGAGAGATAGAAAAAGAGAGGGAAAGAGAGAGAGAGAGAGAGAGAGAGAGACAGAGAACGAGAGACAGAGAGAGAGAGAGATAGAGAGGAGAGAGGTAGAGAGTAAAGGAAGAGCGGGCACTCAGAAGAAAGATAATGAAAAGTAGTGTCCGTGTCCCGAGGGAGCAGTCAACGGGAAAAGAGGAACGACAAATAAAAGCGCAGACGGAGAGGGAATGGAGCCCGTGGTCTCAAACGTCCTGCGAGTCTCTGAAACCTGCTGGCGCCGGCAAATTGCTGATAAATGTAGCGCAAAGCCATTTGACTGATAACTTAAGTGGCTCTCTGTGTTTCTCCATGGAGGATGAAATAAACGTCAGGGCCACAAAAACTGAACCACTTTCACGTTTTTTTTTCCTTCTTCTTTCAATTATGCTGTACAAACAAGGGGGAATGATTTACTAGACAGCAACTAACATATCTTTAAACAATGCCAATTACATACAGTTAGGTTTTATTCATTTAAACAAAACCCTACATGGTATTGATCAACAATGCTAATTTAGGATTAACCATTATTTCCATTAAATAAAAGGCGGGCTGACATATCCGACACAACACACAGTATTGTTGCTGTGTCGGATATGTCAGAGTTCTATTCAATGAAAACAATGTCATAGGGGGACCAATATCACCAAGGCAAATGTCTGTGCACTCGTCTTTGTGCATTGACCCCACATATATAAATGACCATACCAATTCTGATCCTGATTGTTCACAGACTAAGTTCAGTGCAATTAACTACATGTGATTATACACTTGCCATACTAGATGTACTTGAAATCCCAGGGGCAAACCCTCTTTTCTAAGTTTCTAATATTACTTAAATAAATCGCAGTTCAGTCCAACCGACTCGTACTTGGGGCTATTGACAACTAGGGCTGGCCCAAATTATTCGAATATTCGAATACTCGTTCGGAAAATTAGTATTCGGAGCTTAAATTAGTATTCGGAGCTTCGTTTTTTTTTTTTTTTTTTAATAATTTTTTTTAATTTTTTTTTTTTTAATAATTTTTTTTTGCAAGAAGCTAGTACTGCAATATAATGTCATCAAATAATTTTATATTTGGATATAAAAGTTAGTAATGTAGTAGTAGTAGTATTGCTCATTTAGGAGGATATTAAGGTGCGAACACACTGCACGGCGCGGCGGTTGGCCGCGCGAATCGCAGGTTCCGCGCCGCCTGATAATTTTGGCTCATTTGGCTCATTTGTGTCCGCCGCCGGCCGCCGGCCGCCGCCCGCCGCCCGATGACTCATTGAATGTGCACGTGGTCCCGAAGTGAGTGACGTCGGGAGGAGCTCAACGCTGAATGGCTGTCGCGGCGCGGCCGGCGGCGAAAAGTTCAATATTTTCAACTTCTGCGGCGGCCGCGCGCGCCCCATTCGCGCCGCGCCGCTGTGAACCACTCGCCGCCGGCCGCCGATTCGCGCGGTGGCGCTCGAAATACATTGACTTTCTCTGTAAACTCGCCGCGCGGCGATGTGCAGTGTGTTCGCACCTTTACGTCACTAAGTGTCATAGCGCATCCATTACTTCACCTCCGAGCGCGTAAATCTTCAACAAAATATGCAGATACTGTCAAAATCAGTTCCAGGGAGTATATAGGGATTATTAACGTTTAAAAAAAAAAAAAATTTAATTTAATTTTTTTTTTTTTTTTTTTAAATGTTGTTTTTGATGGTGTGTGTTTTTCTGGAACGAATATTTGAATATTCGCTCGGAAAAACCAACGAATATTCGAAGCCTGAAAAATGGCATTCGGGCCAGCCCTATTGACAACAACATTTATATTGTCATTAACTCTACTCCACCCATGTTTGCGGTTTAAAACAGAAGCAACTACGAACCATAACACCCAACATTTATGGAAGGTGTCTCAGAATAAGCAAAGAGGTGATAAGCCCAACACTGAGCCGTTGGATATTTGATAGTTTGAAGTTTTGAATCATAACAGAAGGAAAATGAGGGAGAGACAGAGTGCTATATGATGTGCTATATAAATACATTTGAACTTAAGCTAGTAAATGTAAAACTCTGAAATTCTATTGGCCTTGTTTAATGTCCTCAAGGCTAAATTTAGTTTAGATGACATCATGACACATTTCCTCAAAATAAGATAAACCTTAACCTCAAAAAAGCGATATTCTCAAATGTAAAACTGTCATGTCCACGTTATGTGGCGCAATTACAATACAATTGTTCATTTGCATTTATATAACAGACCATGTATTGGTAACTTTGTTAGCTTGTCAAGTCAGTCACTTTCCTAAATCATGTGGAATAAAGGATATAAAAGGGTCTGCCACCTCAGGGTAACATAGAGGAATTTAAGTGGCAGCAGCAGCAGCAGAAGTTGCTTCACTGGCTTTCAGGAATTCACTCAGTTTCAACACTGTACTATTGGCTACTTGTCATGGAAGGGGAAAATGTTCAGTTCAATATTCTTACTATCCTTCACTTTGGATAACAGCGTGTTCCCTCTACACTGAGTCTCATAGCCGGAAGGGTTTTTTTTCTCATTGTGGTGCTGGAGGGCTCACAGGGCTTTAATTTAAAAAGGCGTTCATCAAAGCCTACAGACTAGGGGTGTGAACGTTTACAAAAATTTCTAACCGTGTACACGACGGATTTTTTTTCGTGTACACGGTTAACCGTGACGTCATTGTCCTCTTGCGCCCACCGTCTTGTAGCCGCGCGGGCACACACACATACGCGTTCGCCTTACATGTGTTGGCCGTCATTATCGCCCTTCATTCATTTCCTGATAAATATAGCCTATCGCTTTCTACATGTCCACATTTATGAGGGTGAACAGGTGTTATAAAGTTCGGGCTACTTACGCGCGTAATTCACTTCAACCGGGTAACTTTAGTCTTTAGGTTATCTTTCATCACTCGTCCGTTGCTGTTACTCGAGCACGGCGCCTCCGCGTGTGTGTGTGTTTGCGATTATACACACAGTCACACACACACGCCGAGGGACAGACAGATTAGGCCGACTAGCTTGTATCATCCCCAAGTAGTTTATTAGTGATGTAAAATCAATAAATGCGTGTCTCCAGAACATATTTAAAAACTTTGAGGAAAAAAAAGAACATTTAACATTTTTAAGATTTTTTTTTAAACGGTTTTCGTTTATTGATTTTCCCTAAACGGTTATGATTTACTAAACGGTTAAACGTGTACACGTGTACACGTGCACACCCCTACTACAGACCAAATGTTGTTTACGGGGGGGGGGGGGGGGGGGGGGGGTTGCATCAGCCTCAGTGAGTGCCCGAGGCAAATATGAATCTAAATTCAAAACCTGGCACAGCTCGCAGCCAGTGTCATTCAAAGCACCTCAAATAGCTGTGTGTGAATGTTGTTTTTCCAGATTTTTTTTTATTGTTGCTGAAAATGCTTTTCACGTTTTCGAGTATTTTCTGTGACTCTTCCTAAAAGGCTAGTTTCCTTCTCTGTAGGCAGGCTGTAAATTGTGCGCTTTAAAATAAAATAAATGTATAAGAGGGGTTAGCAGAAAGGTGTGAGACAGTTTGTTAAGAGACAGAGACGAAAACTGTAAAACTATTAACACTCACCTTCTGGATTAGTGACAAACAGCCTTTTCAGAGAGTTGTAGGTTCCTATCTTGATTGTGCCGTAAGAAGCTTGTCTCAATAGCGCAGGAGAAATCCTGAGGGGAGAAATCAAATATGTTTAACAGGAACCTTTACTTTGATCGTTTTTTATAAAGAACTAAAGTTATGTTCAGAAGAAGAGGGAGCACATATATGCTATTTTCCCCACCTAATCAATTTAATGTGGCTTATGGTGCAAAATAACAATTCAGTCTGAGAAACATAAATTCCAGGTGTCTGTTACTCAAAAGCAAAGATGAATGTTAATAAATGAAATACACTTGAAATCACACCCGCTGCTTTACAAGTCTAAAACAATCTCCTGCTTTTCAAATGAAATACATCTCCTGCTGGGCTTCTTTCAAATCTGTGGTTGGATTCAGTAATATCACAGTTCAACCCCCACAAGGTGCTGCCAACAGCTCTGCCTGCATAGCTCATTACTGCATATTGTATTGAGCACATGCTGTTTTTAAATCAGCATGGAGCATATCGCAAGCGTGTGGCAAGAACAAGTAACTAGACTTACTGAACAGCACATTGAAGGTATCCCTGATAGTCAGCCTTAGGTTTTCCAAGAATTCCCGTTCATAGATTTGATTGAATCCTAGTTTTAAGTATATTAAGTGTATTAAGGCCAATCAGGTAAACTGTAGATAGTGGGTAGAAAGGCTTTTATGTAGCTACAGATGCATAATTAAACAAAGTCAGAAGATATCTGGTGAAGTGGTAGAGACTAAATTTGTCAGCATCATACTGCCTGTTGATTCCGGTTCTTAGCGTTTCTCAGTCTCGATTCGAATAAGAAAAAAAAAAAAAAAAAAAAAAAAAAGAGGTAAAATGTTAACACTCCTGTCAAAAATTATCTCAGAGCTTTTGGAAACATGCCCAATGACTTAAACAGTGTGAATTACATCAAATGTATATAGCGCTTTTCCCAATGCTCAAAGACGCTTCACAATAGCAGCTAAATCATACGCTACGTGTAGTCAAACTGGCCGCATGAGTGCTGTCAGTGTCAGCCCCTCAGAAATCCGCTCAGCTGCCTAGAATTGCGTGTTCTGTTCACATAGATGTGATGCCGTTTGTGCAGAGTCTGACTACACAATGGAGTTTCATACCCAGAGTAAAGCGCTTTGACGCCCTCCTCCTTGCCGATCTTGAAGAGCGCGTGGAACATGCCTCTGTAGCGCACCTCGGTGTACTGCGACTGACCCTGGACCTGTAGCCGCGTCTTAGTCAGGTCAATGGGAAACGTCCCTGAGGATAAAATGAAGGTGATAAAGGTATAGAAAAAAAAATTATTAAATGCGCATGTGGCAGATTTAAAAAAGCTATGTGGCCGCTTGTTGCTCTCAGTCAAAGCAGGAACCGTCTAGAGGAAATTGATAGACAGTCAAATTCATACTGCCAGGCAGACCCAGTTTTCCACTCTCATGTTACACTGAGTTTTATCAGAAATGGCATATTTCCATCCATCCATAAATAGCTCTTACAAGCCTTTACATTTAGGCTCAGGTCCTTGAATTAAATATGCAATTTTATAATTTACAAAAAACCTCTGATGACTTGCTCTGTGAATCAAATGTAATGATAATAACTGGGATGTCCAAACTGGGGCTAACTGCCTGGTGAAATAGGCTATTGTACCAAGGAAACTAGCACACTGTTGTGTTTTGTTCAGATTATTCAGTAAGCAATAGGCCTATGGATGCACGTACAATAAACTGACTGAAATCTAACTTAACGTAAATCTGCAGTTTAAAGACATATAATGTGCACAGAAGAGCTTTGATATGCGTTCAGCTGAATGCATTGTTCCCAATTTGAAGCCAGCGTTATCATCACCAAGCAGAAGCAGATGCAAAATTTCCCTATGGATGCAAATGTATGGTATGTGAAAACAGTATGTGCATAGAGAACAAGTTCTGATATGGCATTACAGTGTACTAAGTCATGCACGAGGTTGGTGTTTTGCACGTTGTGTTGCATCACGTCGTAGCCTACCGAATTCTGCGACAATCGAGGCCATTCCTCCGTAGATGAACGGCTTCCAGTTCAAGCTGACCACCATCTCCCCGGCGGCGGCGGCGGCTGCTTCCACCGGCTGCAGCCCCGCTATAAACAGCAATAGAGCGCCCACACAGAGGTCAATACAGTGGTGCAACCGCAGACAGTACAACATGTTGAGAATCATATGAGTGCTAGTGATGCTACAGTACAAGGAGGCTCCTCAGCATCAGCATCCCAAACGTACTGCGCCGGAAAGAGACGCCCGCTGTGAGTAGAGCGGAGAAGAACAGCCATCATATTTGTTGTGGGGTTCCTATTGGCTGTGAGGTCTGTCAATCAAAATTCTAAGTCATTCTATTGGTTGTCGTGCCGGGCAGGGGGCGGGGCGAACCATAAGTGACATTCAGTACGATAACAGCAACAGTGTCACAAGAATCAAATCAGCTCGTTTATTATCGTTAACGTTACAATGTCATATGATAAAAATAAAAGCTACTTTGATACCGAAATAATAGCAAACCCTGTTGTTATGATGTACAATGTTAATAACTGAAAACATACTATTTAAATCGTCCTTTTAACAGAGATGGCCGTCCCAGCTGTTCAGCTCGAGTCGAGACAGATGGCTCGCGCTAGATTAGACAGCTAACACTTCTAGTACCAGCCAGCTTGTTAGCGAGGTTATCCTTTGGCAACTAGTTGTCGATAGACTCAGCGCAAATATGTCACGTACGTACCTCTGTGGTGTCGAAAGAAGCCTCGAGCTGTTATTTCCCTCAGTTCGCCATGACTTAATACGTCTATGTGGCTAGACTTAAATAAAGTGCAAGCAGAAAAACTTCTGGTCTGCTGTTAGCTTCCCATATCAGCTAATGGCAAGTACACAAGTACACCACTAGAAATGCTTCTTCTTCTTCTCCTCCTCCTTGAAGGTTTACCGACAGTTTGTATCCCTAGTGTTGCATTACCGCCATCTACTGGAGGTAGTTAACCACTGCAGCTTATTGATTAACGCCTCCCCTATTTTATTTTTGTTAATTTCTAATTTGTAAAATGTATTTTATTTCACACGTATACTGATTGGAATAAAGTGTAAGATGTTAAGTGATATAAAAACAAATACAGAAAATAGAGAAAAAAATTAAAGTCTACAGCATCAGGATTAACAGATTTTTCCACACAGTGTTGACATCTCGACCAAAGACCTTTTTTTTCTTATTTTTTGTGTATGTAACAGTTTATTCAGTGGTCAAATAGCCTGCATTGACACACTTAAGCACTATCATTCACAGACAAAACTAACATCACAAGTACAGATCAATAATTCATAACGATGCAATAGATAGATAGATAGATAGATAGATAGATAGATAGATAGATAGAAGATAGATAGATAGATAGATAATAGATAGATAGATAGATAGATAGATAGATAGATAGATAGATAGATAGATAGATAGATAGATAGATAGATAGATAGATAGATAGATAGATAGATAGATAGATAGATAGATAGATAGATAGATAGATAGATAGATAATAGATAGATAGATAGATAGATAGATAGATAGATGGTGTAAAAAATGTAATGACACATGCTTTTTAGGAAAATGTATTTTGTTTATTGAACTCAATATTGGAGTAGATATGTCACATTTTTATTTAATATAATGATATTAAACCTGCAGTGTGTAGAATTTTGGGATTTTTTTCATAGCAGACTTGGTAAAAAATTATTATAATATCCATAAGTACGTTCAATTTAGTGATTAATAGCTGAATTTTATTTTACGATTATTATTTATTCCTTAGAAAGGGTCTCTTTTATTTCATATTTCTCCATACCATGGACCAAGGTATGGGCGCCGCCATTTTGTAAGCATCATAGTTGGAATGTCTTCAGCTCTACAGAAGCACAGAATGGAACAGCTGGCCACACTGTGTCCATCAGAACTACCAGCTGGAATGTTCTTGAAGAATTTATTTTGCTTCTCTGAACGGGAGCCATAGAGACGAACTGTTGTGATGATTTCATATTACACACTGCACCTTTAAGTACCTGAAGGTATCCAGACACACCTGATGTTTGATTGTATAAACTGTCTGACTTACTACCGTGAGAATTTGGACCCAAAGTTGAAGTCAAAAAATCTTATCACCTCAGTAGAAAACTGTCATAGCCCAGCATTTACTCTTCACTGTTCAATGGACACAAGGTTATTTATAAAAGTGCACTTCTTGACCAAAAAAAACTTTTCTTCTTCTTCTTTTTATCCACAACTTCCTGGGTGGAGTGGCCAATGCCCGAGGCAGGAGTGCTTGCAAATAACTCAGTTCATACAAATTGTTAGATAAACGGCAACGCCATATCGTCAAAACATCCTTCTATCACCTCCGAAACATCAGCAAAATCTGACCCTCTCTCGCACCCCCCTGCTGCTAAAATACTCATCCACGCCTCCATTTCCTCCCGTCTTGATTTCTGCAACTCACTTCTATACTACAGCATCAGCTCCATCAACATCCTACAACTTGGTTCAGAATGCAGCTGCCCGTCTCATCACTCAAACCAAATCCTGGCACCACATCATCCTGAAAAAACCTCCCACTTCATTATCTCATATAAAATCCTGGTCCTCACTTTCAAAGCCCTCCACACCATCTTGCCAACCCCCGTATCTCACTGACCTCTTCTCCTTTCATCTGCCCCAGCTGATCCCCTCTCCACCCATTCATCCAACCCTCCACAGTTTTGGTAACAGAGTTTTCTCAAGGGCAGCTCAAAGGCTCTGGAACTCCCTCCCTGTGTGACTTAGAATCCCTCACCATCTTTCATAAGACCCATCTTGTCTCCTCTGCCTACACCTAGACCCCCTTCCCAATCAATTTGTGCAGTAATGTCTGTATGTTGTTCATCTTTGCCTTCTAAAGCGACTTTCAGTTCTTGAAAAGCGCTATATAAATTTTAATCTATATTATTCTATTCAAAGTGTGAAAAAGGTAAAGGTGTCACCACCATGTCACCAGCCATACTGACACCCATAGCCACTCAAAAGTACATCATTAAATAGCAGATAATATCATGCACATAAACTGTTGCACAAGTATGCCAACTGAAAAATCATCCATGATCAGTTCTATTTAAGACACATAATCATCACCCTCCCTTTACTGATCTTTAAAAATAAATCAAATTCAAATTCAGACCAGAAAAATTGTTCAACCTTCAGGTGACTTCTAACCTGACTGAAATCGGACATGTCCTGCACTGTGCTCACACTAGTTACAATGCTCTCTAACAACTCTGAGGTTGGCAAGTCATCAACAGTAATCAACCATTTTTTTACTTACAATTCTTCAGAAAAATCATGTATAAATTACACTGTACTTTAAGTGAAGATGATTTTCACCATCGCACATTACGACAACACTGCCAGTGCATCATGCGCCAGGAATTTTAACCAGCAACTCCCTTATTAAAAGCTTCATCTTGCAGTAAACAGCAGAGTGGCCAAATTTGCAGTGCACCCCCAAAATGCATCTCACACAGCATATACCCATAGTAATCAACGTTAAATCAAAGTTAGTCCATTTCAGTAGAAAAATATTAATGTTCAGATAATACCTGAAGTGGGGGAAGTGCAGTGGTGAGAACAACACAGCATGTGGAGCCCAGTTCAGAGAATGGTTGGAGGACAACGTCACAGTCTAAGAGTGGAGTGACACCATTCCTCATATTCATGTTTCTTCTTCATGTGAATTGCTGATGCGCTGCTGGAGGGCATGCTTGACACCAGCCACATGGTCACACTTGTAGGACAGGTCCTTGGTTACTGCTTTAAACACAGGGAAGCTCTGTGCTTTAAAGAGTGGTGCGCAGAAGGCGAATGGCACGCTGGTAAAGCTGCTGGACTACTGACACCATATTCCTAAGGGAAGGGAAAACAATTATAAGGAGAGTGAATAATGAGAGGGGGAATGAGAAGCTGTATCGATACACCAGCATGAACTATACAGCTGTCCTGCACTGAGACACCTGAATGTAAAATCGTTAGTTATAGCTCTGTTTGATAAGTGTAAAAGTCTAATATGAGAAGAGATCCATTAAGTGTAAAAATTATGTTCATACTCAACATTTTTTTTTTATCTTGGAACTGGCATGCCCAAACCCCATAAGAAGACATAAAATACATGATTTTATTCGAAATATATGGCAACCCTCTTATAAGAGGTGCAGTGTGTAATATAAAGGTGTACTCACCGAGCCCCGACAGAGAAGCAGTTGTTGCGGTTTGGGTGGAGGCAGAAGAGCGAGGCCACGCAGTAAACACAGCACAACAACATGGACAGCAGCCGTTTCTTTAAAGACATCTTCAGTCTAATGGAAAAACACAAATGTAAACAATAGTGCGGTAAAATTGGCGTCACTGGTACACTGACAAAAAGCAGGAAGAAAAAAGAAATAACATCCTCTCTTGAACTTTTGACCTAAATGCAAAATATTCAACATTTCTGAACTAAAACCAAAACATTTAGCACAATTGATTATGTAACTTTGTTTTCTTTACCGACTATCATTTTGTAATATTTCTTTCCTCTACCGCCATCAAAATATTCCGGTACAAGCGAGTCTTCAGGACATATTAAGTTAAATGTGGACTGACGTTGTCCTGGGAGAACACTAAAATACTTCGAACATTGATTTGATATTTGATATCTGACCAGGAAGCTATTTTGTTTAACCTTGGCAGTGAGTATGTTTGCGGTCACATGAAATCATTTTTCTTAAACTAAACTTAAATTGTTCCATGACCAGGGGGCATAGTACGTAACTGCATTGTTCAAGTTCAAAGAAAAACTTTGACAACACTGAAGCTCATCCATCTTCATGATCTGGTTTCGATTCAAGGGTAAAGGACAGAGGAAGTTGTATGCTGTCCAGATTTTAAAGCTCCCTGAGGCAAACTGTTATTTGTGATACTGGTCTATATAAATAAAAATTACTTGACTTGACTCTTAAAATAGTTTTGTCTACTCACTAGCAAAGATCTTTAGGACAGCAAAAGCTGGTGTCCTAAAAACACAACCTCCTTTCTCTAAAGGGGTGCTAGAATTGACAAAAACTGAAAGTTCCTCGTAGTCACATTGATATTTAAACAACAAAGTAGCAGTAGCTTAATCCCTTGATTCTGTTGAAGGCTACAACAACCTGAAAACATCACCCATATCACCTTCACAATTCTTTCCAGAAGAACTCTTTCCTTTTCTGATAGACTGATCTTCCAAAACTGGAGGACTCCTTGCTTTGGTTGGATGGAAAAAATATACTCCTTGGAAACAGATCCCAGGTCCAGGTGAAGGTACAAGAATCCGTCAGGGCAGTTGGAGGATGGCGTTGGCAGAGGTGTAAACAAGACCCCGGCTTCCTGGGTGCTGCTGCTGGGCACGGGGCACAGTAACTGCTGACCCACGCTTTGTTTTGAAAGGTCCTGAAAGGTCTAGCAGGGGTGAATAACATTCTTTCATTGTGTGTCTGTTGGAGCATTTTTTTTTGGCTCCAGGGATGAAGGGGGCGTTTGGAGAGATGATATAACAAGGATCTTTCTTCTCAGGTGGCTGCGTACCTTCTGTTGCTCTGGGTTAGCTATTGTAGTGTTGGGGTTTGAGGATATGTGTGCGAAACTGAACGAGACAGTCAGGCTGGGCTAACATATAATCTAGATTTTTACCAGTGTTGCTATTCTGTGACAAAATCTTCTACCTAGAAATATCTAACTTTCCGAGTATTTTTTCACATTGGCAAGTCTAAAGTCATGCTATAGCTCTGTGAGACTCCAGCTTAAATGCGTGCAAACATGGGGACATTCATCACATTTATAGTCTGTTTTCCAGCAATGTTTGGTTTCAACATATTTAGCGAGTTAATGTCTAGCATTTGCTAATAGCAATTTAGCATTGAAAAAAGGTACGGTTGAGGCTAATAAGAATGCCATTAGTTTCCACATGTGTGATAGAAGTTTTGGACAAAAAAAAAACATTTTTGACCTGATGGTGGAACTAGATAAAATGTCAAACAATCGCCATACATACGGTTCCTAGACCTTTTTCACGACAGACCCTTGTCATAAAAAACAAAGGTGAGCACATTTCATTAACAATGTCCCAAAGCCCAAAGTGTCCCAGTAAACATGCAAGTAAACGCATACACATTACCAGGATAGCATTATATAACATTTGCAGTTTAATAAACTTTTGTCTGTAGTCTTACTTATTTAATTCTGAAGTGGCCTTTCAACGAGACTTGAGATAAAGAAACTCTCTTGAACACAAGAAACCAAAAGGCCATTGACACAAACACTATCGAGGCTATTCATTAACCAGCTTAAGTTTAGGTAAGGATTTCTCTAGTCAGATTTGCTTTTCCTTTTAGCAATAGCTGCTACTGGCTTGAGAAGCTGGTGTGATGCCAGGTGGTGTTTTGAGTGTGTGCAGCGAGAAAAGGCATCATTAGCCAGATCTATTTGTGTGTGAATCTTAGTGGAAAATTGTCCCATCATGCCAGATGTCTCTCCTGGGGCCACTGGGGCCAGAGGAGAACGTGGGCCATCAGGGTTAGAGTTTAACTATATCCATTCAGCTCGCTACAGTACACAAACATGGTTGTATCCACTTGAGTGTTATAGCAATGAATGGTTCTTAGTACTTCTTACTTTATCACTACTGCCTTTTTTTACACTGTCATTGCTATTTATGGATGCAATACAACATCTGATTCTTAACATGTAAATTGCATTGGAGCTCCAATACACTCAATGTTTCTAATCAGCTTGATTGTGTCTGTACTGTAACATGTCCCTGTATAAGGTGCTGTTTAGGCAATATATCAAAATGAAATTCAGCCATTGTTAGATACAATTGCTATTCCTCAAGTGACATGTCATTTTTTTTTTTTTTTTTTTGCCATTTATTTATTCAGGACTGATTTAATTTATTTATGGTAATTTAGCAGTCCATAGTACATTAACCCTTACCAAGTCAACGTTACAAAAAAACTGTCTTGATTAAAAATGATAAATGAAGTTATTTGAATTACTAAAATGGAGATATTCCTGACGACAGAGAGCCAGCAGGCAGACTGCCGGTACAAGGGTCAATCCCAAAGAGGCAACAACAGCCATGGATGAGCAGCGGAAGGCTGGAGTGTGTGTTTGTGCTGTTGTGTGTGTGCGTCTATATGCTGTGTGTGTATGTGTGTGTGAGGGGAGGAGACAAATGAGACCTGTTGATAATGCTGTGAGTGTTTCTGTCCTTCTGTATTCACTTAAGAGATTTTAAGGGTACGGATGAGAACGTTGAGATCGAGGGATATTTTTAACACCAGATTTTGGCTACTTTTTTAACGCTTCAATTTGAGTCAACGTGGGAACAATACACGACATTGGATTAATGTATCTGGACGATATTGGCTGATGAGTTTCTTCATTTTGTGGTGGTCGAACCAGAACAACATTGAAGTCTTTGCAGAAGAAGTCTTTGTATGCTGATGTGTCAGTATACACTTAATAGACAGTCCTAATCTCTCTTAAAGCTTTAGAATAGATTGTTTTTGAGTGCTACTGTTTTTTTCTAACAATAAGTGTAACATTTTTGTGTTTATAAGGGATGAAAGACTGATTCTGGTCACAACAATGTCATATTTTGTGAATGTGACCTCAAGATCTTTAGATATTTTTTATCTTCAAAATGTCCAATTTGACTGATCGAGTGATCACCACTGAGCTCAATATTAGCATGACACCCGACAGCATGAGCTCCTCCAACGGGCCGACCACCCAGAGTGAAGTGAGGACCCGGTCCATGGGTATGATCCTTAGCATCGCCTCTTGCCTCATCATCTCCACCAACCTGCTGGTGGCCGTGGCTCTGCTAAAAACTACTCCTCAGGAAGAGCAGTCAGAGCTGGTGCTTTGTGCTCAACCTGGCACTAGCGGATGCCCTGGTGGGTCTGGCCATCACCGGACTGGCCACAGAAGACTTCAACAACAATATCCCTCAGAACCAGCGCGGCTATGTCGCTACTGATCCCGCCACCAACGCCACATCTCATGTTCCGGGCAAGAACCGGTGTCTGTTGCGGATGGCCTTCGTGACCTCGCCCTGCACAGCCTCCATCTTGTCCATGTTTCTGATTTCCCTCGATCGATACGCTGCCATCAAGATGCCTCCTTCGCTACTCGCAGCTGTCCAGGAAAGGGACAGCCATCGGGTTCCTGCTGGCTCTGTGGATCAGCTCCCTCACACTTGGATTCCTGCCAGGTGAGGTTCACTGATGGTGTGATAAAGAGTAATGGGGAAATGAAACTGGCATCCAGATAGAATATATAACTTAATATAAAGGTCACCTATATGCGAAATGCACTTTAATTTAATTTGAACATCAATGGATGTGACATGAAACTCCATAATTATGATAAAATACAACCCTCTCTCTTTTCTCCACCTACACCTTTCTGAGAACTGTGTATCTACAACCTTGTTCAGATTTATCTCCCCTTATGACATCATAAGGAGAGAAAGAAGCCATGCCCCCTCATTAACCGACCTTACCTAGCATTACCTCCACCATTGATAAACACCCAGTCAGATTAAGGACCAATCAGAGCAGACTGAGCTTGTTGTGTCCAGTTCAAGTTGCAGTAATGTCTATATGGAAATAACCCACATCCACTTTCCCACAGTCATGGTGCGGCAGCTGCAGACTGACGGCTACGACGGCTTCTGTGCGTTCTTCTCAGTCATCCACCAGGTGGGCATCATCGTGTTGTTCAGCGTGTGCTTCTTCCCCGTGCTCTCCGTCTTCGTTTACATCTACCTGGACATCCTGAAGATCGCCTGCAGCCACCAGAAGCAAATCTGCCAAGTCAGACAAGCTGGTTCCAGGACAGCCGACCACCAGCACCACCCCGAGCATCATCACCACTATCTGAGCCACGTCAAAGCTCTGAGGACAGTGGCCGTGCTCGTGGGCTGTTTTCTGATCCTCTGGTGCCCCTTCTTCGTGGCGTGCATAGTCCACCTTCTGTGTAAAAGCTGCAAACTCACCGAGGTTTTGGAGAATTACCTGTGGCTATTGGGACTGTCCAACTCACTGATCAACCCTCTGGTGTACGCCTTCTGGCAGAGGGAGGTGCGGTTGCAGTTGGCGGCCATGTTTTCCTGCTGTGCCGGCAGGCCGTCGGCTGCTGGACCGATAGGTGTCACGGAAAGGTGTGACGCCCCACCACCTGTACTGACAGCTTTCAATAGGTCCATGGTTCTGACTCAAGCTAATATGTCTGGGGGAGAAACCCTCAACCCTTCGTTATTGAGGCCGATTATTGAAAACAACAAGCCTTACACTGTGCCACTTTCTGCACGTCCACTTTGTAAAATAAATATATTTATCAATGTGATATCTAAGTTAATCTAAATACAAGGGCTAGGGGGTAAAAAAACGGATTTTGAGCAGCTGTGAAGAGGACTTTCTCCTCTATCGTCAAACTGAAACGTACCGTTTCGGTCCAAAGATGTAAGCTAACATCTTCATACCAGGTTGTAATATGTGAGCACCTCTTTGTTTGAACCAAGATAAAACATTCATCACTGAGACCCTTGAGAGTGTGCCATGTGTCATTTATTTATTCTAACACTTTTTTAAGATTTATTTTTTGGCGTTTTTCCACTTTATTAGATAGATTTGGAGAGACAGAGTTGAAATGGGTAAAAGAGGGGAGGACATGCAGAGAACCGACCATAGGAATTCATTCGGGTTCATTTATTATCCTGAATATTTATGTTATGAAAAGTAAATGTCATACGTAAGAGCTAATTCTTAATCAGATCTGAACAAGAGTTACATAAGTTCTTACTTTTACCTTGACTTTTTACTTTGAACTCATTCATGACATTGTTTGTAATTATGTATTTGAAAGCACTTTATTATCATCAAACATGACTACAGTATAATTGAGAGGATTGCTCCATAGTTCCAGTGAAAGCAGAGGGATCAGAGAGGTTAGTGGCAGCGGGAGTCAGGAAAGAGTTCAATGGTCCAGTTTCAAAGACTCATGTTTTTGTGTGTTGCTGATACGTCAACAAGGGTTCAGACCTTTTCCTAATGTGGAACGAGCAAGTGCATGACTTGTTTGAGCCCTTTACGCACACAGTTAAACATCCGTCACTATTCTGACATCCCACAGAGACTTGTAGAGTACACAGTCTGTGTATTAGCTTAAGGAAAAACCCACGAAAAAGTGAAAGAAGACTTTGGCAAAGGAATCAAAACAAAACAATCGAAATAAACACCTTCTTTGTGTTTTTTTTTTACTGTAGGCTACTTATTTGGTAAAAATATTTTAACAACCACAACTTAACATTTAATTTGATTTTTTCTGCTTTGACAATGGCATTAATGTTCTCAAAGGATTGTTATTTTTGGTTCAGACCTTCAGTACTAATAGATTGGATCAGTATGGGACAGTCAAGAAACATTTACATTCAACAACAGGCTTAGTTACAGTGCTGTAGAGCTACGTCCAGGTTTTACCAGAACGAAATAAAATAAACGAATAATCCAGAATTTGACTCACAACTTTATTCTAAAAAAAATCACTTTCTCTTCCGTGCCAAGTAGCCTACATTAAGACCGACCGGACAGATCACTGATACAGTAAAATGCAGTATATGTATCGAGATGGCCTGGAACCCCATGTCATTATAGATATCCTACATTGCGTGCCACTTTGTTTGATACCGTTTTATTACATCCAGTTGATTTGATAGTTTAGCTTTAATCTGAAGATAGCGGAGAGAGGAGCCCGCTGTTTATCTGAGTGACCGCTTTTCTACACGATATATTTCACAGCTGGATAACTGTTCAGTCATGGAAACTTCCTCTGCTGCTTGAATCTTGATAAATGTTGCCCACTTTGCGAGTCAGCGCTCTGTATCAACAAAGCAGTTAGGCTGGACCAAGCCGGGGATTTCTTGGTAAGATAGATAACATTTACTGTAGACTGACAGTCTGCAGTGTTTACATAAAGCCGTGACCAGCAGGGTCATGCTTGGTTGTTTGTGCATCTATTAGGGGGCTTTGGATTTCACTGTGTCTATGATAACACACATAAAAGGCAAAAAGGCTTTTTATCAATAGTTCTTGAACGGTTGGAACAAGGGCTGTTTTTATTTAGAAAATAAATGTAACACATTTTCCTTAATGTGTAACTTGAGTTTTTTAACAGCATCCATAATATCTTTATATTCCACTTGTACGAATTTATTTTGGGCACGACAATGTGGGAGAATAATACAATAGTACAAAACACACTGAAAAGTATTTATTCATTTATTTTTGTACACAATGTACACAAAAGATTTACAGTTATACAGTCAGTTACTTAATGAATTTTAGGGCAAAGGCAAAGACGCAAAGTCAAAACCAATAGTTTAAGCTTTGCATGTCAAATAAAGAATTTAGTTAAGTGTGCACATGCTGTCCATCTGCTACAGAGGCTGAGAAATAAAGAATTTAGTTAAAGTTGACATTCTGTGCAGTTTTTTTAGAAAACACTTTGGTAAACACAAATTTACCAAATTTAATGTATGGTTTTCTATGCATTTAGTTGACTAGTTTTGCTACTCGGCAGATAAATATTACTAGAAATTTAGAATTTTTATAAAATAAAATTAAGACACATCAAATGCTAAATATTTATAAGCAAACTTCGGGTAAAAGTCACTAAGAATGGTTGAAGGAACACATGGAATTTATCTGCATTACACTTGACTTTATACAATGACACGAGGACTGTTGGATCATACCGTCTGAAAATCAACTCCGAAATACAACACCAAACAGTTTGCTAAGCTTAAATTACAGCCTGAGGTAGATGCTGAATATGTGTGTGTGTGTGTGTGTGTGTGTGTGTGTGTGTGTGTGTGTGTGTGTGTGTGTGTGTGTGTGTGTGTGTGTGTGTGTGTGTGTGTGTGTGTGGTGTGTGTGTGTGTGTGTGTGTGTGTGTGAGTGTGTGTACTAGTATAAGGAATCTTATTGAGGCCCCAATTTTAACCACCGGAGTGAGGACATTTTTAGAAAGTGAGGATATTTTACCTGGTTCTCACTTCTTCAAAGGCTTGTTTGAGGGTTAAGACAATGTTTTAAGGTTCATGTTAGAATTAGGTTTATGTTAGGACTAGTGTGAGGTTTGGGGTTAGGGTAAGGGGCTAGGGAATGCTTTATCTATACACTTTCTTTCTACACTGTGTCCTTGCACTACTTTTGTGTTTATTTGTGTCTCAGGTGTTGCTCTCTTCACTTGTTTTTCTTCTTCTTCTATACCGCATTGTTCAAAGGAGCCTGATGAGGCTTAAGAATTTCATTGCCAATGGCTGCTGCTGTAATTGTTGTGCATTTCAATGGGTGTCCTCACAAATATATAAGTACAAGAATGTGTGTGTTTGTGTGTGTTGAGTGTGTGTGTGCGTGCTAGCTGCGCTGCTACGTCCTTAGCGGGCTAAAGAACGGGTGCCACAGCGCCTCCTCCAGGGTGATGCGTCTACAGGTGTCATACTCCAACATGCAGTGTAGCAGGTCAAACAGCTCCGTCTCCTCCGAGCTCTTCCTCTGCATGTACTGCTACCAGGAATAACACATTTTACCATTACTTCATAGTACTGTAAGGTGAGTACGTGAGTCAAATTTTATTTATATAGCTCATTTCAAAGCTAGGTTACAAATGCTTAACAAAGGATACATGAGTAAAATACAAACAATAAAAACAGAAGAAAAAAAAAGAGTAAATCGGGTAATAAAAGTAACTGAGTAAAAGTGCTGCACATAATTCATGCACAGAAACTTCGTGCTGCTACCTCCTCTACACCACGGCTGATATTGATTTGGCATATGTATTTGTACCTTGAGAGGTTTGCAGTGTTTCCGGATGTAATCATCACAGGAGCTCTTGTCATCCCAGTTCAGACGCTCATTCTCCACGTAATGCTGCTTTCTACACACAATACAGTACGTATGGGTTAAGTGGAGGTAGCCAGTAGCTTCAGTTCATTCTCCCAAAGGAGGGTAAGCAAGGCAGCGTTGCAATCTAGAATCTTACCACAAGATGCCACTAAATACTATATTAGTTTAGATATTACACACTGTTCATTAAACCCATTGATGCTGATGCTGCGCGACAGACAGGAGATACTGTACATGTTGCGTCCCGCAGCATCAGGCATCATGGTTAAAGATTTTTTGACAACCTTAGTTTTCAGAAAATTTAGAAGACGATTACTTCATGCTCCTTTAAACATTTTGCAAGAAAGAATGAAAAAAAAATCACATCACAAAAAAAAAATGTGTTTGATAGAGGTGAACAATTACTTTGTCTTCTTCAGTAGGTGGGGGGGAATCGGTCCGAGGACTTTCTCCATCATGGCCAGATGTTCTATACTGTCGTGGGTCTAAAACAACAGATAGGACTGTCAATGTTCCTGTGTTGTGTGTGTGTGTGTGTGTGTGTACGCGCGGGTGTGTGTGTGTGATGGTGCGTATGCGTGTGTGTGTGTTTGTGTATTTGTGCCTGTGTGTAGGTACCTACCGAAAAGAGTGTACGTCCCAGATAAAACTCCATCAGAACGCAGCCTAGACTCCAAACGTCACACGACTGGTTCCAGCCCAGGTCTGTGCACAAAAACACGCACACAATTAAAAAAAATATATATGATAGTGATTGAGACAACGGGCATAATCAAAAGTATTGTGTGTGTGTGTGTGTGTGTGTGTGTGTGTGTGTGTGTGTGTGTGTGTGTGTGTGTGTGTGTGTGTGTGTGGGGTGTGTGTGTGTGTGTGTGTGTGTGTGTGTGTGTGTATGTGTGTGTGTGTGTGTGTGTGTGTGTGTGTGTGTGTGTGTGTGTGTGTGTGTGTGTGTTTTTGTTTGTGAGTACCTAGTATGATCTCTGGCGCTCGGTAGTGGCGCGTTGACACCAGGGATTCGTGATGTTCGTGGTCAAATGTGGCGGTGCCAAAATCTACCACCTTTACATCCAGACTCCTCAGTTTCCTCTCCTCACAGTTCTGTCCACACACACACACACACACACACACACACACACACACACACACACACACACACACACACACACACACACACACACACACACACACACACACACACACACACACACACACACACACACACACACACACACACACACACACACACACACACACACACACACACACACAACACACACACACACACACACACACACACACAGTTAAACATCCGTCACTATTTTGGCCTGGAAATGACAGCGTGACACGGTCTATCTGTTTTTCCTCACTTGTTCTTATAAAAGGTGGTTTACCGTCTCATTATTGTACTCCAGGTCGTAATCCGAGGAGACAAACAGGATGTTTTCTGGCTTCAGGTCCGTGTGAGTCAGCTTGTTACGATGCAGGACTGTAAAAACACACACACACACACACACACACACACACACACACACACACACACACACACACACACACACACACACACACACACACACACACACACACACACACACACAAACACACATTGTAAATTGCAGGTTTCGGTTAAATCATAGATTTCTTTCTCGCAGTACTGCACCAAGTGAGTTGAACAACACACAAGCCAAGTTTACATCCCAATTGAAAAAAGGAAATTCAGATAAATATCACAGTCAAAAACCCCAAAACATGATTCATTGTGCCGAATGTAGGTATTGAAAAACTAACTATTTTCATTAATGCAAGGGTACAATTATGCAATACAGTAATTTAATTGACAGGTGAACAACTCAGTTAAACACATTTTTTTACAGCACTCGCTTGTGACACACAGACACAGACACAGACACAGACACACACACACACCCCCCCCCCCCCACACACACACACACACACGCACACACACACACACACGACTCACAGCATACAGCTCTGAAGGTCTGGAAAGCGATGTTCCTGATCATCTCCACGCTGAAGGGCAGGAATCTGTTCTGTTGGAGGAACTCAAAGGTGCTGAGGCCCAGCAGCTCAAACACAATGCAAATGTGACCGTCATGATCGAACCAGTCCAACATCCGCACACAGGCACTGGCAGGGGGGAGTAAAAGATCCATAAACATGTGTAGCATTTCCCTCATTGAAAGGCTTAAGAATTCAAATGCACAATCAAAGCTTTTTTTTTTTTGCACGTGTATGGTTTGAAACCCCAGCTAGCCTCAGCTTAAGCCCATACATTATGTATTAAATCAAATACTTTTAGGGGAGAAAGAGACGGTGTTTGGTATTTAGTGCAGCAGCTAATACACTCACAATCTGTTGTCTTCATCCAGGCTGTTTATCTCCTCCAGCACGGCGATCTCCGACCTCGCTACTTCACGGAACGACTCAAAGTTCCTCACAATCTTCACCGCGACATGCTCCTCTCTGTCCAACACACAGGTAGATGCACACAGGCAGGCAGGGAAATTAAACAAACTAAACAGAACTAATGCTATAAAAACCTAATTATTAAACTGATGATTTAACTATTTCTGGCGTTTGGTTGTTGGCTAATAAAGCAGGATGTTGTCATGACGAATAGAAACCTGGAAAACCTTATCACAAAGATTAACTAGAACTGCAAGCAGTTATGAACGGGGGCCAATTCGACGCGACTCGGGATCGGGCGTCGTCGTCCGCGGCGCCGGCCCCTCGCTTCACGGAATCCGGGGATGTAAAGTTTTTGAATGTGCGATGTTCGGTGTGGGAGTTATAGCCCCAAACGCGTTGTCTTGACACGATGTATAGTTTTTACGTACAAGGTATTACAAGGAAGCTAATCGGCGAATCTTTAAAGCGCTACCGTTTGGTCTTCCGATGGTCGTAGAAAAATTCTTTATCCTATTTTTGCTCGTGGGAGTCGGTAGAGCATAATGCTTTTGGTTTCGTCCAAATCGGGCGAAAACTGTAGGAGGAGTGTGTTTTGGTGACTGACACAGTTTTTGCGATGTAGCGAAAAATGTATATATACGCAAATGGGCGTGGCCTATCTCAAAAGATTCAGCTGACTTCTGGGCATCTGTGGATATAAAGTTTTTGACTGTCGGACTTTCGGTGTGGAAGTTATACACGTTTTACTTTTTTGTAGCGCCACCTAGTGGCCGGTATGTCTGATTTTTTTTGTCTGCGTACCAGGCACGGACTTGGATCTAGTCATGCAAGTGGCATGTCCCTACCCTCTACGGTTTGGGCTGCAGCACCAGTTTTACGCGCAGAAAAATAGGAATAATAATAACTAGAACTGCAAGCAGTTATGAACGGGGGCCAACTCGACGCGACTCGGGATCGGGCGTCGTCGTCCGCGGCGCCGGCCCCTCGATTTACGGAATCCGGGGATGTAAAGTTTTTGAATGTGGGATGTTCGGTCTGGGAGTTATAGCCCCAAACGTGTTTTCTATGCTTATTGTGGTTTTGGTGCCCCCTATGGATGACATTCGCAAAACTGTGTTTGATAGAAAGATGCAGCTCAATGTACCGAACAAGTGGATGTCAAGTTTTTGAATGTGCGATGTTTGGTTGGGGATTTATGAGCAAAAGCAGATTGTCAGCCTCTCCATAGTAAAGAAACTTTTTTGAATTTTCCCATTTTCCCGCCGAAAGACTTAGGAAATGGCGAAAAGAGGCAAAAAAATTGAAAAACTATTTTTTTTAATAAGTCCGGCCCAAATAAGAATTTCTTGCCCATATTTTTGCCATAGGCTCAGGTATGCCCCATGATAGTCTCCCTTGAGTTTCAAGAAAATCCTCTTTTTTTTTTTTTTTAAGGAATTTTCGCAAATCTTTAAAGCGCTACCGTTTGGTGTTCCGATGGTCGTAGAGGAATTATTTTATCAGCTTTTGCTTGTGGGAGTCAGTAGAGCATAATGCTTTTAGTTTCGTCCAAATCGGGCGAAAACTGTAGGAGGAGTATGTTTTGGTGACTGACACAGTTTTAGCGATGTAGCGAAAAATCTATATATACGCAAATGGGCGTGGCCTATCTCAAAAGATGCAGCTGACTTGTGGGCATCTGTGGATGTAAAGTTTTTGACTGTCGGACTTTCGGTGCGGAAGTTATAGCCCAAAACGCCTTTTCCTTTGTTGTAGCGCCACCTAGTGGCTGGGATGTCTGAATTTTTTTGTATGCTGAGAGACCGGGGGTTTGAACTAGTGCTGCAAGTGGAATGTCCCAACCCTTTACGGTTTGGGCTGCAGCACCACTTCTAAACATGGAATAATAATAATAACTAGAACTGCAAGCAGTTTTGACCGGGGGCCAAGCCTCCCACGCGACTCGGGATCGGGCGGCGTCGTCCGCTGCGCCGGCCCCTCTCTTCACGGAAACAGGGGATGTAAAGTTTTTGAATGTGGGATGTTCGGTTTGGGAGTTACAGACCAAAAAGCAAAGAACTAGCATAGAAATAGGCTATAGTGGATGAGGAGATATAAACTTTTTGTGTTTTTGGCGCCCCTTTATGGCGAGATTTTCCAATTTTTTTTATGAACGCTAATAAGGATAGCACCAACGTACGTCTAAAATTTGGACTCGATATGATGTACAGTTTTAGATTTATGAATATTTACGAACAAGGTAGTACAAGTTAGCTAATTTTCAAATATTCAAAGCGCTACCGTTTCGTCATCGAAGGTCGTATCAAAATTCTTTCGAACAAGTTTTTTCCGTGTGGGTTGGTAGATGTTTTGTGCAAAGGTTGGTGTCAATTGTGCAAAAATTGTGGGAGGAGTAGCGAAAAATAAGTTTTTCAGTTTTTGCGATTTTGCGAAAAATCTAATTATACGCAAATGGGCGTGGCCTATGCCAAAAGATGCAGCTGACTCCAGTGAATATGTGGATATAAAGTTTTTGACTGTGGGACGTTCGGTGTGGGAGTTATATAGGTATTGGTGTTTACAAGATATACATTTTGTGTGCTTTTGGCGCCCCCTTATGGATGAATTTCGCAAAACTTGGAATGTTGGAACAATGCACCTCAATTTACAGAACAAGTGGATGTCAAGTTTTTTAATGTGCGATGTTTGGTTGGGGAGTTATGAGCAAAAACAGATTGTCAGCCTATTTACTGTAAAGAGACTCTTTTTTGACTTTTTGAATTTGCCGCCGAAAACTGCAAAACTAATTTTCTTAATAAGTCCAGCCCACATTAATATTTCTTGGCCAAATTTTATATATAGAAGCAGGTATGCCCCATGCTGGTCTCCATAGCGTTTTAAGAAAATTCCTTCGGCCAATTAGGAGATATAAAATTTCCTCAATTATAGTGCCCCCTTATGGCGAAAATTTCCGATTTTTTTTTTGAACGCAACTAAGGGTAGCCCCAACATATGTCTAAAATTTGGACTTGATCCGACTTATGATTTTGGATTTATGAATTTCTACGTAAAACGTAGCTAATCGACAAATATTTAAAACGCTACCGTTTCGTTATCCATGGTCGGATCAAAATTCTGTGTGATAATTTCTTTCCGTGTGGGTCGGTAGATGTTCTGTGCAAACTTTGGTGTCAATTGTCCAAAAATTGTGGGAGGAGTAGCGAAAAATCTGTTTTTCAGTTTTCGCGATTTTGCGAAAAATCTATAATATCGCAAATGGGCGTGGCCTATGCCAAATGATGCAGCTGACTCCAGTGCATCTGTGGATATAAAGTTTTTGACTGTGGGACGTTCGGTGTGGGAGTTATGACCCCAAACGCGTTTTCCTTTGTTGTAGCGCCACCTAGTGGCCGGCATGTCTGAATTTTGTTGTATGCGTAGTCCGGACGGACCTGGATCTAGTCATGCAATTGGCATGTCTGCACCCTTTACGGTTTGGGCTGTGCACGCAGTTTTAGGGAGGTACAAATAATAATAAAAAAAATCCTTACAAAAACAATAGGGTTCCCTGCCCCGCAGGGCTTGGGAACCGCGTTGCTGTGCAAAACGCGGTCCCAGCTCCTGCTCGGGCTTGGCCCCCTAACTAGAACTGCAAGCAGTTGTGAACGGGGGCCATTCCTGCGCGACTCGGGATCGGGCGTCGTCGTCCGCGGCGCCTGCCCCTCGCTTGACGGAATCCGGGGATGTAAAGTTTTTGAATGTGCGATGTTCGGTGTGGGAGTTATAGGCCCAAACGCGTTTTCTTTGCTTTTTGTGGTTTTGGTGCCCCCTATGGATGACATTGGCAAAACTGTCTTTGATAGAAAGATGCACCTCAATGTACCGAACAAGTGGATATTAAATTTTTCAATGTGCGATGTTTGGTTGGGGAGTTATGAGCAAAATGAAATTGTGAACCTCTCCATTGTAAAGACAGTTTTTTGAATTTTCCCATTTTCCCGCCGAAAGACTTAGGAAATGGCGAAAAGAGGCAAAAAAATTGAAAAACTGTTTTTTTTAATAAGTCCGGCATACATAGGAATTTCTTGGCCATATTTTTTTTATAGACTCAGGTATGCCCCATGATAGTCTCCCTTGAGTTGCAAGAAAATCCCTTTTTTTTTTTTTTTCAAGGAATTTTCGCGAATCTTTAAAGCGCTACCGTTTGGTCTTCCGATGG
>CM047519.1:5381550-5400834 GCA_026122265.1 Ammodytes dubius | reverse complement strand
GGTAGGGGAGGTTACACTGCCGTCGCACCTGTCGTCTAAAGCCCGTAGATTTGTTCACCTTGGGCCAATGACGTGAGGTCCACTATGTAATTGTATCCGTGCGTGTTCAAGTCTGCGGTGCCTTGGCGGGCCTGGTAGCTGTGTTCCAACAGGATGGAGGTGCGAGTCTCGTAGGGGGTCCACCCTCCCTCGTCGTTGGCCCACTCCCAGTACACCCCGCTGCCCAGGCCAGACGACTGGGCAAACAGAGACCGCCGCACAGAGCGGGTTTTTCCTGGAGATGAAAAGAAATCGGGTTTTAAGTGATTGCAAGAATGTGAAATATACATTTTCACGTCTGGGAGGACTTGTATTGTAGGCCTACTATTTTCAATGTTGATATTGAAAACAAAATAAATTAAATATAAATCTAGACAACTACAAATAAATAAATAATGTAAAAATAAATCCACATCTATAGTCCAAAAACCAAAACTGTAAAGAAAATATCAAATCAATAACTTTGGGTCAGGGACAACTTTGTATAAAACATGACTTCCTGGTCCAGGGAAAAGGTAAGCAGTCTTACTTCCCTTATTTGAACGTTTTTAATTTGAACACACTAATCATACATATTTAACAACACTTTTGTTTTTGCTTCAATTTTTCATGAGCTGACTTTACAGATTGAAGACTTTTTTTAAGTAACACAAAAGGCCAATTTCTCTCAAATTCGCTTAAATCTGAGTTGGTGTGTACTTCCCCTTTGACTCCGTTGATAAGCCACCTGACCGGTGTGGCATATCAAGATGCTGATAGGCAACATGATTATTGCGGTGATCACAATACAATGTGCAGTTTATCACACAGCAGCACAAATGTGGATGGATTTGAACACATTTGTGAACAGTACAGAGAGAACTAGGCCGTTGGTGTACGTTGACAAAGTTTTTTTTCCAGCTTTTATTTGAGCAAAAACAAGTGTTGCGTTTATATTGTTGTTCAGTGTATGACTAATGAGGGAGGACTATTGTGACATACGTCAACAATGTGACGACTGAAAGCAAATCCATATGGACAAGCTAGCTAACGTGAGATGACAGAAAAGCCCAACAGAGTGGTCTGTATCTCATAACTTCACCCTGTCTAAACTTTAGCATGTAAACACCAAAACAACAGCGACCCTGACACAGAAATGCAAAGCCGCTAACATTAGCTTTGTGTTAGCCTGGCCTGGTAACTGAGTTTTTTGGCTAAAAAAGGAAAATATTATCACGGAAATAAGGCTGGTATATTCGGGAAGTAAATGCCATTGTACCTGTGTCCTGGCGAAATTGTTTCAAGCTTGGTATGTCGATGAGGTATTGCGAGAGGCTGGGGTCTGATTGTCCCAGGCAGATGCTCGTTGAGCCGGGTCCCCCTCCTCTATGACCCCGCGGTGCTAAGCTCCTCTCGATGTGTGCGCACACTTGCCCGCTGTAGGGCCGCCAGTAACCCTGGTCGTCCTGCCATTCCCACACCGCTATCATAGGCTGGGACTGTCCCACAGCTCCAGAGGGAGTAGCCGACACCGACGGCCCGTTTCTGGAGCCGTTCACACGGGCACAGGAACCAGAGACAATCGCCATATTCACGGAGCTTCACCAGTTTCACAGCTAACAACAGCTAGCCTCTGGTTAGCTAGGGCCAACGACGAAGAAAAAAATAAAGTCTGCCAGCTAGGCTAGCTTGGCTCGTTAAAAATGTCCATTGTTATGTTTATTAACACGCCGTGTTTGATGGAGATGCGAAGTAAACATCAAATGTTAAACGGCCTAGGTAAACATTTAACTGCATGTTGACAAAGCTGATGCATTCACGGGCTTAGCTTTGTGACAGCGTTGCCAGGTTTCCTTCCGTCTCTGCGGCTGCCTTCAGGGACCGCTGGGAAAATCGCAATTCAAGGCACGTTTGAAGGCACCAACCACAAATGGGAACTTTGTTAAATGTGTTAGCGACAAAAGCAAAGGACGCTGCTTTTGGAGTTAGGTGATGTGATTTAGAATTGAATTATCTGTTTGTAGACAAAGTATGAGGGTATTTCTTCAATATGTTTTTACATCTAATGTCCTACTTTAATGCAATTGTACCAAACACCAGACAATTGATGGTTCCACAACATCTATCATTGCATTTATTTGTATTTTTTACTTTTTATATAATTCAGGCAGAGAATAGGAAATACAAGCTCAACAAAGACATTCAACGCCAAACCAAATTAAACATGTCAAAAAATGCAATTTAAAAAAATAAATAACAAAGGTGTTTGGTTAGGGAAATGTGGGCAGAGAAAGTCTTCTTTTTATCATTTTACTATTGCTTTGCCTGACCAACCTTCCCCATTTTAAATCAGTAGCTTGCTTACAAGTGCACTTGAAGGTTGCATTATTCTTCTTGAACGAAAGACATCTTCATTGTCTTGTCTTTTCCTCATGTCTTTCTCTGCTTCTTTATTCAAAGGGGATCAGATCCCTCTCAATAGTATTGCTGCCCTCAACTGGAGATGGATGGGTACGACACAAATAACAGGCTGATCACTTAAATAATCATTTTAAAACATACCTTCAGCTATTCCAACAAATACAAATATTAGGTGGAAGGAGCTGGAAAATGGAAATTATAGATATGTGTTCTTGGCCACAGTTTTCAACAAAGCTGACTTAAATCTATAGTGTATAACTTTTTCATATAAAAAATCACTAAATGAGTTGAAACAAAGTAGAGTAATCATATCTGCTCCAAAACTGTCTCTGTATTTCTCAGTAAAATCTCAAAAATGCCCAAAAAATGTTTACGTTGATTCTACTTTTAATAATAAACCTGGATGTACAGCAGAACGTATAACATCCATGTACAATCACTGTAGGCTCAAATAGATGCACAGACAGTATTGTTGTAATTACTCATCGGCTAAATAAGAAACGCACTAATGCTTTAAGATACAAAACGTGAAGTCATTTAATCATAAAAGCCAAAGTCTAGACTTATTGTAAAATTATGCTAAGCAGGCAGAAATAATGTGCATTGTCCAACAGCACAATTTATGCAACATGGATTATACAAAATACTAAAGCTTACACTAAACTGTGTTGTGAACTTTGGGAGAAACCGTATTATCTGGAGTGTGTTCATAATGTTCACATAGAATATATCACAAGCTGACACCTGTGACACCACTTTGAAATGTTTCGAGTTTGAGCTCAAGTGGGATTTGAGCGTATTCCATTTAACCCACAAACCAACACATAATCAATAGCTGAGGCTCAGTCTTCTCAAATTGACAAAAGTAATAATACAATCCCATAAAGACAAATAGTTGCACAACATACACACCAACATGGTTCAGTTATGCTTTTGGGAATATAAGAAGGCCATTCTATGTTCACACATAATAAACAATAAGAAGGAAAATATATAAAGCTATCAATGTACTTCTTAAAGTCTGACAGTTCAAGTGGTGTCTGACAATAAGATTTATTTCAAGGTAAACCCTATACAATCACATGTGGACCGCATCCTTGAACTGGGTTTGGACTGTGTAGAATTGACATCCCAGATTTATGAGCTTGTTAACAGCGTACATCCACACTCCATTAAATGTCCTGGGACTTGATATAGAGGGAGTTTTAACCCGTTCAAAACCATTCCAATGCACATTACTTTTCCAGGATGCTTAGACAGAGAAGAGGTTGCACTGAGATATTCCATTATAGCGAGGACATTTCACAACTGTTCACCTGTTTTAGTGTTTGTTTTTATATCAATGGCTGTGTGTTTTTTTGCATTAAAATAATACAAAATATAACAATATGCTAGAAGCATCACTTCATTTATTGATATTGGTTAGCAATTGACAAAAAATTGTGGTTTGTTAAAGAAGGTTTCTAAAGACAATTTATATATATTCATGGACAGAACAAATAACATAATAAGTATTTTATATATGTTTTTATTGCTTATGATTAGACTAAAATCCACTAATTACAATAAATAATATTTTTTTTGTGTTTGGATCATAGTTGGGTTTTGAACGGGTTAACAGATGACCAATAGTGGGCCCTTTACTTTCTATCCCCTTAACATGTCTACAAACATCTAAAAGCTGTACGTAGGGCCCACTTAACTTTAATGCTAGATTGGCCGAGATTTATATAAAACCTTGAACCTGTATGCCATGAGCAAAAAGGCAAGCCAGCAGACTTAATGCACTAGTTCTGGCCATGTCCAAATCTCTACCTTCCTGGATAAGTATTTTTAAAGCTTTTAGTGAAATGTTTGAATCCTCCATTTGACCCTGACCCTCATGTGTTCTCTCTGGCTTAACAGCAAAGGTATGCCTGAGCACTCTCACCACATACAGCCTGTGTGGATGCTTGATTCTTTTAAAATGGAAGCAATGTGATCATAGGGTGAAAAATGGAATGTATTTATTTAAGGTAGAAATACATTAATATACACTCTACAGGTCATCACAAAACTTTTGTTCACAATACACTTATTTGTCTTACCATATTTGTTCCTCCTTCTACTAAATGCATTCTGCAACTGCAAATGTACGGTGTGTGGATGGGAACAGGGATTTATTTTTTTTAATATTGGTTGGTGAATACGGTTTAATATTTGAATAATATTGCCTCTATGGGATGAAAAAGTGAATTTCAGTAATATCCATGTTTTGCATTTTTTACTCTTGTGAGACAAAACGTTGAAAATCAATAAAACATATTTGCTGAATTGGAAGGATCGTGCAACATTATCTTGAAGGCCTATTTATTTAACATTTATATATATATATTATAGTACTGTATATGCCTTACTCTTTTTTTCTATTTCTATTTACATCAGTTTAAAAGCAAACACTCACAAACACTGAAATAATCCAAATGCATCTGCAAACCTTTTGTATGTGGTATTTTGAATGGGATGAAAGGTTGTGTTCAGCCACATTACAGAAACAACACATTTTCCCACTTGCCTCTGGTGCTATCTCGCTGTGCAAATAGACTTTTTTGTTGTTGTCCTTTTTGTGCAGGTTGTAAAATATTTGCCTCTGAGATTTCTGCCTTCACCCCAATACGACAAAGGTGAACGTGATTTTTCTTCTTTATGTGTTGCTCGCAGCAGTGAGAAATGACATCTAAAAAATTCAACAGCAACAGAATCATTTCCCTATTATAATCTTCAGACCTAACTCATGTGTAAGTGTCAGAGGACTGTTTCATCTAATACTGAGTTAAACAATCTGGGCTGCACTCTTGATGCATTTTATTTATGGTGTTAATGCCAGCAAATTGCAGTTACCAATGTAGTGGCATATTTCATTTAAGGGTAAATGACAAATTGCATACAGCGGGTACATTTGAGTAATGATGAATCACACACACAGCAACACTTGATTAATGTGGGCATCTGATCTTTTAAAGGCAAGGCAATTTTATTTATATAGCGCATTTCATGCTTAGTGCCTTCCATGGTTCACAGGCATATTAAAAGTAATGTGTACATAGAAAAAAGAACAATACATTATCAAATTACAAAATAAAACAGAGGGGGAGGAGACAAAACAGAGTATGAAGTGATGATGCAAATTACCTGCTAAATGAATCTGGTGTTATTGTTTAAAAATTGTGCCCCTGTAAAAAAACATATATTGCATAGTAATACAATTAAAAAATACTGTAAATATGAAGAGCAAAAGCAGTGGAACATTTTCATGACTTTAAATTTGAAAGATACAGTATCCAGAAAAGTTGAATGGAGGCGAATATTTGGCCGTTCCTCATAACTTGATGTTTGTGTGGGTCCCACTTCTCCCACCTGGTCCCTGAAAGCAGCATGCCTCCTCCATCACTGTCAACACACACACACACACACACCACACACACACACACACACACACACACACACACACACACACACACACACACACACACACACACACACACACACACACACACACACACACACACCACACACACACACACAACACACAGTGCTGCTGAGCGCTGAACACGGTGATGGAAGTAGGAATGTGGGGAATGTGGCGAAAAGAGATTGAGTAGGAGCAGCTCCCAGATCAGTTTTTTTTTTCACATTCATGCACAGACTGACTGCACACCTGGCAGCTGCTGGAGCGTCAAGTTTAAGGAAAGTACGGGAAGAACATTTGTGCTACACAGACCTCAGCACTGTCTGATAGAGAGCAGCAGTGCTAAGATGTGGGTGGAGGGGGAGGGAGTATAGAGGAATGCCTGGCACGTTGCCTGGCACTCTAATGTTCATATGAGAACCTATAGTGTCTATTAGTAATTATAGAGATGTGAGAAGAGACCAGCACACAAAGGCTGTTAACGTGGTTTGGATGATGTGTTGAAGAACCATATACCAACATGGGCTTGACCCTGGTGATTGGACATAATTGGATGAGGACGTATATCTCAATTGAAGTTGCATTGAAATAGCCTAATATTGCACACCACAGAGAACGATCTGAAGAAAGCTTGAGCCGAAAAGTGTCAAGAGTTGATTTATTGTGAAGTGAGCCTAACTAAACAAGTGAGATGACAGTATTTTGCCCTTCTTGTAGATGTGTACCTTTTTCTTTATTTTTTGGGGGAAAATGCATTTGGATTTTGGCTTCAGCACTCCACTGAGCATCTCCATTGTTAAAGGGCCGTCTCCTTTTTTTTTTCAATTCCACACCACAGCTCAGAAACCTGTATGTATGTATGGAGACTTCGAGGTCAGTGCCGGTGCAATTTGAATAGTGTGGATGGCACCAATGAGCCCTGTTGCACTTGAGTTACACCTTTCCCTGGGCCAGGCTGAGGCTTGTAAGGAGAGGCGTTCCAGTTGAAGATGAAATAATGAAATATCTCCTCTCACTGAACAAGGTCTCACTGCAGCTGAAGGGGCCGAGGCCGGATCCACAGGAGCAGAACAATCTCCATTAACCAGCGGCTCCTCTGCCCACACTGTGGCTATCAGTAACAATGAAGAGTCCTCTCTCTCGCTTTCCCTCTCTCTCTCTCTCTTCTCTCTGTCTCTCTTTCTCTCTCTTGTGAAAGAGTCAGGGGGTAACTGCTCAGAACAGACAGTGTAGTCACTCATCTATTTCAAATGAAAAGTCTTGGTCCCTCAGAGAGAGAGAGAGAAATACATCGGTCAATGTACGTTACACTTGGAGACAGTTAAAGGCAATAGAGTCTATTTTTACAAGAGATGCACCGATCCACTATAGAAGGAGCCTCAGAGTGGAAACAACCAGTGCTATGACATCTGTATGAGCAAGAGGCAAGTTCAAAGGGTGAATTGATGATGACATAATTAAGTGTGTGCCAATTTTGTGCCTACTGCATGCTACATATTTTTTTATGATGAGCTGTAGAGGTAGAATATATAAAGAAAAAAGTTGATGCGATTTTGGTACGCAGCCTGGGATACTTTTTTGAGACATTAGCCTCTGCTGAGCCCCAATTCGACAGAGACTTGTAAAAGGCTCTACAACTGGATTCACGCCTAAGAGTTTGAGACCGCGCTGACAGAATCTCGGTGCAGGTTTTACCGTCTGTCATATAGTGGAAAGCTTGCTATCGTACAGGAATGATCTGCCAAAAAAATATATCTCCTGAGTACGGCCCTTTTATAGAGCGGACTTTGAAAATGGCTTCAAAAGATGGCTCCGAAATGTTTGTAGCTTGCTCTTTCGCAGACACCAACAGCTGTCTGTCTGTCTGTATGGATTCACACTTGCAGCATGATTTCCAATGATTCACGGCAAACATTTCAGTTCAAATGTGTCAAAACATGTCAAAAAATTTCTCAAATTTTTCATGGTATCAGTATGTTCCAAACTCGCATAATTTCTCCACAATATGACTTAACAAAAAGTAGTTTTGTGGCTCTGCCTTGACTTTCAAATACATTGGTTTTTGGCTATTTTGCTTCCATACCATGTACAAAATCTTAATTTATTTGACTAAACCTTGTCTGTTTGTGTCTGTATATTTCTCCTATACCACCATCTGGCAGCCATTATCTTAACAATTCAATTTTCTTCAATACCACATTTTTTAGTTACTGTATATTAACGCAAGCTGCCCATGTTTTTGTCAAGTATACTCACGTACATATTTGTATGTAATAACAACATATGCTTCAATAACAAAACCATTTGGAAATATGTAATTTATCGTGGGACTTGTGTCCAGCAGTGAAGGGAAATGATACAATTGTCTTAAATCATTGTGAGCATTTAGTAAGAGTCTCCCTGAAGGTAAATTTTTTTAGATTTTAGGAAGGGTTTTTTTTTTTAAAAAAAAAAAAAAAATTTTCTTTGGGGAAAAAGGGGGGGAAAAAAACCCTCCCTGGCAATTTTTTTAAAGGAAAAAAGGGGGGGGGAAAAAAAGACAGAGAAAAAAAAAAAAACACAAGAGGGGGGAAAAAAAAAAAAAAAAGGAAAATTTTTTTGGGGGAAAAAAAAAAAAAAAAAAAAAAGGGTTTTTTTTTTTTAAAAAAGGGTTTAGACGTAAAAAAGGCCCCCCCCCCAAAAAAAAAAGGGGGGTTTTTTTTTCCCCCCCCCCCCTTTTTTTTTTTTTGGGGAAAAAGAATTTTTTAAAAAAAAATTTAAAACCCTTTTCTTCCCTTTTTTTTTAAATTTTTTAAAAAAAAGCCCCCCAAAAATTTTTAAACCCCCCCTTTTTAACCTTTTTAATTTTTTTTTTTTTTTATTGGGGGTTTTTTTTTTGTTTTTTGGGGGGGGGAAAATTTGGGAAAAAAAGGGTTTTTTCCCCCTTTGGGGCCCCTTTTTGGGGGGGTTTAAATTTGGGGTTTTGGGGTTTTTTTTTTGTTTTATTTTTTTTTTAAAAAATTTTTTTTGGGGAAAAATTTTCTAGTTGGAAAAAAAATTTTTTAAAAACTTTTTTTAAATTTTTTAAAAAAAAAAGAAAAAAAAGGGGGGAAACCCAAAAAACCCCTTTTTTTTTTTTAAAAAATTTTTTTTAAAAAAAAGGGGTTTTTTTTTCCCCAACCTTTTTTAAAAGGGTTTTTTTGAATTTCCGTTTACTCCCGGTACCGGGGTTTTTTTTCCCCAAAAAAAAAAAAAAAAAAATTTTTTTATTTAAACCCTTTTCCCCCTTGTGCCTTTAAAAAAAATTTTAACCCCTTTTTTTTCCTTTTTTAAAAAGGGGGGAACCCAAAAAATCCCAACCCTTTTTTTTAACCCCCAAATTAAAAAAAAGGGGTTTTTTTTTAAAAATTTTTTTTTTTTAAAAAAGGGGGGGGAAAAAAAAACAAATTTTTTAAAAACCCCCCTTGCCTTTTAAAAACCCCCAAAATTTTTAAAATTTTTTTTTTAAAACCGGGTTTTTTTTTTTTTTCCGGGTTCCTTTTTTAAAAAAAAGGGGAAAATGCCCTTTAAGGAAAAAATTAAATTTTTTTAAAAAAAAATTTTTTTGGGGGGGGGTTTTTTTTTTTCCCCCCCCCCAAAAAGGGGGAAAAGGGGGGGGTTTTTTTTTCCCCCGGGGGGTCCTCCCCTTTGAACCCCCCTTTTTTTTTTTTAAAAAAAAAATTTTTTTTTAAAAAAAAAATTTTTAAAAAAAAAAAATTGGAAAAATTTTTTGGGTTTTGGGGGGTTTTTTTTTTTCCCTTTTTTTTTTTTTTCCCAAAAAAAGGGTTTGGGTAAAAAACCCCCCGATTTAAAACCCCCTTTTCCCCCCTTTTTAAAAACCAATCCCTTTTTTGGGGTTTTTTTTAAATTTTCCCCTTTTTTTGGGGGGCCCCCCGGGGGGGAAAATTCTTTAATTTTTTAAATTGGGTTTAAAAAAAAAATTTTTTTTTTTTTTTTTTTTTTTTCAAAAAATTTTTTTTTTTTTTTAAATTTTTTAAAAAAAAAAAAAAAAAAATCCCCAAAAAAAAAAAATTTTTTTAAAAATTTTCTTTTTTAAATTAAAAAGGCCCTTTTTTCCCCCCCAAAATTTTTTGGGGGGAAAAAAATTAAAAAAATTTTTGGGGGGAAAGGGTTTTAAAAAAAATTTTTACCCAAAAACAATTTTTTAAAAAAATTTTTTTTTTAAAATTTTTGGGGGGGAAAAGGGAAAAAAACATTTTGGGGGCCCCAAAAAAAAAAGGGTCAATTTTTCCCCCCTCCAAGGGGGTTTTTTAAAAAAAAAAAATTTTTTTATTTTTTTAAAAAAAACCCCCCTTTTTTTTTTCCCCCCCTTTTTTTGGGGGGTTTTTTAAAAAAAAAAAAATTTTTTTTTCCTTTTCTAAATTTTTAAAACCCTTTTAAAAATCCTTAAATTTTTAAAAAAATTTTAAAAACCCTTTTTTTTTTTTTCCCCCCTTTCCCAAAAAATTTTTTTTTTTTGGGGGTTTTTTTTTTGGGGGGGTTTTTTTTGGGTTTTGTTTGGGGTTTTTGTTTTAGGGTGTTGGGTTTGGGGGGTTTTTTAAAAAAGGGGTTTTTGGGAAAAATTTTTTTTGGGAAAATTTGGGGGGGGAAATTTTTTGGTTTTTTAATTTTTTTTTTTGGGGGGGGTTCCCCAAATTTTTTTTTAAAGAAAAATGGGAAAAAATTTTTTGGGCTTTAAAAAATAAACAATTTTTAAATTTTCAGGGGGTTTTTTAATTTATTTTTTTTTATTGTTTTTTTTTTTTTAAAAGTTTTTGTTTTTGTAATTAAAATTTAATTTAAAAGGGGCTTAAGGATAAAAATTTTTCCTTTTTTAAAAAATTTTTAAAATTTAAATTTTTGTAAAATTTTTTTAAAAATTTTTAAAAATTTTTTTAAAAATTTTGAAAACAATTTTGGTTTTTCCCAAAAAAAAAGTTGTGGAATTTTTAAATTTTGTTTTTTAAAATTTTTTTATTAGTTGGTTTTTTTAAAACTTTTTTTTTTTTTTTTTAAAAACCAGCGGGAATAGTTTAAAACGGTTTGGGGAAAAAGGGAACCCGTTTGGAAAAATTTTTTTTAAAAAGCCAAAGAAAACCAAAAAAGGGGGCCAAATTTGGGAAAAAATGGCCCCGGGGTTTAAAAATGTTTCATTAAAACCCCTAAAAATTATTTGGGTTTCATTTTTAATTTTTTAAAATTTTTTAAAAAATTTTTGAAAAATTGGTAAAAATTTAAATTAAATAAAAACCCCCTTTTTTTTAAATTAAAAATTTAAAAGTTTTTGGGGGGGGAAAATTTTTAAAATGGTTAAAATAAATTTTTTCCCCTTTCCTTTTTAAAAAAACTGCATCCAAACAAAAATTGGAAAGGTTGATTTTAAAAAAAAAACAACGAAAAACTATACCTGGGAATGAAGTGATGGAGGTGATATGATTTAAGTCACCATACCCTTATCTTGCAAAAGGAAAGGGGGCCAACGTGAGAGGAAGGTAACGTTTAACAAGGGAAAAATCCCGGAAAAGAACAAAAAAAAACAGCAAAATTTTTAATTTAGTTTTTATTGGGTTTGTTCCCAAAAGGGCTTTCAAAACTAATTCCAAAAGGGAAAAAAATTTTTCCCACTTTATTAATTATAAGTTTAATTTTAAAATGGAGTTTATTACCTCTTTTAAATTTTTTAAAAGTCAATATAAAAAAAAAAATTAAAAAAAGGGCTCAGAAATTTCCCAAACTCAACATAAAAAATGGTATTTTTAAATTCCAAAAAACCAAAATTCATAAATTAAAAGAAAGAAAATTTTTTTATAAAAACATTTTTAAATAATAAAATAATGTGATTTACCCTTATATCGATGTCATGGGAAACATAGAGAAATTGGGCACTATAAAAAACATAATAAATTTCCCCATGCCAATCGGGTGATATGATGTTTTTAAGAAAGAAAAACAAAAAAAAGAATTAATATTTGTAATTTTTAAACAAATCCCAAAAAAATTATTTAAAATGAAAATTTAAAATTCTTTTTATATCATGACAATTTTATGGAGGAAAAATTTAAAATTTAAATTTTAAATTTTTTTCCAAATAATTAAGTTGGTCCTTAAAAATTATTGTATCTTAAATTTTAATTAAAAAAAAACTTATTAATTAAATAAAAGGGGAAACTATTTTAAAATTTGTGTAAATTTTCGTAAATTAAAAAATTAAAGGGTTTTCCCCAAATAAAAAGATTTTCCCTTTTGGTGTGGTTTTTTGGGGTGGGTTGTGTTTGTTGGGGGGTTGTGGTTTTGGTGTTTGGGGGTTTGGAAAGCTTTGATTTTAGGCTTGGGTTAAGCCTAAATCAAATTAATGGAAAATTTAAATTATATATATATTAATTAAAAAAAAATAAGTTTATTGAAAATTTTTTTTTAGCCTTTAAAATTAAAAAAGGAAGGGAAAAAAAAATCAAGATTTTTTAAAACATGAAGGGGCTTGATTTAATTAAAAAAAGGAAAATGTCAAAAAAATTTTAAAAAAAAAAAACAAAAAAAAGAGAAAAAGAGAAAGAAAAATGGAAGGGAAAAGTTATTTCCCCCAAAAAACAAAAGAAAGAGGAGAAATACATTGGGGAATAAAGTAAAAGACCTATATTGATTTTTTTGCCGTAACCCAACCCTTAAAAAGGGGTTTGGGTTGAAAACTAAACCTAGAATGAACCCTAACCTTTCATGATTAATTTCGCTTTAGGAAACCTTTAAACGCCCTGCCCATAAAAATAGTGCTTTGAGAACTGTTTTAAAAGGATTGGGTAACAATCATAAACGTCGTTGTGAACAATTAACCTTAGGCGGCTTGTAATGGGGAGGCAGTTCAAAATGATAAAATGGGGCCCCCAAACCCAGAATACAAAGGGACCCCAGGAAGAGGAGGTTGGTTTTCTCGGCCCGGTCCTTTATACCTTCACTTTCGAAAAAAGGTAAATTGCCGGATATTGGGAAGGTCCTACGCTTTCTAAATTTTTGGGGGCGCCATTTATGTTTTGGGCCCTTTTTGGGTTAAACCCCTTGGCAAAAAAAATTTTTTCCTGGGCCAATGACAGTGAGGAAATGATAAAGTAAACCGTTTTTAATTGGGTTAGGCCCTGGACTGTTTAACCGGGATGCGGGCCAAAGGCCCTCCTCCGTCTAAAAAACCCCCCTTGAACCAAACCCTTTTAACGGCGCCCAAAGGGGTTTCCTGGAAAGGAAAATTGTTTTAAGTGATGAAGAAAAAAAATTTAATGGGGAGTGTTTCCCCATTTTCAATTTTATTAAAAAATTAAAATTAAACAGAAAACTATAATTTAAAAAGTAAATTCCCTTTTAAAACCAAACTGAAAAAATCCATTTTTGGGGGCATTTAAATTTACTTGGGGGGGTTGGTTTTTTCCCTTTTATGAAGGTTTTTTGAAAAAACGAAATTAAACAAATTTTTTGCTAATTTTTCAAGGAAAATTTCCTAAGCTTTTTTTAAATCCAAAACCAAATTTTCCTCAAATTCGTGTAATTAGTTTGGGGTTTTCTTTTGACTCCGTTTAACCACTATGTTTAATGGGCTTTGGAAAACATGCTGGTGTCACTACAATGTGGGTTTTATTAAAACCCCAAAGTAGTTTAAACAATTTCGTGAAGAAACGCCCCTTGGTGTCGTAAATTGTTTTTTTTCCATTATTTGGCACAAGTGCGAATTTTTTCAGTGTAATAATTTAGGAGACTTTGTATAAAATGGAAAAAAGGAAATTTGGAATTCTGTTAAACAAAAGCCCCCAAACCCTTTAAAAAAAAATCACCTTCCAAACTGGTAAACCCAAAAAAAGCCAGCAACATCAAAGCCGCTAAAATAAAAATTTTTCCGGGTTGGAATTTGTTTTTGCTAAAAAGGAAATTTTTTCAGGAAAAAGGCAATTTTGAAAAAAGCCATTTAATTTTAGTTTTTTATTTGGTTGTTGGGGAAAAAGAATGTTAAAAATGCTTCCAGAGGCCCCTTAAAAATCTAAACCCTTTTTGGGTTTTTTCAATTGGTGCCAGTAAGGCTTATTCCCCCAACCTAATTAGCTAGCATTTATGGGAATCAAACCCTTTTGGGCCAACCACCAAAAAACATTTCCCCTCTCACCACCCATTTCAGCTAACAAACGCTGGGTAGGGCCAAAGGGAAAAAAAATTTTGTGCACGGTGGAAATGTCCATGTTATTTATTAACCGTTAAAGGAAGCGTTAAACACAAATTAAACGCAGGAAAATTTTTTTTCCCTACTTTTAAACCCTTAAAAAAAACCCTTAAAAAATGCAAACCCCAAAACATCTTTTGTTAACCCGGGGTACTGAGTTTTTTTTTTCTAAAAAAGGAAAAATTTTCAGATAAAGGGGATTTGGAGTAAATTTCCAATTGTCCATCTCCTAAGGGAAAATTATTCAAACTTGGTATCCTGTGAAGTATTGGGGAGTTGGCATCTGCTTGACGGCCCCCCAAAAACCCCGGGGAAAATTTTGATTGAGGGCAATTTCCTGTTGGCGTAACTGCCCTTTCCCCCCCCAATAAAAAAGGTTGCCAAGTGGGAATGAGGGGGCCTTTTACCGTAAAGGGAAAAAAGAACAAAGCTAGGAGCTTAAGTTTACATAACAAAGCACTGTTTTTTATCAGGGGACAAAAGAAAAAATCATATATTTTTAAAATTATTTTTTTATAAGCCTTTTTTAAAGAATAAACACCCAAAAAGCTAGGTAAAATTAAAAACCTGTTGACAAAATAGAATTCTTGCTTAGCTTTGGACGGGGAAATTTTTCCCTTTGGGGTGCTTTGGAAAGTGGGGAAACCCTTAGGGTTAACACGACCCAATGGAACTTTGAATTGTTAAACGCAAAAAAAACGCTGTTTTAGGTAAATGTGGATTTTGAAATTTAACTTTGGGAACAAGGGAAGAAGTTTTTAAAAGTTAACATCAAATGACCTTTTAGCATTTACCAAACCGGCAATGATTTGCCAAACCCCCCTATTGCTTAATTTTGTTTTTTTTTCAGGAGTAAGGTCAAAAAATACGCCAACCAAAAAATATAAAATGTTATAAAAAATAAACTTTTTTGGGGAAGGGGCAAAGGTCCTTTTATCCATTTCTAATTCTTTTCCACCAATCCCCTTATAAAAGGGTTTTAAAATACTTGAAGGTTTTTTTTACAAAAATTCATTTTTTCTTGGTTTTAATCTTTTGATTTCCCAAAGGTTTAAATTCCCTCTAATTTCCCCCCCAAAAAAGGTTAACAAAAAAAACGTAAATAACTTTTTAAAATAAATCCGCAAAAACCAAATAAAAATAGTGGGTAGAAATGGTTTGTTTTTCCCCAGTTTTAAAAAGGGAAAAATAATAGGTTAATTTTTATTAAAAAAATTAAATTAAAAAGAATCTTCTGCCAAATGTCCTGATTTTAAGGGAAATCTTTCCCAAAAAATTTTTGGTTTTCTTTATTTTTTCCCGTTAACAAGTTACCTGATATTCTATCTCCAAATTGATGCACACAATTGTTTAATTACCTTAAATTAAGAAACACTTTTTGAAAAACGGAAGAAATTAACTTTAAAAAAACCGTTTGTTTTTAAAATGAAACCCAAATATTCCAGGTTTCAACCCAAAATTTTAAAGGATTAAACATTTAAAATAATAAAATTTTTGGGACTTGGAAAACCGAATATTGGGGGTTTTTTCCCCCAAAAAAAATACGCACATTCACCACTTAAAATTAAAGTTTACTTTAATTGGATTTGAAATTAAATTTTTTAAAAAAACATCAATTAAGTACTCTATCAAATTAAAAGTTAATTTAATAAATCCCAAAAATTTTAAATAAAATGTGTTTGTTTAGGGAAAAATTTAAGAAGGCCAATTTTAAAAAAAATTTAAAAAAGGGAAAATTATTAAAACTTATTAAAAATTTTAAAGTTTTAATTTGCTGAATAAGATTTAAAAATTAAATAACCCAAATGAACTTTAGTTTTGAACTTGGGTTTAAAATAAGATTTTAATTAAATGTTGTTAAAACTTTTTCTAAGATAAAGGATTTTAAAACCCTTTAATTCAAACAAATTTTTTAAAATTTTTAAAAAAATTTTTAATTATTAACGAGGAGCTTTACAACTTCCAAAATTTTATTTTGTTTTTCAATGGTTTTTTTTATTTAAATAAATTAAAAATGTAAAACTTTATTTATTTGTTCAAATTTCAAAAAATTGGGGTTTTTTAAGAGGTTTTTTTTAATAATTAGGAAAAAAAACAAATAAGATTTTTAATTTTAAATGTTATGATTAATATAATACAATAATTATTTTTTTGTTGTCATTTGGGTTTTTTGTTTCAAGATACCCAAAAATTCTTTTACCCCAAAGTAAAAAAAAAACCTTAAAATTTCCCTTTTTTATTAATGTCTTTGAGTTAATTAAATCCTCTGTACCATACAAAAAGGGAAACACTTTTTTTGGAACCAATCCTCTCCCGGATAATAATTTTAAAAATTTTAATTTATCCTAAACCCCCCATTGTCTACCTTTTAAAAATCCAATCCAACATCATCCTTGTGGTTTTTTTAAAGAACAAGTTCCATTAAAGGGTGAAAATGAAGTTTTTTAAAGGGGATTTATAAACTCAAACCCGGTCAACATTTTTTCCCAACCTTAAACTAAACCCTTTCTCATTTCAAATGCATTATCAAAATGTATAGGGGTGGGAAAGGATTAATTTTATAAAAAGGGTTTTAATAGGTTTAATTTAATAATAACCCTTGGTGAAAATAATTTATATTCCATGTTTGCATTTTTTTAAACAAAGTAAAAAAAAAATTGCTTGGAAGGGAACATTTTTTTGAAGCCATTTATTTTAAAATATGTTAATTAATTTTCTTAGTACACTTCAATTTTTAAAAAACGATCCTTATCAAACCCAAACAAAATAACCAAACATGCAAAATTTTTGTGGTTTTGAATGGGGAGTTTAAAAATTTCCCCGGACAACACATTTTCCCATCCCTTGGAAAAAAAACCATTCCGGCAAAAGATTTTTTGTTCTTTTGGGTTTAAATATTTCCTTATTTTCCCTTTCCCCAAAATAATTGGGGTTTTTTTTAAAAATTTTTGTCCCTAGAATCTCTAAAATTTAGTTGTCATCCCTTTTAAATTTAAGATAATTTAATCAGGGGTTTTCCATCTATAACAATTTAAAAACCCTTTTGATTTTATTTTTGGTGTTATGCACAAATTCTTCCCTTAGTGCAAATTAAATTTTTAAAAAATGTTTTAAAAAGCATGAAAACGACATCAAGGATTTGGTAATATTCACCAAGGCAAACCTTGTTAATTGGGCCACTTTTAAGGAGGCAATTTATTTTGCATAGCCTTTTTCCCCCTGGTCTCCAGAAATAAATAAGGTAAAAAAAACAATTATTTATCAAATTCTTTTAAAAGGGAGAAGGCCAATATAGTGAATAAAAATTATTTAAAAAATGGTGTTTAATGTTTAAATGTCTGATAAAAAATTAAACAAGTAAACATTTTTCTGAAAATTTAAAAAAAAAGTGGAAAATTTTTTTTGATTTTTTTTGGGGTTTAAAAATTAAGGGGGAAATTTTTCCTTTATAATTTTATTTTTTGGACTTCTTGGTTTAAAATCAGGCCCCCTTTTTTGTCCAACCCCCCAAAAAAAAACCCCCCACCCACAAACACCCCAAAAAAACCCCCAACACACCCACCCCCCAACCCCCCCAACCCCAAAAGGTCTGCCCTGAAGGTTTGGAATAGAAAGGGGTAAAAAATTTGGAGCAGCCCAGATTTTTTTTTCACATTTCAACTGCCACCTGGCCGGAATAATTTTGAGAACATGGTAAAAAGAATATGTCCGGCCCCCTTAAAGGGCCCCCGTGGCTAATTTGGGTTTACGGGGGTATAAAATTTTTGGACTTCCTTGGGACTAATTTTTAACCCAATGCTAAAGTTAAGGGTTGGAAAAAGCCCACAAAAGCTGTTAATTTTTTGATTGGAGAAACCTAAAAACGTCCGGTGGATTTAATATTTGGGTAGAATTTAAGGGTTGAAAAGGCCTATACACCCCGAAGGAATTGAGAAAATTGGCCAGTTCAGGGGTTTAAATTTTTGGAAACCTGTTACAGGGCCCTTTCAAAAGTTAGTGACCGTTCTTTTTTTGGGGGAAAAAGCATTGGGATCTTACAAGGGCCTCCATTAAAGGGGTCCCTTTTTTTTTTAATTTCCCAAACCCATAGGCTAAGTTAATGGAACTATTGGCTCCCTTTTATGGATGACAATCTGTGCACTTGCCCCAACAAAAAACCCCCCCTTTGGGGAAAAAAGTTAAATTGGAATGTTGAGGTGGAAGCAAGGGATATTGGGGACATTCATGGCCCCTGGACACCTCCTTGGAGGGCCCAAAGGGGAAAAATAAAACGTAATGTTAAAACCCTCATGGAAGAGCAATTTTTTTTGAGGTGCGGGGGAGTTAAAAACCCTGGACTTGCAACAAATCTTTTTTGGGCCTATTGTCAATTTTAAAAGATTGGAAGAACCCAAAGGGTACTGGTTTTATGTGGGGAAAAAATAACCAACGGGGGGTTTAAAATTTTAAAAGAAACCCATAGAAATTAAATGCGTTGACCCGGGACTGGAAGGAACCGAAAGCAAAGGTTTTAATTGGCCACGACTAAAGTAATTTATTTTTAATTTTAGTTTTTTTTAAATTTGGGGAAATTTTTTGCTTAGCCCCCACAATCATTTTAAAGGGTTTTTTTTTTTAAATTAAACACGAACCGGAAATTCTGGGAAACCTTTAGGGCCTCAATAAAATTTTGCCCCAATCCTGTTGTTTAGTTACCAACCTTCCAGGTTGGTTGTTAAGAATTATTAGAATAAAAATGAAAAAGCTCTTTCCCGAAAAATTTCCCAAGGGGAAGTGCCTCCACGGGCATCCTTCCTTACTCGGCTTTTGCCCCCTTTTTGTGGTATTCAATAAAAGAACTCTTTGCTCCTGTTCCTCTTCTTTCAAGGCATCGTTCCCCTTTCTTGCTCCCTTTTTGGCCCCTTTTTCTTAAACCCAGAAAAAATCCCCTTTATATTCAATAAAAATGCCTTCAATGAGAAAAACATCAAGAAATTGTTAATTAAGCATAATTAAATTTATTAAAATCACGGAAAAAAAGTCAGGGGCACCTGCTGACATTTAGGGGCAAAAATTCAAATAAAAAAATAAATTTTTTAATTTTCCTTTTTTTTGTACCCCAAAAAAAAAATTTTTTTAAAAAAAAAACTTTTTTTTTTTTTAAAAAAAAATTTTTTTAAAAAAAAAAAAATTTTTTAAATTTCCC
>CM047519.1:5369388-5371888 GCA_026122265.1 Ammodytes dubius | reverse complement strand
CTTTGAAGGCGGTGGCAGGTGTGTGTGTGTGTGTGTGTGTGTGTGTGTGTGTGTGTGTGTGTGTGTGTGTGTGTGTGTGTGTGTGTGTGTGTGTGTGTGTGTGTGTGTGTGTGTGTGTGTGTGTGTGTGTGTGTGTGTGTGTGTGTGTGTGTGTGTGTGTGTGTGTGTGTGTGTGTGTGTGTGTGTGTGTGTGTGTGTGTGTGTGTGTGTGTGTGTGTGTGTGTGTGTGTGTGTGTGTGTGTGTGGCAGGTAAAACAGTTTGAAACAAAAATGAAAGCGCCACAGGAAAAGAAGGTGTTTTGAAAAGTAGAAGTTTTTTTTTTCGATTTTTTAAAGTATAGCAGAAAGATAGTCAGTTTTAATTAGGGTGATGTAACTTGACTGCTTCTGAGTAACACCCCTGTATCAGTACTACTTCTACCTCCGGACACACTTCACCTCAAATGTCCTATTCCTTATTTATATACATTTTTTAACATGTTTTTGGGGCATTTTTTATGATTTATTAGATAGTTTGGAGAGATAGAGATGAAATGGGTAGAGATATCTGTCTGTCTATCTATCTATCTATCTATCTATCTATCTATCTATCTATCTATCTATCTATCTATCTATCTATCTATCTATCTATCTATCTATCTATCTATCTATCTATCTATCTATCTATCTATCTATCTATCTATCTATCTATCGCCCACTATGTATAAAAGTTAAGTTTGTCCGTTCTGTGCTACTGTAGAAACATGGCGGTGCAACATGGCGGCCTCAGCGCCCCGCTCCTATGTAGATATAAAAATCTCATTCTAATGCAATAGAATAAAACTTTTATTCCCAAGCGATTTTAAACTAATTAAAACTCATGAATAATATATTCAATTTCTACCAAGTCGGTTCTGAAAATTGTGTGTGTGTGTGTGTGTGTGTGTGTGTGTGTGTGTGTGTGTGTGTGCGTGCGTGTGTGTGTGTGCGTGCGTGTGTGTGTGTGTGTGTGTGTGTGTGTGTGTGTGTGTGTGTGTGTGCATGTGTGTGCGTGTGTGTGTGTGTCCGCACATAGATGGGCTTATTTCATTAGATTTCTTGGACACATTCTCGGCAGAGCAACTGGTGCGAGAAGCAACTGGTGTGTGTGTGTGTGTGTGTGTGTGTGTGTGTGTGTGTGTGTGTGTGTGTGTGTGTGTGTGTGTGTGTGTGTGTGTGTTTGGCTTGCGTTGTTGCCACAGTGATATTCGATCAAGCCATTCCACCCAGGGGCTGAGAATGGAGTGATTGAATCGTTGATAATCAGATGTGTCCTCTCATTATGTTGTCTGCTTCAAGCTGAAGGTTTCGCAGCCAGAAACAGTAATACACACACACACACATACACACACAGACCATGGCACTGCACTCAAAGGCTAGTGCAATACAACCGGGGTGTAAGAGGGGTTACATACACACACACATGGGCACAAAGACGCACGCACACACACACACACACACACACACACACACACACACACACAGAGACTATGGCACTGCATTCAAAGGCTAGGCAATACAACCGGGGTGTAAAGGGGGGGTTACACACACACACACACACACACACACACACACACATGGACACGAACACACACACACACACACATGGACACGAACACACACACACACACACATGGACACGAACACACACACACACACACACACACACACACACACACACACACACACACACACACACACACACACACACAGACTATGGCACTGCACTCAAAGGCTAGTGCAATACAACCGGGGTGTAAGGGGGTTATGAGATCCACACACATTGGCTTATTTCCACACACAGAACACACACACACACACACACATGGGCACAAGCACATACATTGATGCAAAAACACACACACACATGGGCACAAACACGCACAGACACACATGGACACAAACACACACACACACATGGACACAATTTACAAAAACACACACACATACACATGGACACAATTTACAAAAACACACACACACACAAACACACACACACATGGACACAAACACACATGGACACAAACACACACACACACACACACACACATACACACACACACACACACACACACACCCTTGCATGGACACCGCTGCCTCCCTGTGCTATTTTGCCAAATGCATCCCAGGGCAAGATAATAAGATGGCAAGCAGACATTTTGTCAATATTTCTGTCTTGGCTCGGAGTATGCCTTGGCCGGGCTGCTTACTGATAGATGTGTTGACTGAATTCTCCTTGTTGTCTGTGTGTGTGTGTGTGTGTGTGTGTGTGTGTGTGTGTGTGTGTGTGTGTGTGTGTGTGTGTGTGTGTGTGTGTGTGTGTGTGTGTGTGTGTGTGTGTGTGTGTGTGTGTGTGTGTGTGTGTGTGTGTGTGGTGTGTGTGTGTGTGTGTGTGTGTGTGTGTGTGTGTGTGTGTGTGTGTGTGTGTGTGTGTGTGTGTGTGTGTGTACCTATTCGACTATTTTTGCGAGAACCAATTTTA
>CM047519.1:5346888-5359388 GCA_026122265.1 Ammodytes dubius | reverse complement strand
GAAAAACTATATAAAAATAGCATTCTTTGCACTGATGGTCTCATTTGCTGTTACATGTCATGTATGATCATCAGAGGAAACATTTGACTGTTACAGAAATATTTAAAAGTTCCTCGTAGCACCTTTAAATAGGCCATCTTCTCAAAATGAAAATAATTTCCAAAAGAGGTGTATTCAGAAGGCTACAGCTAAATGAAGGGCCCTTGCGGCAAATTAAGGGGCGTATGGAGTAGAAGTTTCATTTAAATTGTCTGGCAGTCCCTGGTGGTTTTACTGTATAAACATTATAATGAAAACTGATCAGAAAGAAAATTGCCAATTGCGTCTAAGTTAAGTTACTGTATTAGTCCCACACTCCAGAGGGGGTCAGAGCGCAGGGTCAGCCATAGTACAGCGCCCCTGGAGCAGTTTGGGGTTAAGTGTCTTGCTCACACAATGGTAGAGATGGTGGATACCGTAGATGGAATTTGGGGATGTATGAAGGCCTATGCTGTACCATTTCAGTAATATCCCTATAGACTGTAGACCAGGGGTCACCAACCTTTTTGAACCTGAGGGCTACTTCATGGGTACTGAGTCATACGAAGGCCACCCAGTTTGATACACTCTTCTGAAATAACAAATTTGCTCAGTTTGCCTTTAGTTATACATTATTATTAATGATTAATGATATTCATCTATGTGAAGACACTGATCATGTTAATGATTTCTCACAATAATTATCAACAATGACTTAAAAAAGGTGAGAAACAGATTATTATGCTATTTTTAGAACAGGCCTGCGGGCGCCTCATATGGTCCTTGCGGGCTACCTGGTTCCCGCGGGCACTGTGTTGGTGACCCCTGCTCTAGACTATAGTATAGTAAATATTGAATTTATACATTTTTATTAATTTATCTAATGCTGTCATTATAATATCCATGTATAACACAGTGCCTTTACTAAACTGCCTTATTTCATTTTTCATTTCATTTAACCTTTATTCATACTCGAAAGATCAGTTGAGGTGTGACCCTCATTTGCAATGAAGTCGAGTCAAACAAATGCAAAGCAAAAACAACAATAGATACACAATACACAATGCAAAAACATCAAATACACAACAACAGGTGAAGAGGAAAAAAAAACTATTGAAACATTTACACAGTGGTGAAGAGTGGCAGCAATTAAAATGAAATGGGTGAAAGTACAATATAGCCTAATTAAAACAGTTACAGGTAGAGTTTGGCATATTTAAGATAGTTTGTTTAAATTGGTTAAAGGATATGAAGGTATTTAGTTTAATAATAATTTAATAATTTAATAATATACAATGCAAATACATCAAATACTGGTAAAGAGAAAAAAAGACTATTTAAAAATGTATATTGTGATGTAGAATGGCTGGAATTAAGATAAGATTGGTAAAAGTACAATATGGCCAAATGAAAACAGTTACATGTAGAGTACAGTCAGTCTATCGAAGGCTGACGCTGCTACCGCTACTCCTACCTTAGAACAATGGCGACACCTAGTGGCGGTTTGGGGGTCACTTTGTCAAACCAAAAGTATTTAATTTCGTATTTAATTTGATTTATTTGGAGATAAAAGAAAAGATAAAGGTAAAATATCAAATAATAACACAAATCTCTGGCAGAAGACAACGTGTAAATTATGAGAGAAAATAATATGGTCCAAATGAAGAGAACTAAATGACAAATTATGAAAAAAATAATAATTCTTTGCTAAATTGCTTAAATTTACAACATTCAGAACTTAATTCAATATGATTCCTATTAAGTCGTCTTTTCTGGACAGTTCGGCATTGATGTCTTTTAAATACAAACTTGATTACACTCGCAGTAGCCTATCTTGTTGCCCTGCTAACTGACATACATTTTACATTAAGAAAACAAATTAAAAAGATAAAAAATATATATATTATGAATAATTTTGATGTATTGAATATGCCGAATTAAAGAGTGGCTCCCATAGTTTACTGTAACTTTTTAATAGTCTTCCTAGAATTGTAGTAGCCATACATTAGATAACACTTAAACAATGTAAAATCTCCCTATTTGTAAAGGGGAGTTTGGTTTGTAGACATAATCAGGGGGCGTTATTATCACCTATATTTTATAATGGGTCCATGGATATTGCTCCCACAGCTGTTGCAGGCATGGACATATAAAGAAAGGTGCAGGTGCTATCATATCGCCCTGTGTCTTGTGCCTCTTGTGCCACCATGATCAGATTCCGGAATTGGCCAATCAAAAACCACAACAAACCTGCCGTGATGGGGAAACTGCGCGCTCATTGGCTGCCTTCTGTGTGACGTAATGGGTCACTCTTCATTGATTGGTCGCCCGGCCCCGGCTCCGCCCCCCGGCAGCCTTTAGCACACAGTACGCAATGCATATGATCTGTCTGTCTGTGTGTGTACCCCTGGAATAGGACAGGCGCTACCCTAAACAAGGTATTGTAACGTATAAAAATTTATATTTAGCTTTATATTAACCACATAAGAGTGCATATTACGTATTCACCACGATATAATGCATATTTCCGGTGTTTGTTCACGCGTAGAAATGTTATTTCCATGGAGATAGGCTGTCACGTAACGGTCGATCAGGAAGTTACATAAATTTGACATCTCGGTACTTCTTTGTTTTCATAGAATTGACTTAGGCCTATACGTATTATTCCAAAGCTTTATACTGTATGCCTTTGTGTCACGTCATGATCATGGGCCATTCTTTTTGCGTCTGTAGAAAATAAAATCCATTGTAAAGTGGTGGTATATCAGCAAGGTCCAGTCCATCAACAAAGGCAGGGCTGAACCATAGGTAGTATATAAAAGGGTTGAATATAGTGTTAAACGATAATACGTTAAATGATTTTTAAATATAGCTATATTTTGATTTAGACTATGCTGCTGTGCAATGTTTGGAGTGTAGGCTATGTGGTATGTGAATAGCCTACTTTGTGTGTGTGTGTGTGTGTGTGTGTGTGTGTGTGTGTGTGTGTGGTGTGTGTGTGTGTGTGTGTGTGTGTGTGTGTGTGTGTGTGTGTGTGTGTGTGTGTGTGTGTGTGTGTGTGTGTGTGTGTGTGTGTGTGTGTGTGTGTGTGTGTGTGTGTGGTGTGTGTGTGTGTGTGTGTGTGTGTGTGTGTGTGTGTGCACCTATATGCTACATAACAGCTGTTTAACATTACCCTCAAAGCCATTACATAGGATACTCAATAGGTTGTACTAAACACTGAGCTAATAAATGCATGCAAAATCTCTCTGTCTTTCTCTCTCTCTGTCGGTCTCTGTCTGTCTGTCTCTCTCTCTCTCTCTCTCTCTCTCTCTCTCCTCTTTACAATGTAAATGCATCTGTAATGTGTCTTTTAAGTTGATATTTCGACTGACGTATTACTTTCTCTCTCTCTCTCCTCTGTCTGTCTGTCTGTCTGTCTATCTATCTATCTATCTATCATATCTATCTATCTATCTATCTATCTATCTATCTATCTATCTATCTATCTATCTATCTATCTATCTATCTACAATGTTACAAGTTACAATGTAAATGCATATGTGTGACTAACCTATTCCTCTGTCTCTCTCTCTCTCCCCCTTTCTCCCCTCCCTCCCTCCCCCTCCCCTATCCTCTATAGCTTCACCATGGATCTTGTGCTGGCGGTGGCAGACCACTACGTCCTAACCCCGTATGTCTACCCCTCGTCCTGGGCAGAGGAAGGAGCTTTGAGGCAGATCCTCTCTCTGCTGGTTCTCACTAACCTGGGAGCCGCCGTGCTTTACCTGGGCCTGGGAGCCATCAGCTACTACTGCATATTCGACCACAATCTAAAGAAACACCCGCACTACTTAGAGGTAGAATTTATATATTTTGTTTAGTAATAAATAATAATGATTTTTATTGAATTTATTTATTTTAGCTTTATTTAACCAGGAGAGTCGTATTGAAATTAAAAATCTCTCTTACAAAAGAGTCCTGGCCCAGACAGGCAGCAGCACAGTTCCAGAGTTACAGACAATCATTTAAAAACAACAGAGAACATAAAAATAGAGTCACAGTCAGAACATCATCAAACAACACATGTACAGACAGAAGAGCTTCAACATCATTAAGTAAGGACTTAAACATAATGGATAATGGATTGGATTTATAGTATATAGCGCTTTTCTAGGCACTCAAAGCGCTTTACAGGGTTCCAGGTTCCATTCATTCACACACAGTCATACCGGTGGCAGAAAGTGTGGCTGCCATTCAGCGCCTACGACCCCTCCGACCACCTCAAACATACAGCAGTAATACACATTCACACGAGGCAAGGTGGGTGAAGTGTCTTGCCCATGGACACAACAACCATGGCACAAGTGGCAGGGTGGGAATCGAACTGCCGACCCTTCGATCATTGGCAGACCCACAGTCACCCCTAAATGTACATTTCGGACCTTTTTGTTGATACTAGTATGAAAGAAGACTTGTTCGCCACATGTCGAAGTGTCCCTGAGCAAGACACTGAACCCGAAATTGGAGACTCCTTTTCAAGGGAGACCTGTTCCCATTCCCACGTTACTTTTCACACACACATTCACACACCGATAACAGGCTAACTAACTATCGGGAGAAATTTTCGGGTTAAGTGTCTTGCTCAGGGACACTTTAACATGTGGCGGGGGGACAGGGGATTGAACTACCGACCCTGTACTTGAGGGTCGACCGCCCTACACACTTCACCACAGCCTCACTCACCCTTTCATTATTTTAAATGTGCATATATATTTATTTTCTCCTCTCAGAATCAGGTGCAGAGGGAGATAAATAACACCTTAATGTACAAGTTGGACCTTTTGATTTATACTAGTATGAAAGAAGACATGTTATGGAAGATAAATAGACAAAAATCTCAAAATTGACCAATGCATGTTTTTGCCTGTCATGTGTCCTAATATAACGTAAAAAATATTCAAACATGGGGGGTGCCTTTAGCTCAGTTGGTAGGGCGTCCCCTCCCGGGCCGGGCCCAGCAGCAGACCCGGGTTCGATTCCCACCCGCGGTCGTTCTCTGCATGTCACTCCCCTCTCTGCCCATTTCACCTCTGTCTCTCTACACTATCAATAAAGCATAAAAAAAATGCCCAAAAAATAATGCAAAAAAAAAAAAATTAAACATTTTATATTTTGTCTCCTCTCAGAATCAGGTGCAGAGAGAGATCAAATACTCCCTCACTTCTCTCCCGGTGATCAGCATCCCCACTGTAGCTCTGTTCTTCCTTGAGGTGAGAGGATACAGCAAACTATACGACAACGTCAGCGACTCTCCCCTCGGTAAGTCAAGTCAATTTTTCAATTTCAATTTTATTTCAGACATATAAAAAAAAAGAAAAATTAAAAGCATGAAAATACAACAAAAAAATATGTTCAAATGATTTCACAAATAAAAATAAACAAAAAATAAACAAAAAAATAAACAAATAACATATTGAATTGATATGCCTGAAAAGGAGTAGGAAGAAGTATAAACTTATTTGATCCTACCCCTTTTCCATAGCTCAATAACTTTATAATAATTTTTTATATATATATTTTTTTTTATATTTATACAATCCATATATCCATATATACTCGATGCCATTGCAAATGAGGGCCACCCCTCAATTGGTCTCTCCGAGGATAAACAAAAACACTAACCCTGCTTTCCAATACCCCATACGATCTACTATTTAGTTTGGTAGAAAAAAGGATTTCGGAATGTCCCGATTCTTGTGGTCAGATTTAGTATGGTTAGAATTACTCAGATGTCTACTACATCCGAAATGAAAGGGTATGTTTATTTATAGAGCACATTTATAACAACCTCAGTCGACTAAGTTTGAAAAAAAAACAACAGCTTTCATTTTAACTGTCATTTTATAGTTTTCTGTGCGTTCGTTGTCATGCCTTCAACACTAAAAAGTATTCACACAGTTACCTGAAAAATCAAACGGCTTCATGAATACATAAAAGCAATTATGCAAAAGTAGTGACAGACAATGTTTAGCCATTTTTTTTTAAAGATATTGCATTGGAAATTGTAGGTTCTCTAAGTATGACTATACGCCATACTTACCTATATTTTAGAAATGATACAAAAAATAATATATGCTGGCTAAATTGCTTAAATTCACAACTTAATTTAATTTGAAAACAAACTTGATAACTCTGTCTCTCCAAACTCTGACTAATAGAGTAAAAAATTACAATCTAAAATTAAATTAAACTAAAATAATGCTAATAATAATAAATGTGCATGTATGTGATAACACCCTGCCTAGCAACCCAGTTCTAAGTGGTGATGTAATCTCTGTTCTCAGGTTGGCCCGGCCTCTTCCTCAGTATGATCTCCTTCCTCTTCTTCACTGACATGTGCATCTACTGGATCCATCGCTTCCTGCACCACAAGCTCATCTACAAGGTCAGGACAAACTCTGGGGCGACTGTGGCTCAGTTGGTAGAGCGGGTCGGCTGATGATCAAAGGGTTGGCGGTTCGATCCCCGCCCTGCCACCTGTGTCATAGTTGTTGTGTCCTTTGGGCAAGACACTTTACCCACCTTGCCTCGTGTGAATGTCGATAGTTAGCCTGCTATCGGTGTATGAATGTGTGTGGCAATGAGAACAGGTCTCCCTTGCAAAAGAGTCTCCGGTCTCAATGTGATTTACCTGTATAAATAAAGGTTACAAAAAAAAACTGCACTGAAAAAAATGTTTTGAACTTAGGAAAACTCAAAAAGTCAACTAGATTCACTAGATTTTTACATATATCTTTTGACATCATCTTAACGGCACGGAAAAATACTATTTTATTTTATATATACAGTATATACGGTAATTATTTTTATTAAAGAAGCTGACTCGCACAAGAATCCCAATGTACCTGTACTGTCCTGTACCTGTGCAAATGGAAATAAACATATTCTATTCTAATATATGTTTTAAAGTTAGGAAAACTCAAAATTTCAAGTCAACAGTCTTCACTAGATTTTTACACATTTCTTTCTACATCATCTTACCGTACCGTCTTGCGTTGCGCTGCTGTAAATTTTGTGAACAATAAATGGAAATTGCACAATAGCATCAATAAATCTCTCTCTCTCCCTCTCTCTCTCTCTCCCATCTTTTTGACGTTAACAAACACTTACTAAACTCATCTCTCTCTCTCTCTCTCTCTCTCTCTCTCTCTCCCCTCCCTCCCTCCCCCTCCCTTACAGCTGTTCCACAAGCCCCACCACATATGGAAGATCCCGTCTCCGTTTGCGAGCCACGCTTTCCACCCAGTAGACGGCTTCATGCAGGGCCTTCCCTACCACATCTACCCCTTCTTCTTCCCCTTACACAAGGTGCTCTACTTGGCCCTGTATGTGTTCGTAAACATCTGGACCATATCCATTCACGACGGAGATTACCGCGTCCCTAGCTCCCTCACGAGCGTTATTAACGGAGCCGCACATCACACAGACCACCATTTATTCTTTGATTTTAACTACGGGCAGTATTTCACCTTGTGGGACCGTTTGGGAGGGTCATACAGGCACCCGTCCGCTCTGATGGGGAAGGGCCCGCACGATTTGATCAAGAAACTCCAAGCGGAAGGCAAATTAGATAATAGAGATAACGGGTCGAAAGTGAACGGAAAAGTGAATGGACATGTGCAAAATGGAGTCAGGAGTAAGGAGGAGTGATGGTGGGTGGTTACGAGTGAAAGTGATTTTTTTATTTTTGTAAAAGACAATGTGCTACAGTACACACATACACACACACACACACAAAGACAGACGTAACACACACACACACACACACACACACACACACACACACACACACACACACACACACACACACACACACACACACACACGATCAGCTGGTTAATACATAGGAGTAAAGTTTGAGTTGCCAAATAAGTTGTTGTGAGATTTTGAAATACTTCAGTCAGCACTTATTGTCAAAATCACTTTGTTGTCAAGATCTGTGAATATCTCCCCACGATCTGCTACCTGTCTGTGCTACGTCTCTGCTGAAAAAAATAATCTTGTTATTATACACAGCCTAGGCTCTGTAAACGGGCAGTACAGACAGGTAGTGGACTCTGAGGAGGTATTCACTCATTTTGACAAAATCTAATTAAGACAACAAGCATTCTCCAGAATCCCTGACTGCACCTTTAATGGATAAGATGCTTGTACAATGACTTCACATGGACTGATATATCATTAGAGGCAAACTTTGGGATTACTTGATGTACCAACACTAGGCAATGAGCAGACTGAATGGGGTGTGTTTGGGAAGCTGCTTTGAAAGCTTAAAAGAATACTTCACCCATATGGAACCAGCATTCTATCATTATAAAATAACTATTATAATATAATGAATGAGGTTTTTCTTCCCTCAGTCTTCCCTTGGCCCAGCTGTCCTGTTAATCCTAACCCTACATTTTACCATGTGTGATGTCACATATGGGAAAATGTAGGGTTAAGACAGTGAGACCATAAAACACTCTTTCTGCCTTTTCTCAGGCTAGGATGAACCGATTTCTAATGATGCTGCACATGTATACTACATAGGATCTCAGAGTTCAATACATCTTCATATTTCCACCGGTGAAGTAGGCCTTTAACTCCGTGAACTACAGTTCAACTACAGCAAAGCTAACTTCTTTGTATGAGAAATATGGATTTGTTAACGAAAGCTATTTAGAAAAAGTAATTCAAACTACTTTGATGTACTTTGGATGTTTTGAATGATTTTAAATTGACAATGTACTGTACGTGTGATATGAAATATCTCACAATGCCTAATTAACAAGGAATGTCATATTTTTGTTGTAAACAAATCTAGATTTTTTATTATCTTGGGTTCATCAATGGGGGTTCAATCAGAGAAGAAATGGACAAATAAAAGTAAAAATGCATTCATTCATAAATTTTATGGTCCAAATATATTAGTAGTTTCAGTAACTGTGCACTTTTTACAATGAGGCTTCAGACCTGCATTTCTTTGAGGAAATAAATCAAGTGTCTACGATTCTTAGTTCTGAGGTCTGCGAGCGCTGTTCACTTTGTACTAATTTTAAGGACAAGATCACGATTACAAAAAAAATGTCTTCTTGCATTACACAGTTCATGTCTTATTCAAGATGATTGCGTCTTAATTTGTAATAAAATAAAATAAAACATCTTTCCTTTTTAGTCTTAATGTGTTGTTTCAGATGTAATATAAAGAGTTTTTTCGTAGCTATATAAACAATAAGTATAAATAATAAATATGAGTTTTTCTCTGAGGTTTAGTTCTACAATCATACAATGAAAACTTACATTGTATGAAGTGTCAAAGTTCATTCTCAACCTTTTTGTAGTAGTAGTAGTTGTAGTTTTAGTTTTTTTTAAGTAGTTTTCAAGTTAGATCAAACCCCGTTTAAGATCTGTAACTTTTAAGCTTCAAAAATGCTTTGGATGACATAACGGTTTGCAACTCCCTGGCCCCATCAGCTGATAAAGACCTTGTAAGGTTTTTTTAACTATTTAGTCGACCCAGAGTTGGGATGGATACAAATAAAATTAAAAATAGAACCATATAGTTTAAACCTGCAGTGTGTAGAATTTTGGGTTTTATTTCCTAGCGGATTTTGTAGAAAGTAATTATAATATCCATAAGTACATTTAATTTAGTGCATAATAGCTGAAAACATTTTTTTTTTTTTCCCCCTTAGAAAGGGTCTCATATATGTCCATATTTCTGCATATTTTGGACCAAGGCCTAGTACCACCATCTTGAAAGTGTCATAGTTGGAATGTCATCAGGTGCATTGTTTAAAATTTTGAATTGTTCTTGTCCTTGAAGGCCACTGTAGCTTCTGTTATTATTCGAAAGGGTTGGGGTTACCCAGGGAGCGTTGTATTCTAGAACTTTGTAGAACTGTCTTGATGATGTCATATTACACACTGCACCTTTAAATAAAAAATGACCAAACAACCAAACTGGGATTTTAAATGTAAATTATATTTTATTATATCAATGACTATCCCTGTGTAGGCTACACACCTTACAAACTAGACTTGTTACTACATTTGTGAAGAAGTGTAAAATTCAGGCAGCAAGTAAAAGAACATTCTGATACAAAATAGCCTCTTGCCTCACCATTGCAAACGCTCATGGGCATTTCCAATGTGTTGCATGTACAAGCAAGAAGACTACATAATTACACAATAAAAATAAAAAAATAATAACCAGAAGATCTAGGAGGCAGATCTAGAAAACCCAAAAAGTTGATTTCAGATTCCAGGCTTCCACTCATGGCCAACTATAAGAAGTATACTGTTAGAAAAAAAGGTGCAATAGGGTTCTATATTTAACATCAAGGTTCTATATAGAACCCTATGGTTCTATATGTGTTACCAAAGAACCATCTGTCCAAAAAGGTTCTATAACATTTTACAAAGACAAAAAGGGTTCTCAAATTGGAAAATCGACTTTATTTGTCCATTGCATAAGAAGGGAATTTTAAGGTTTTTTAATTAAAAAACAATTTTATAAATAATTAAAATCATGTTTTCAGACAATAAATGAATAACGAAGCCCAATAAATAAGTCAACATATAAGCTATAAGGCTATATAGGCCCATAAAATAAATAAAGTAGGCCTATAGCTTGTATATATGGTAACACTAAACACATTATAATGTCTTATTTTGAAAGTGCTTATAATGCATTATGATTTTTTTTTTTTACTTTTCATTACTTGACAAAATAAGCAAAAAATAAATGTATTTAAAAAATATATAATAAAACTTTACGGACATTCAGACGTCAGCATTAACACACAGGCTATTGTGTATACACAGCGTTGTTGTCATGACAGTACAGCGAGAGGGGATATGCGGAAAAATGTTTGCCAAAATGTAACCAGACTAATAAATAAAGTAAGTACAGCATTGTGACAGTAACACAGAGATGCCCTGCGTTCCAAATCACACACTCTTTTCTTTTTACTACACTACATACAGAAGAGTTTTAGGGCCACAGACAGGAGAGAAAAAAAATCAGATAAGGAAGATTTTTTTTCATTATGTCGAGAAATGTCAAGAATATAGACGAATACTCCAAAACGCTATTGGAGTTAGTGGGGCATTTTATGTATTTTCAGCATACTACAATTGACGTGCATGTATTGGGACATCCTAAATCTTTTTCTGGCGTACTAAATAGTAGGGAAGTATGGGGATTGGACTGCAGAGATGGGTTGTGTTCCGAATCACTTTCTACTATATAGTATGTAGAAAAAAGATTTAGGATGTCCCAATTCTTGTGGCCAGATTTAGGATGGTTAGAAGTACCCGGATGTCCTACTTCATGCGGCCAAGATTGTTAGTGTTGAAAAGTGCATCCTATTTGGGCGATTCTGACCCAGAATCCAGTGCGCACGTGAAGTGACGTCACATCGACGAAGCCTCCATATGAAAACAAACGGGGATGCGACGGATATAAAAGCAAGAGGCAAGATCAAGGCGCAATGTTATGATGAAATAAGAGAGTAAAGTATGTCCCAATAGTATGCCTACTGCATCCTAACTAGATTATTTTTATCGTCGGATGTAGTATGTAGAATAGAAAAAAGAAAGAGTATGCGATTCGGAACGCAACCAAGGTATTTCCGCTACAGTCTTCATACATAGCCCCCGCCCTCCCCCCCCGTCCCCCCGTCCCCCCCATAACTACCACACAAATCTCACCACCAAAACCAAAAGTCAAAATCTTACACAAACTTCTTCACAGAAGTTGGCATTCAAATCAGGACCACATCATCTGCAAAAAAAGTACTTAACTTAATAAAATCCCCAGCCCAAATTAAATAAAAATAAATTGCAACCCCTCCCTGGCACTACTATGCTTCAATATCTTGTCCATACCCACTACAACTACAGGAGAAGGATGGGTATTGGAGTGCAGGGATGGCCTCAGCACATTAGAATGGGCATCCAGAGGAAAGACCTCATGACCGTCCCCGCTGCCATGCCGGCCAGCAGACCCAGAGCCATGTTCTCCATCAGGCCGTCGTATGGGTCCCTCTGCACCAACACCTGGTGGGTTCCTGAGAGAGGGAGAGAGGGGGGGGGGGGGAGGGGGGGGGGGGGAGAGAGAGAGAGAGAGAGAGGGGGGGGAGAGAGAGAGGGAGAGAGAGAGAGAGAGAGAGGAGAGAGAGAGAGAGAGAGAGAGAGAGGAGAGAGGGAGAGAGAGAGAGAGAGAGACATGGTTACCCTTAAAGTGTAACTGCACCCTTTTACATGTTTTTGAGATAGAAGCTGAATTAAATCACTCTGTTGTTAAGGAACACATAAATGCTGGTGTTAATATTGAAAACAATTGCAATATGTTATATATCTGCATTTTAAGACATTTTTTGTATTGTAAATTATTTTAGAGCTTTACTAAGATTTAGAAAAACAACTTTGGCCTTCGATGCGAAAATAGACGT
>CM047519.1:5327268-5346788 GCA_026122265.1 Ammodytes dubius | reverse complement strand
TTTGGACACGCCTCCTAACCAGGAAGTGACGTAGTTTGAAGGTTTGAACGTGTTGTTTTTTTTCCGTTCTGCTTTTCAAATGTGCACAAAAAAAAAAAAAAATCTGGATTCTGCAACTTTATATGTCCATGTACTGCAAAAAAAAAAAAAAAAAAATGTGAGTGAAATGTAGTAGGCCTAGAATTATAAATGCTTGCCTCATAAATGCATTGCACAAATTTACATTTTGAGTGGAAATGCTCTGGTAAAGTGCATCAAATATGATTGGGACTATGAATGAAAATAAATACTTACAAGGGTTAATAAATAGTTTAAAATACTAATTTAAATGTGGTAGGCTACTTAAGACATTTTTAAAACGGAAAATAATGACAACAGTAATATTTCACAGTAGATTGAATGGAATAGATTTACCATATGTTGCCACCAGATGGCAGTGATGTTGTCTGCAGGGATAAGGTTCAGTTGACCAAATCTTTTATTTTTTTTTTACTACTATCAGGTAGGCTAAATAAGAGTTTTCATGTTATGTGGAGCCACTTACAAAGACAAGCTGTGTTGGCATTACTACTTTGATCATTTTCTCAAGCAGAAATACCAAAGAGCAATAATAAAATACTTTATTACACGTAAAAGACCAGCATCCAAGACCATATGAAAGTACAGAAGTGTTTTCAGATAGGTGTCAGGCATCATAAAAACCTGCCCACTAACTTAAAGGCCTACTCCAGCGGTGGAAATATGAAGATGTATTGAACTCTGAGAAGCTATGAAGTAAATGTGCAACATTTTTTAGAAATCTGTTCATCCTAGCCTGAGAAAAGGCAGAAAGAGTGTTTTATGGTCTCACTGTCTAACCCTACATTTTACTAGTGTGACTTCACATATGGTAAAATGTAGGGTTAGGATTAACAGGACAGCTGGGCCAAGGGAAGACTGAGGAAAGACTGAGGGGAGAAAAAAACTCATTCACTATATTATAATGGCGATTTTATAATGATCGAACGCCGATTTCCGTATTGGTTCTGTACTCCTTTTTAAGTATTTGTTTAATAATCAGAAGTGATACATCCAAAGTTTTCCTAATATCGTGTGACCATAATGGAAACTCACTCCTTACACTGAGATGAGCAGTATTTTCCTCTATCAAGTAACAAGTATCAAGTCAACTTTATTGTCGATTCTTAGAATATGCAGGCCTTTGTCTCTGACCCACGGTGCAGTGTGGAATAATAATAGTAATAGAACAAAGAAGAATAAAATAAGATAAACAGTAAAAACGGTATAGAAAAAAAATAGAATAGAAAGTAAACAGTAGATAAATTAAATTGAAATGTGCTACTTTGGCTATAAAAAGGAAATTATGTCACCAGTCATTCTGGGAAAACTCTCATAACTGACCTGGTACCTTTACAGCACAAGGCTAATCCTAGTAGGTTGTTTCGGAAATGCATTGCTGGGATTAATTTGTAAAACCAATAGCTACACTATATTGTTGTATATAGTTGAGACTTTGACACTCCTAACTTTTTTTCATGTATCTTATATGTAGTTTTGTATCTTGTACCGCACTTTGGTCAACTGATGATGTTTTTAAATGTGCTATAGAAATAATTTTGACTGGCAGCGTATGTATTTTGTTAAAACACTTTGTAAACCATTGTTTTTAAAAGGTGCTATATAAATAAAGATATTGTGTGAAAATATGAAAGTAAAGTATGTAGCAATATAATCAAGGTACATAACAGAACGAGTGTGTGAAGAGTGAGTCAAATGAACAGGGAGGAGACACACTGGTAATCCAGAGTGATCCTGTGAGTCATGCCTTAGTCCAGATTATTTCTACAGTTCCTCCACCCACACACACACACACACACACACACACACACACACACACACACACACACACACACACACACACACATATGGCGGAAACACACACACACACACACACACACACACACACACCTCCCTCACACAGACAGAGAGGATATAAACACAGGCAGAGGGCAGTCTGAAAACTAAAATAAACAACTACATTTATACCTTTTTTCAACTGGATTATTAATATTATTTTGAATACAACAGCAACATCATCTGACAACATGGCGCTTCTGAAGTCAGGCTGGCTGTGGAGACAGAGTGAGTAGATACAGGAATTTTGATTTTTTTTGTTTGTTTGTGTGTTTGGTTGTTGTTTAAGATATCTTGTGTGGAATTATATCTTTGTCAGTTATGATTAGAAGCACAAACTATGATTTATATAAACTAGTGCAACAATTGGACATTTTTGTTGTTGTAGGAATAAAAAATATTGATTTCTCAGCTATAACTGGGTGAGCAACAGGTTATTAATGAGCCAAAGACCAACTAATACTTGACTTTTGAGGCTGTTAAAGAATCTCTAAATATTATGTATTGACCAACATTTGTTCTTTTTTTTAAATACTTTATTTGTTTTTTATTTTTTATTCATTTTTTATGATTGGTTGTGGAGACAGCAATTCTAACTGAATTTGTGTTTTTATTTATTTATTTATTTTTTATTTTTCTTAAGTTATCCTGGATGGACTATCGTAGTTTAAAATAGTACTGGCAACAATTGTCCTTATTATTCATCCTTACTTATAAATGTATCAAACAAAAGATATGAGTAATAGAATCTAATTTCCCCTTTAGGAAGATTTTCAACTTTTTTTGACAACTTTACTTGTTTTGACAAAATAAGCAGTTGGAAGACAACTCCTGTAGCATTTAGAGTTTGCAAAAGGGTGTTTGTAGCCTACTATTTAAACATTTTGTGGGTGTATTTTTGGTGGCATTTCGTGCTTTATTACACAAGTCCTATATACCAGACTTGAACCTTCGATTTGTACTTAACAAAGAAGTAATAGAGACACTGTTACTAGTACAGTACTTTTTCCCCCTTGACATACGTTCATACCAATATATCTTAGACAAGCTAATATCAGCTGATGATTCACCCAAGCCGATTTATCGATCATGCTCAAATATGTGCTACTATTTGTCTGGCTTTTGGATATTTCCACATGCAATGCGAACACAATTGTTTTTAACATTCGCTTTTAAATGTTTTATTAATTCGCTTTTCTAATGTGTATTGTGTATTTTAATCTTGCCACTGTAAAGCACTTTGAATGGCCTTGTCTCTGAATTGTGCTATATAAATAAACTTGCCTTGCCTTGTCTTAACAAGCAATTATTTTTATCAAACAAAATCAACACCTCAAGAAAAGTCAGTCATATAATACACAATACAATATAAAGTTAAAGTTTTTGTCTTATAAGGAATTACATGACTGGACTTCAGTTGGCCTTTTTCTATAAGGTGGAAACTGAACCTGTTATGAAACTCCAGCCTGTGTCATGTATAATCCCATTAATAGTCCCTGGCCGGGTCTTAACGTGGCTTAAAGGACAAGCAACAGACTACATATACAAGACAGACTACATGCTTAAAAACACACAAACAGACACACAGACTATTTGAAACGATGCCCTCTTACATACTATTGTTTTTTCTTTTATTATCAATTATGGACCCCCATTTAGTTGAATCAGTACTCTGGACACTTATTGTCAAGTCATTTTGAAACGGTGAATTAACTCGTGGATTCAAGACATGCTAGACGTGTACTAAAAAACAGTGTTAATACAAACACACTATTTGTAAACACTGGTTCTCATGACATTGGTTTAATGTAATCAAACCCTATCATTATGCAACATGCGTTTACAGATTCTCGGCTGTGATTACATGTTCTATTAGTGACCAGGGAGAGGTTGGAGTTGGTCCTTATAAATGAGGGGTAAACCTGTAGGTATTCAATTTCAAGGCCTTTATTGTAAAATTTACATTTGCCATGCATGTGTAGCTCCAGTTTTTACATTACATAAACACAGTGAAACATTTTTGGGTTCTTCTTGGAATTTATTCGATTTCGTACCAGGTTTCAGAATGGGGGGCTCACCATATGTAAGCGTCCAATTGATAATCGAAAATCATAGAGGCTATGTAGGATTATCTAATCAACTTTTTGTCAACACATTTGGCAACTCATGTAACCAACATTCGTTTGAATTAGAAAGTTACGCACTATAGCTTTTAGGACTGACACTAATATTACACTGACACTGTATCCTATCGATCCATAACAAAATCTTCCCGGAAGTTAGAAACTCATTTGGCATTTCTTGCCTACACAAACTCACAACCGTTACATACTCAAATTGACATCAAAATGAGTATGAGTAGGACGTTAGTAGAGCTTTTAGTATGAGTAGGACGTTAGGGCTTTTAGTATGAGTAGGACGTTAGTAGAGCTTTTAGTATGAGTAGGACGTTTAGTATGAGTAGGATGTTAGTAGGGCTTTTAGTATGAGTAGGACGTTAGTAGGGCTTTTAGTATGAGTAGGACGTTATAGGGCTTTAGTATGAGTAGGATGTTAGTAGGACTTTAGTAGGGCTTTTAGTATGAGTAGGACGTTAGTAGGGCTTTTAGTTGAGTAGGACTTTACGAACAGAGCCTAAAACTGTGAAACACTATATTTGTTCTCTGTCTGTAGGTTCTGTCCTAAAGCGCTGGAAGTTGAGCTGGTGTGATCTGTGGATCGACGGGAATCTTTGTTTCTATAAAACCAACGACCGGCGAGAGCTGGAGCATCGCGTCAGCCTCAAGATGGTCTGTGTGGACGTACGGTCAGGACTGGAGTGTGGAGGTAACGTTTAAACCTTTGTAAGGAGAAAGTGAGACGTAATAATATACTGTTTTAAAGCAAAGTGTATTTAATCAAACAACAGAAGCTTCATGTTATTGGATCCTTGCAACATGGAGGTCCACCCTGATCCAGGCAGCACCTAGCTTCCTGGATAAGAATGGCCAGGATCAGACAGTAACCCACATTATACTTTACAACAATGCGCTTCACTTCATCATAGCAAACAATGCAGTGTCTCTCAATTGGTCAGTCATGTGAGGGGGACTGATGTTAAATTGGTAATCTTAGGTATGTTACTTACTTCTTTATAATAATAATCTGCTAATTTCTAATACATTTCTGCGTGTGTCTTGTTTGTGTAGATCTGACTCCACCAGAGTCTCACCCCAGAGAGAATCGCATCACAGTTCAGCTCAGTGACGGAGCAACTGTCAACCTGTGTGCCAACAGCGAGGACGAGTCTTTGTAAGTCTCACACACACACACACACACACACACACACACACACACACACACACACACACACACACACACACACACACACACACACACACACACAACACACACACGCGCACGCACACACACACACACACACACACACACAACACACACAACACACACACACACACACACACACACACACACACACACACACACACACACACACACACACACACACACACACACACACACACACACACACACACACACACACACACACCTTTAGAGGGATGTACTGAAGTGAGAACCAGCAAAAATGTCTTCACTTTCCAAAAATGTCATCACTCTTAAGGTCTAAAACTAAAATTGGTTCTCACAAATATAGTACACATATGATATACACATACACACACACACACACACACACCACACACACACACACACCACACACACACACACACACACACACACACACACACACACACACACACACACACACACACACACACACACACACACACACACACACACACACACACACACACACACACACACAGTAACAACTATTCATTCCTGTCCGTGTCTTTATATTTTCCAGAGCGTGGAAACTGACTCTACTGGAGACCAGGCGAAACCCGGTGAGTGATCCATGTTCTCTATCAGATTAAAGCTCTAGTGCGTAACTTTTGTTGCCCCTTCTGTCGGAATTCTGAGTAATTACAACAACACTGTTGGTGCATCTACATGAGGTAAAGCCTTCAGTGATGGCTCATGGATTTTATACCTTCTGCTGTACGTCCAGGTTTTTTCTTAGCAGTAGAATCATCAACTGAAACATTTCTTGGGCTCTTCTTGGGATTTTTCTGGGGTGGGTGGACGGACACCAGTTTGTAAATGCTGCCATACTGAGAAATACAGAGAGAGAGTTTGGCGGAGCTGATCAGGCTTAATCAACTTTGTGTCAACTCGTTTGTTTCAATATGAGAAAGTTACGCACTATAGCTTTAACAAAGAGTTTGGCGTTTCCACCAAAAGTGCTAAAAGTTATTGGTTATTTGGGGCGCTCTGTGGTGGTGTAGTGGATAGAGCACGTACCATAATGGCTCCGGCCTTTGTTGCAGTGGTCGCGGGTTCAAATCCGACCCGTGGACCTTTACTGCAGGTCATCCCCCTCTCTCTCTCTCTCTCTCTCTGTCTCCCCATTTCAACTCTGTACTATCTAATAAAGCTTGAAAATGCCAAAAATAAAATGTAAATAAGTTATTGTTTGTATGTTTCTGTAGGTGTTCACATACGACCCGTACGATGACTCCTACCATCAGATTCCTCTGAGCAGAAACCACACTGTCTACATCACTCCTGGAGCAGGGCCAGGTATGTTACCATATGCAGGGAACACGAAAAGATAAATCATACTTCATTTAACATAGACTCAATTGATATTGGATTTTGACTACTCAGTCCTCTTCACAGCAGACCCGGGTTAGAATCTGGCCCGTGGTCGTTCTCTGCATGTCATTGCCCTCTCTGCCCCATTTCATCTCTGTCTCTGCACACTGTCTAATACAATCGTAGAAATGACCCAAAAATAATCTTAAAAAAAAAAAAAAAAAAAAGGGAGGGAGGGAGGGAGGGAGTGAGGGAGGGAGGGAGGGAGGCCATAATGCCAATGTTTCCACAAAGGTGACTGCTATTGTACAGTCCCTCAGACGAGGGTTTGACAGCAGCGTAATGATAGATAGGCCTTGGAAAAGGAAGGAGAAGTTTTGAGACCAAAATGGTTTGCGGGTCTATAACAACAATCTTCATCCAGTAAACAAGACCAGCAACCTTCTTGATGCTTGATTTCTTAAACTTGACCCACAAGGGGGCAGTATAAAGAAAGTTTTTTTAAATTAATGCCTTTGTCATGGGTATACGCTCACCCAGGAACTACAGCTGGGGCCTGGGGTAGTAAAAACACTACCGCTTTTGTCCAAAGGGTGTGTGTGTATGAATTTATGAATGTGTTAAGAATTGTAAAGTGCTTTGGGGCTGTGAAAATCAGCTAAAAAGCGCTATATAGTATATAAGTCAAGTCCATTACCCATTTAAGGCTAACCATGTCTCTCTCTCTCTCTCTCCTCTCTCTCTCTCTCTCTCTCTCTCTCTCTCTCTCTCTCCTCTCCTCTCTCTCTCTCTCTCTCCTCTCTCTCTCCTCTCTCTCTCTCCTCCTCTCTCTCTCTCTCTCTCTCTCTCTCTCTCTCTCTCTCTCTCTCTCTCTCTCTCTCTCTCTCTCTCTCTCCCCCCCCCCTCCTCCCCCCCCCCCCCTCTCCTCTCCTCCTCCTCTCCGCCTCTCTCTCTCTCCCCTCCTCTCTCTCTCTCTCTCTCTCTCTCTCCCCCCCCCCTCCCTCCCTCTCTCAGGGACCCACCAGGTGTTGGTGCAGAGGGACCCATACGACGGCCTGATGGAGAACATGGCTCTGGGTCTGCTGGCCGGGATGGCAGCGGGGACGGTCATGAGGTCTTTCCTCTGGATGCCCATCCTAATGTGCTGAGACCATGGTTGCATTCCAAATCGCATACTTTCTACTATATAGTATGTAGAAAAAAGATTTAGGATGTCCCGATTCTTGTGGCCAGATTTAGGATGGTTAGAAGTACCCGGATGTCCTACTTCATGTGGCCAAGATTGTTAGTGTTGAAAACTGCATCCTATTTGGGCGATTCTGACCCACAATCCAGTGCGCACGTGAAGTGACGTCACATCGACGAAGCCTCCATATGAAAACAAACGGGGATGCGACGGATATAAAAGCAAGAGGCAAGATCAAGGCGCAATGTTATGATGAAGTAAAATAGTAAAAGTATGTCCCAATAGTATGCCTACTGCATCCTAACTAGATTATTTTTATCGTCGGATGTAGTATGCAGAATAGAAAAAAGAAAGAGTATGCGATTCGGAACGCAACCCAAATCTGTGTTCCCATCCCCATACTTCCCTACTATTTAGTATGCAAGAAAAAGATTTAGGATGTCCCAATACATGCACGTCAATTGTAGTATGCTGAAAATACATAAATGCCCCTTTAACTCCAATAGCATTTTGGAGTATTCGTCTTTATTCTTGACATTTCTCGACATAATGAAAAAAAATCTTCCTTGTCTGATTTTTTTTTCTCTCCTGTGGCCCTAAAACTCTTCTGTACTTTAGTATGTAGTGTAGTAAAAAGACTAAAACTCTTCTGTACTTTTAGTATGTAGTGTAGTGAAAAGAACGAGTATGTGATTTGGAACGCAGGGCATCTCTGTGTTACTGTCACAATGCTGTACTTACTTTATTTATTCATTAGTCTATGGTTACATTTTGGCATACATTTTTCCGCATATCCTATTTTCATGACAACAACGCTGTGTATACACAATAGCCTGTGTGTTAACACTGACATCTGAATGTCCGTAAAGTTTTATTATATATTTTTAAATACATTTATTTTTTGCTTATTTTGTCAAGTAATGAAAAGTAAAAAAAAAAAAATCATAATGCATTATAAGCCCTTTCAAAATAAGACATTAAAATGCGTTTAGTGTTACCATACTTCTTATAGTTGGCCATGAGTGTAAGCCTGGAATCTGAAATCAACTTTTTGGGTTTTCTACATCTGCCTCCTAGATCTTCTGGTTATTTTTTTAATTTTTTATTGTGTTATTATATAGTCTTCTTGCTTGTACATGCAACACATTGGAAATGCCCATGAGTATTTGCAATGGTGAGGCAAGAGGCTATTTTGTATCAGAATGTTCTTTTACTTGCTGCCTGCATTTTACACTTCTTCACAAATGTAGTAAAAATTCTAGTTTGTAAGGTGTGTAGCGTTCACAGGGATAGTCATTGATATAATAAAATATAATTGACTGAATTTAAAATCCCAGTTTGGTTGTTTGGTCATTTTTTATTTAAACTATATGGTTCTATTTTTAATTTTATTTGTATCTATCTCAACTCTGGGTCGACTAAATAGTTTAAAAAAACCTTACAAGTTCTTTATCAGCTGATGGGGTCAGGGAGTTGCAAACCGTTATGTCATCCAAAGCATTTTTGAAGCTTAAAGGCCTACTTCACCAGTTGGAATATGAAGGTGTATTGAACTCGGAGATCCTATTTAGTATAAATGTGCAATTTAAAAAAAAAATCGGATCATCTTAGCCTGAGAAAAGGCAGAAAGAGTGTTTTATGGTCTCACTGTCTAACCCTACAGTTTCCTTCTTGTGACATCACAGTAAGGGTTAGGATTAACAGGACAGCCAAGACTAAGGGAAGACTGAGGGAAGAAAAACCTCATTCATTATATTATAATAGTGATTTTATAATGGTAGAACGCTGGTTCCGTATGGGTGAAGTATTCCTTTAAAAGTCACAGATCTTAAACGGGGTTTGATCTGACTAACTTCAAAACTACTTTTTCCAAAAGGTTGAGAATTAACTTTGACACTACATACAACATGTGCAAGTTTTCATTGTATGATTGTAGAACTAAACCTCAGAGAAAAACTCATATTTATACTTATTGTTTATAACTAAGAAAAAAACTCTTTATATTATATCTGAAACAACACATTAAGACTAAAAAGGAAAGATGTTTTATTTTATTTTATTACAAATTAAGACGCAGCAATCATCTTGAATAAGACATGAACTGTGTAATGCAAGAAGACATTTTTTTAGTAATCGTGATCTTGTCCTTAAAATGAGTACAAAGTGAACAGCGCTCGCAGAACTCAAAACTAAAAATCATAGACACTTGATTTATTTCCTCAAAGAAATGCAGATCTGATCATCGTAAAAAGTGCACATTTACTGAAACTAACAAAATATATTTGGACCATAAAATGTATGAATGAATGAATTTTTACTTTTATTTGACCATTGCTTCTCTGATTGAACCCCCATTGACGAAACCCAGATAATAAAAAAAATCTAGATTTGTTTACAACAAAAATATGACATTCCTTGTAAATTAGGCATTGTGAGATATTTCATATCACACGTACATTGTCAATTTAAAATCATTCAAAACATCCAAAGTACATCAAAGTAGTTTGAATTACTTTTTCTAAATAGCTTTCGTTAACAAATCCATATTTATCATACAAAGAAGTTAGCTTTGCTGTAGTTGAACTGTAGTTCACAGAGTTAAAGACCTACTTCACTGGTGGGAATATGAAGGTGTATTGAACTCTGAGATCCTATATAGTATAAATGTGCAGCATCATTAGAAATCGGTTCATCCTAGCCTGAGAAAAGGCAGAAAGAGTGTTTTATGGTCTCACTGTCTAACCCCTACATTTTACCATGCTTAACATCACACATGGTAAAATGTTGGGTTAGGATTAACAGGACAGCTGGGCCAAGGGAAGACTGAGGAAAGACTGAGGGAAGAAAAACCTCATTCATTATATTATAATAGTGATTTTATAATGATAGAACACCGGTTCAATATGGATGAAGTATTCCTTTAAGATTTCAAAGCAGCTTCCCAAACACACCCCATTGAGTCTGCTCATTGCCTATTGTTGGTACATCAAGTAATACCAAAGCTTGCCTCTAATGATATATCAGTCTATAGCAGTCAGGGATTCTGGAGAATGCTTGTTGTCTTAATTACATTTAGTCAAAATGAGTGAATATACCTCCTCAGAGTCCACTACCTGTCTGTATTGCCCGTTTACAGAGCCTAGGCTGTGTGTAAGGAGATATTCACAGCTCTTGACAACAAAGTGATTTTGACAATAAGTGCTGACTGAAGTATTTCAAAATCTCACAACAACTTATTTGGCAACTCAAACTTTACTCCTATGTATTAACCAGCTGATCGTGTGTGTGTGTGTGTGTGTGTGTGTGTGTCTTTGTGTGTGAGAGTGTGTGTGTACTGTAGCACATTGTCTTTTACAAAAATAAAAAAATCACTTTCACTTGCAACCACCCACCATTACTCCTCCTTACTCCTGACTCCATTCTGCACATGTCCATTCACTTTTCCGTTCACTTTCGACCCATTATCTCTATCTAATTTGCCTTCCGCTTGGAGTTTCTTGATCAAATCGTGCGGGCCCTTCCCCATCAGAGCGGACGGGTGCCTGTATGACCCTCCCAAACGGTCCCACAAGGTGAAATATTGCCCGTAGTTAAAATCAAAGAATAAATGGTGGTCTGTGTGATGTGCGGCTCCGTTTATAACGCTCGTGAGGGAGGTAGGGACGCGGTAATCTCCGTCGTGAATGGATATGGTCCAGATGTTTACGAACACATACAGGGCCAAGTAGAGCACCTTGTGTAAGGGGAAGAAGAAGGGGTAGATGTGGTAGGGAAGGCCCTGCATGAAGCCATCTACTGGGTGGAAAGCGTGGCTCGCAAACGGGGACGGGATCTTCCATATGTGGTGGGGCTTGTGGAACAGCTGTAGGGGAGAGAGAGAGAGAGAGAGAGAGAGAGAGAGAGAGAGAGAGAGAGAGAGAGAGAGAGGGGGAGGAGAGAGAGAGAGAGAGAGAGAGAGAGAGAGAGGAGAGGAGAGAGAGAGAGAGAGAGAGAAAGGTATTATTCACTGAGGCTTTTGAAGACTTTTCCATACATTTCTTTCCATATATTCATTATAATTATAGAAAAATGTCTCAAAGTGACTGTAAGAGCCATTGACCCTTTTTTTGTTTATCTGTATTGTCTTGTTATTCATAATTTGACCGCCTGGTGGCAACACTGAAAACTGGATGCAAGCCTACTAATCAGGCGTAGCAGTGATGTCAGGTGTAGTTGCATGGGGCGGAAGGCAAACCGTTTTCGACCGTGCTTGTGGAGCTCACACAGGTTAACAGTAATAAGTTGTATGTTCAAGTCCTCCAGCTGTGTTTGTGAATAAGCCAAGCATTATGGTTGCGTTCCGAATCGCATACTCTTTCTTTTTTCTATTCTACATACTACATCCAACGATAAAAATAAACTAGTTAGGACGATGCAGTAAGCATACTATTGGGACATAATTTACTCTCTTATTTCATCATAACATTGCTCCTTGATGTGACGTCACTTCACGTGCGCACTGGATTGTGGGTCAGAATCGCCCAAATAGGATGCACTTTTCAACACTAACAATCTTGGCCGCATGAAGTAGGACATCCTGGTACTTCTAACCATCCTAAATCTGGCCACAAGAATCGGGACATCCTAAATCTTTTTTCTACCATACTAAATAGTAGAAAGTATGCGATTCGGAACGCAACCACAGTCGCCCCAGAGTGTGTCCTGACCTTGTAGATGAGCTTGTGGTGCAGGAAGCGATGGATCCAGTAGATGCACATGTCAGTGAAGAAGAGGAAGGAGATCATACTGAGGAAGAGGCCTGGCCAACCTGAGAACAGAGATTACATCACCACTAAGAACTGGGTTACTAGGCAGCGTGTTATTTATTTAATTATTTATTTATTTATTTATTTATTTATTTATTTATTTATTTATTTATTTATTTATTTATTTATTTATTTATTTATTTATTTATTTATTTATTTATTTATTTATTTATTTATTTATTTATTTATTTATTTATTTATTTATTTATTTATTAATTAATTATTCCGGACAATTACACATAATACATAATTTTCTCATTGCATATTCATACATATTACTTTGTGTTATCGTCCGAAAGGGAAGCAGGAGAAGCCAAGTTATCACATACATGCACATTTATTATTAGCATTATTATTATTATTATTTTTTTAAATATGTAACTTTTAGGTTTTCAAGCACAGAGAAAGTTTGTTTTCAAATTAAATTAAGTTTTCAAAGTTGTGAATTTAAGCAATTTAGCCAGCATATATTACTTTTTGTATCGTTTCTAAAATATAAGTAAGTATGGCGTATAGTCATACTTAGAGAACCTACAATTTCCATTTTAATATCTTTAAAAAACACGGCTAAAAATTGTCTGTCACTACTTTTGCATAATTGCTTTTATGTATTCATGAAGCCGTTTGATTTTTAAGGTAACTATGTGAATACTTTTTAGTGTTGAAGGCATGACAACAAACGCACGGAAAACTATAAACCGTACAAGTGGCAGCTGTAGAGGTTTTTCTTCAAACTTATTCGACTGAGGTTGTTATAAATGTGCTCTATATAAATAAACATGACCCTTTCGTTCCGGATGTAGTAGACATCTGAGTAATTCTAACCATACTAAATCTGACCACAAGAATTGGGACATCCGAAATTTTCCTTTTTTCTACCAAACTAAATAGTAGATAGTATGGATGGGTATTGGAAAGCAGGGTTAGTGTTTTTGTTTATCCTCGGGAGACCAATTGAGGGGTGGCCCTTATTTGCAATGGCGTCGAGTACATATGGATATATGGATTGTATAAATATAAAAAAAATATATATATATAAAAAATTATTATAAAGTTATTGAGCTGTGGAAAAGGGGTAGGATCAAATAAGTTTATACTTCTTCCTACTCCTTTTCAGGCATATCAATTCAATATGTTATTTGTTTATTTTTATTTGTGAAATCATTTGAACATATTTTTTTGTTGTATTTTCATGCTTTTAATTTTTCTTTTTTTTGATATGTCTGAAATAAAATTGAAATTGAAAAATTGACTTGACTTACCGAGGGGAGAGTCGCTGACGTTGTCGTATAGTCTGCTGTATCCTCTCACCTCAAGGAAAAACAGAGCCACAGTGGGGATACTGATCACTGGGAGAGATGTGAGGGAATACTTGATCTCCCTCTGCACCTGATTCTGAGAGGAGAAAGAAAAATATATTACACATTTAAAATAATGAAAGGGTGAGTGAGGCTGTGGTGAAGTGTGTAGGGCGGTCGACTCTCAACTACAGGGTCGGTGGTTCGATACAAAATATAAAATGTTTGAATATTTTTTATGTTATATTAGGACACATGACAGGCAAAAACATGCATTGGTCAATTTTGAGATTTTTGTCTATTTATCTTCCATAACATGTCTTCTTTCATACTAGTATAAATCAAAGGTCCAACATGTACATTCAGGTGTTATTTATCTCCCTCTGCACCTGATTCTGAGAGGAGACAAAATATAAATATACGTTTAAAATAATGAAAGGGTGAGCGAGGCTGTGGTGAAGTGTGTAGGGCGGTCGACCCTCAACTACAGGGTCGGTGGTTCGATCCCCCGTCTCCCCGCCACATGTCCAAGTGTCCCTGAGCAAGACACTGAACCCCGAATTGCTCCCGATAGTTAGCTTGCTATCTGTGTGGGAATGGGAACAGGCCTCTCTTGAAAAGGAGTCTCCAATTTGGGGTTCAGTGTCTTGCTCAGGGACACTTCGAAATGTGGCGAACAAGTCTTCTTTCATACTAGTGTAACCCAAATGTCCCGCTGCCTCTCTATAAACCCTGGGACTCTGCGTTGTGTTTAATTAGTTGGTGTGATGGGTAGAGAAGGACCACAGGACAAACAAAAAGGTCCGAAATGTACATTTAGGGGTGACTGTGGGTCTGCCAATGATCGAAGGGTCGGCGGTTCGATCCCCCACCCTGCCACTTGTGCCATGGTTGTTGTGTCCATGGGCAAGACACTTCACCCACCTTGCCTGGTGTGAATGTGTATGACTGCTGTATGTTTGAGGTGGTGGTCGGTAGGTGCTGAATGGCAGCCATGCTTCCACCACCGGTATGACTGTGTGTGAATGAATTGGACCTGGAACCCTGTAAAGCGATTTGAGTGCCTAGAAAAGCGCTATATACTTAATGATGTTGAAGCTCTTCTGTCTGTACATGCTTTGTTTGATGATGTTCTGACTGTGACTCCATTTTTATGTTCTCTGTTGTTTTTAAATGATTGTCTGTAACTAACTGTGCTGCTGCCTGTCTGGGCCGGGACTCTTTTGTAAGAGAGATTTTTAATTTCAATACGACTCTCCTGGTTAAATAAAGCTAAAATAAATAAATTCAATAAAAATCATTATTATTTATTACTAAACAAAATATATAAATTCTACCTCTAAATAGTGCGGGTGTTTCTTGAGATTGTGGTCGAAGATGCAGTAGTAGCTGATGGCTCCCAGGCCCAGGTAAAGCACGGCGGCTCCCAGGTTAGTGAGGACCAGCAGAGAGAGGATCTGCCTCAAAGCCCCTTCCTCTGCCCAGGACGAGGGGTAGACGAACGGGGTTAGGACGTAGTGGTCTGCCACCGCCAGCACAAGATCCATGGTGAAGCTATGGAGGATAGGGGAGGGGGCGGGGGGGAAGAGAGGGAGGGGAGGGAGGGGGAGAGAGAGAGAGAGAAAGTAATATGTCAGTCGAAATATTACATACAAAGACACATTAATACTGATGCATTGAGAAAAAGAGAGAGAGAGAGAGAGACATAGAGAGAGAGAGAGAGAGAGAGAGAGAGAGAGAGGAATATGTCAGTGAAATATCACGTAAAAACACAACACATTATAGATGCATTTACATTGTGAAAAGATGGCAAGTGAACACAATCTTTCTGTAAAAGTTTGTCATATCTTTGAGTTTCTGTTAAGATCTTTTTGTAAGCTGTATTAACTAGTAAGTGTTTGTTAACGTCAAACAGATGGGAGGGGGGGAATAGAGAGTGAGACAGACAGACAGACAGACAGACAGACAGACAGACAGACAGACAGACAGACAGACAGACAGACAGACAGACAGACAGACAGACAGACAGACAGACAGACAGACACACAGAGACATTTAGCATGCATTCATTTGCTCAGTGTTTAGTACAACCTATTGAGTATCCTTCTCTCTTTCCTTTTAAGTGACCAAAAGAGAAAAAAACCATTCAGTCAAAGCATCACATAACATCACATATAACAGGCTGCCACCAAGTGCACTTCATTTCCCATAAGCCCAGTTGCTTCATGTAAAAAAAATTCATAACCCAACCCACTCTTTCTGAATGAATAGCATGACATTCAGTGTTTAATTAGAATGACAAAAACAAACTTTATCCTTCCTTACGTTTTGGTGCCATTAAGAAATTAATTTTGACATTATGTGGCTGACAAACAATAGCCTATATCAAATTACATATATAAGTATTTAGTGAAAGTATAATGGGCAAATGAATAAAGTATTGACAAAACACATCCATAACATTCTGGATTATTACTTATATAGCCTATGTAATGGCTTTGATGGTAATGTTAAACAGCTGTTCTGTAGCATATAGGTGCACATGACATTTTATATAGGCTACCATTTATTGTGCACCCACACACAACGTAGGCTATTCACATACACTCCAAACATTGCACAGCAGCATAGTCTAAATCAAAATATAGCTATATTTAAAAATCATTTAACGTATTATCGTTTAACACTATATTCAACCCTTGTATACTATCTACAGTATGGTTCAGCCCTGCCTTTGTTGATGGCCTGGACCTTGCTGATATACCACCACTTTACAATGGATTTTATTTTCTACAGACGCAAAAAGAATGGCCCATGATCATGACGTGACACAAAGGCATACAGTATAAAGCTTTGGAATAATACGTTGAAGTCAATTCTATGAAAACAAAGAAGTACCGAGATGTCAAATTTATGTAACTTCCTGATCGACCGTTACGTGACAGCCTATCTCCATGGAAATAACATTTCTACGCGTGAACACACACCGGAAATATGCATTATATGGTGGTGAATACGTACCATTCACTGTTATGTGGTAAATATAAAGCTAAATATACATTTTTAAACGGTACAATACCTTGTTTAGGGTAGCGCCTGTCCTATTCCAGGGGTACACACACAGACAGACTTGTAGCAGAACATAGATGCATTGCGTACTGTGTGCTAAAGGCAGCCGGGGGGCGGGGCCGGGGCTGGGCGACCAATCAATGAAGATCTACCTATTACGTCACACAAAAGACAGCCAATGAGCGCGCAGTTTCCCCATCACGGCAGGTTTGTTGTGGTTTTTGATTGGCCAATTCCGGAATCTGATCATGGTGGCACAAGAGGCACAAGACACTGGGCGATATGATAGCACCTGCACCTTTCTTTATATTTCCACGCATGCAACAGCTGTGGGAGCAATATCCATGGACCCATTACAAAATATAGCTGATAATAACGCCCCCTGATTATGTCTACAACCCAAACTCCCCTTTACAAATAGGGAGATTTTACATTGTTTAATTTTTATCTAATGTATGGCTATTACAATTCGAGGAAGACAATTAAAAAGTTACAGTCAACTATGGGAGCCAATCTTCAATTCGGCATATTCAATGCATCCAAAATTATTCATAATATAGTTTATTTTAATCTTTGTAATTTTTTTTTCTTAATATAAAATGTATGTCAGTAAGCAGGGCAAAGACATAGGCTACTGAGAGTGTAATCAAGTTTGTATTTACAAGACAGCAATGCCGAACTGTCCAGAAAAGACGACTTAATAGGAATCATATTGAATTGAGTTCTGAATGTTGTAAGTTTAAGGAATTTAGCAAATACATGTTTTTTTTCATGATTTATGACATTTAGCTCTCTTCAGTTGGCCCATATTATTTTCTGTCATAATTTACACGTTTTGTCTTCTGCCAGAGATCTTTGCTATTATTCGATATTTTACCTTTATCTTTTATTTTAACCTCCAAATAAATCAAATTAAATACTAAATTAAATAGTTTTTGTTTGACAAAGTGACCACCAAACCGCCACTAGGTGTCACCATTGCTCTAAGGTAGGAGTAGCGGTAGCAGCGTCAGCCTTCGATAGACTGACTGTACTCTACATGTAACTGTTTTAATTTGGCCATATTGTACTTTTACCAATCTTATCTTAATTCCAGCCATTGTACATCACAATATACATTTTTAAATAGTGTTTTTTTTCTCTTTACCAGTATTTGATGTATTTGCATTGTATATTTTTAAACTATTATTAAAATAAATACCTTCATATCCTTTAACCAATTTAAACAAACTATCTTAAATCTGCCAAACTCTACCTGTAACTGTTTTAATTAGACTATATTGTACTTTCACCCATTTCATTTTAATTGCTGCCACTCTTCACCACTGTGTAAATGTTTCAATTGTTTTTTTCCTCTTCACCTGTTGTTGTGTATTTGATGTATTTGCATTGAATATTGTGTATCTATTGTTGTTTTTGTTTTGCATTTGTTTTGAACTCGACGTCATTGCAAATGAGGGTCACACCTCAACTGATCTTTGGAGTATGAATAAAGGTTAAATGAAATGAAAAATGAAATAAGGCAGCTTAGTAAAGGCACTGTGTTATACATGGATATAATAGTGACAGCATTGGATAAATTAATAAAAATGTATAAATTCAATATTTACTACACTATAGTCTCTAGAGTCTATATGGATATTATAGAAATGTTACAGCATAGGCCTTCATACATCCCCAAATTCCATCTACGGTGCCCACCATCTCTACCATTGTGTCCTTGAGCAAGACACTTAACCCCAAACTGCTCCAGGGGGCGCTGTACTATGGCTGACCCTGCGCTCTGACCCCCTCTGGAGTGTGGGAACTTGAGAGGGGATATGTGGAAAGACACATTTCAATGTAACCATTATTGACTAATAAAGTAACTTCACTTAGACGCAATTGGCAATTTTCTTTCTGATCAGTTTTCATTATAATGTTTATACAGTAAAACCACCAGGGACCGCCAGACAATTTAAATGAAATTTCTTCTCCATTCACGCCCCTTAATTTGCAGCAAGGGCCCTTCATTTAGCTGTAGCCTTCTAAATACACCTCTTTTGAAAAATATTTTTATTTTGAGAAGATGGCCTATTTAAAGGTGCTACGAGGAACTTTTAAATATTTCTGTAACAGTCAAATGTTTCCTCTGATGATCATAAATGACATGTAACAGCAAACAAGACCATCAATGCAATTAATGCTATTTTTATATAGTTTTTCTTAATGCCTTTGTCATGGGCATACGCTCACCCAGGAACAACAGCTGGCGTAGTAAAAACAAGACCGCTTTTGTCCAAAGGGGGCGCAAGAATGATAGAAGATAGTTCCTTGTAGCACCTTTGATAAATGCATTGAATGTTACACTCTAATATTTAAAGGGCCTCTACACCAATATCATTAAAAAACACTTCTCCTAGTTCTATCTAGTGGTCTGTAAGTCATGTGGATACTTTAAAATGAATGTACCAAGGTCAAAGCGAGCTATTTCCACACATACTTTTAAGATAAATTAGTTCCGCGGTCGTCCCGGCGATGGTCAAGGTTCCGCTGCATTCCGTCCTATTAGCATGACACACAGCAGGGCTCCCGCTAACCTTTTAGCATATT
>CM047519.1:5319768-5324768 GCA_026122265.1 Ammodytes dubius | reverse complement strand
ACTATATAGTGACAGACTATCACAACTTGGTGTGACATATCCATATGTACATTCATCACGCTTTAAGGATCGGATCCTGGCAAACTTTCCTGAACTAGAAGGATTTAAAGAAGGACGTGACATACTTCTCATTTCCAACAAAGATATCGGTATTGCCTTGCGGAAGGCATATGAAAATGATGCTGAGGATGAAGCAATTATTCTAGCTCGAGCAGCAACGATTATTCACAAAGAGGTAATGAAGATGAAAACACAGTTTAATGGCTCATTTTCAAAAAACTGTCAAGTGGAATCTGTCCCTCATTCCTTGGCTACTGTAGTTGATATGATGATGCATGGTGCCAACATCATCAACCAAACACATGAAAACCAAACGCAAGCCTTACTGAGCATTTGCCAACTGGTGATGTTCAACAGTGTGAATCAACGTCAGAAACAACCAAAAGTGATGCGACACAACAAATCACGGGAACCTCCACTACCTGTCTATCTTGGAGTCCTGATTCACAACAAAACACGGAAAAGAGAACTGGTTGAAAAGATGTTTGAACTTGGACTTTCTGTTTCATATGACCGGGTTTTGGAAATTTCCACTGATGCAGGCACACAAATATGCAACTATTATGACCAGCTCAACACACTATGTCCACCTCAGTTGAAAAAACATGTGTTCACCACAGCCGCGGTGGACAACATCAATCACCAAACCAGCTCTACAACAGCAAATAGCTCCTTCAATGGAACAGGAATATCAATATTTCAGCACCCAGACAATGTTGATACAATAACCGAGGTTGCAATAATCGATCAGCTTCCAGACCCTAAAAGGAACACTGAACCAACTACCAGTGTGACTAAAAAAAGACTGCCAAAGTTACCTGCATCATACACACAAGTACCGCCAGTTCCAGAAGCCAAATTATCTAGTCCCATCCCACAAACAGATGGACTTGTGATGTCTAGTGGCCTCCTTGTGTCTCCAGCTTTGCAAGTTGAATACAGGTATGGTTTGAATTTAACTACCATAATCAGGTAATATATGTTTTAGTACCAAATCTATATATTATATATATAGATTTGATACTGTAAACATCAGCTTTGTTTTTTGTTTTTTACTAGTAAAATAATTACATTTTACTCATCAAATTATTCTTTGATTTCAGGTGGCTACAGCATATTCAGCTAGTTATACAAGGTGGCCAGGAAACAGCCAACATCTCATGGTCAGCTTTCCATGCCAACATCGGGCAGGTGAACTCCCAAGACACACCAACTACAACATCCTGTCTTCTGCCATTGTTCCAGGAAGATGCTGCAACAGTGCCTATGATGCGACATTCACTTGACGTTGTCAGAAAAGTAATCGAGCTGACAAATCCGGGACAGGTTCCTGTTGTTGCAATGGACCAACCGCTCTTTGCACTGGCAAAAAATATCCAATGGAGGTGGCCTACATTATATGGAGAATCAAAATATGTGATTATGTTTGGCGGACTCCATATTGAGCAGGCTGCCTTGAAGACGATTGGCAATCTACTTGAAGGTAGCGGATGGTCATCTTGGCTCGTTCAGGCTGGTGTGGCTACATCTGGTAGAGCAGACTCTTTCCTGAAAGTCTCGCATATCACACGCACACGGCGAGCTCACCAAGTGACTGCCTGTGCTATTTACAACGCTCTACAGGAAGCATACAGAGAGTATGTGAGTTGTGCAGGCACCAACTTACTGGGTCAAGAAGAATGGTATGAAAACCAACGGAAATGTCAGCCCATGTTCAACTTCTGGTTCAATGTCCTCCAGTTGCAGCTCACTGTACTAGTGTTCATAAGGTCAATCCGATCTGGAGACTTCCATCTTTATGTTGATTCACTGTCAAAGCTGGTTCCATGGTTCTTTGCTTTAGACCATTTCAATTATGCCAGATGGATACCAATCCACCTACGTGACATGGCAATATTACCGAAGTTGCACCCTGTAGTGTACAAGGAGTTTTTGAAGGGCCATTTCACAGTCAAAAAAACTATTCATGCCTTCTCCAGAATGGCTATTGACCAAGCCCATGAACAAAACAATGCCATGGTAAAAGATGATGGTGGAGCTGTGGGCTTGACTGAGTGTCCCTCTGCCCTACAGAGATGGATGGTCAGTGGACCAGAGATGGCTCGGCTCATAAATGATTTCGAAAAATCAGTAGATCAAGCCCAGAAAACCCCAGATGGACGGCACCACGAACAAAGGCCTTCAAAGCAGAGGGCTTTCTTGAGGGACATCATCTCAATGAAAAACACCTTGGAAGAGTATGGAAACCCATTCCTAGAATCCAGTGGGGATCTGCTGGTTCTAGACTCGAAGGATGTGGCAAACCAAACTGCATTGCAAACATTAGCTCAAGTGGAGGGCCTTGGTTGTCAGCAGTTTGACAACTTTGTCAAAGAACGACTTGTTGACAGAACAAAATCGTTAGACCACACGATTCGGAAAAACAAACTACGTATCTTTGCCTCACCAAAATCACACAGAAGAACAAAGGTTCAGGAGCAAGTATCATCATTGAAATATGATCGTAATCTTTTTTCACGTCTTTATGTAGCCTGCCAAGTCCGTGACGGTAACCTGGAGGAATTTTTTTGCCCACGAAAATCAGGGCTGTCCTCCATCACTTTCTGATAGAGGGAAGCTAAGAGCAGGAACTAAATCTGATATAGTCCATTGCCTGGAGGAATCCACAAAAGAAGAGGATGACGTGCAACACAAGGTTGATGCAGTGGTGTTAGATGGTCCAGCAGTTGTTCATATGCTGAAGCCTGGCTCTGCAAAGACATTTCATGATTATGCCCAAAACATATTCATTCCCTACATAAAGATGCAGTTGGCCAAAGCAAAGAGGGTGGATATTGTATGGGATACATATAGACCCGATTCGCTAAAACAACAAACAAGAGAACACAGAGGGGAAGGTGTGCGTCGAAGAGTAGAACCTCAAAGTGCAGTCCCAAAAAACTGGGGAGAGTTCCTCAGAGTGGATGATAATAAAACTGAACTGTTTGGTTTCTTGAGCAGAGAAGTCATATCTATTCCCACTGAAAAACAAATAATCAGCACTTTCAATGAAGAAGTGGTTTGTCGACAGCCAACATCAACTGAAGGCATAAGTCCTTGTTCCCATGAGGAGGCTGACAGTCGCATTATGGTACATGTTGCAGATGCAGCAAAGCAGTACGATACAATACTTATACGCACAGTAGACAGCGATGTAGTAGTACTTGCAATTCATGTCTTTGCCCAGCTGACCTCACTACTGTCCACACTGTGGGTAGCATATGGAACTAGCAAACATTTTCGACTTATTGCAGTGCATAAAATATATGCTGCCATAGGCCGTGAAAAAAGCCTAGCACTTCCATTTTTCCATGCCATGACTGGGTGTGACACAGTGTCAGCTTTTCAAGGAAGAGGGAAACGAACTGCATGGGAAATCTGGCAACTCTATCCTGAAGTGACCACAGCATTTTCCAAATTAATGGATCAGCCGCAACTCACTGAGGTTGAAGATGCCATGGACACACTTGAAAGGTTTGTTGTACTATTGTACGACAAAACCAGCTCAAAGATTTGTGTCAATGATGCACGGGTAGATCTGTTTGCCCGCAAAGGAAGAGATGTCAACAGTATTCCGCCATCAAGAGGAGCCCTAGTACAACATGTGCGGAGAGCTGCTTATCAGGCGGGCCATTGCTGGAGCCAATCACTGCAGCCTGTAATGAATCTTGTGAGACCTGAAGGATGGGGCTGGACCAATGTCAATGGAGGGCCATGGGAAGTTGTCTGGAGCTCACTTCCAGAAGCAAGCAAGGTTTGCCAAGAACTTTTGCGGTGTGGATGCACCAAAGGCTGTCAAAAAAACTGCAAATGCGCAAAAGCTCTTCTTGCCTGCACAGCTCTTTGCAAATGTGGAGGATCTTGCTGACTAAATCAACTACACTCTAATAGCGCATTTTAATCAACTTGCAAAGTAAACATATATTAATTTATCCTTTGTTTGTCTTTTCATTATAATCTGAAATATATATCACTGATTTTTGCCATCAATTTTGATACTTGGAGTGATGAACAGAAATTTGCATATTCTGGCCACCTTAAGCTTTTGTCACCTTCATGACACAGTAAAGTAAATATTATTCAAAGGGTCTCCAAACAGTGTTAATTTGAACCTGTGATCTTGTAAACCTACAATAGACACCAAAAATAGGTTTCTATGATCAATGGATCCAGAGATATAGAGGTTGTAAGATGAAAGCGGTGCACTTTGGTGGCCATTTTCCAAAATGGCCGCCAAAGTGCCATGAACAGAAAAACAATATTTAACTGATATATGACATTGAAAACATACAATTCGACACAAAAATGAGGTTTCTATGATAAATAGATCCAGAGATATTGAGGATTTTAGATGAAAGCAGCTCATTCTGGCATTCCGTGGCGGCCATTTTCCAAAATGGCCGCCACGGAATGCTCAATTCGAATCCAGCTTGGCACTATAGCCAAATTTTTTCTTATTTCCTTATTCTAGCTTCATGCAAAGTTTCATGCTTTTATCGCAAAATGCACGATTGTTTTGACTATCTGCTGGACTACTATTCATATCGGCCTTTTCGTTGTAATAATACAAATAGCTTAGTTTTATGTAAATGGTAAATGGACTCCACTTACAGCGCTTTTCCCTGGTTTTTCACAGACCCAAAGCACTTTACATTGTTTTGTACACATTCACCCAATCATTTAACACAGTAAAATTCGAAAAAAAACAATGGCAAACATACTCTGAATTTTTTTTCTTCTGATGATCATAAATTACATGCAAATGAGACCATCAGTGCAAAGAATGCTATTTTTATATAGTTTTTCTTAATGCCTTTGTCATGGGTATACGCTCACCCAGGAACAACAGCTGGCATGGTAAAAACACTTACCGCTTTTGTCCAAAGGGGGCGCAAGAATGA
>CM047519.1:5304942-5319668 GCA_026122265.1 Ammodytes dubius | reverse complement strand
TCTGTCTTGGGGGGCCCTTTCACACATCTTGCTCCCTGGTTCTCCAATTACTGCCACTGTCCTGGTGCAACAAAGACCCAAGTGACTAACCCGCTCCTTCCCAGACCCTATCACTGTGGATGAGATTTTAACCTGAATATCCTCTCCACAATCTATGGAAATAAAGTGTCTTGTATAACCTTGTAAATGAGGCTTTTGCTAATTATAAAGAAGGGAGGGTACACACAGAGGTATCCCTAAGTGACTCATGTTAATTCGGTAACTCTATCTAACACAGAAGAGGTTGAAAAGCAAAGGTTTTAAGAGGAGAGAGAGAGAGAGAGAGAGGTGTGTGTGTGTGTGTGTGTGTGTGTGTGTGTGTGTGTGGTGTGTGTGTGTGTGTGTGTGTGTGTGTGTGTGTGTGTGTGTGTGTGTGTGTGTGTGTGTGTGTGTGTGTGTGTGTGTGTGTGTGTTGTGTGGTGTGTGTGTGTGTGTGTTGGTGGTGTGTGTGTGTGTGTGTGTGGTGTGTGTGTGTGTGTGTGTGTGTGTGTGTGTGTGTGTTGTGTGTGTGTGTGGTGTGTGTGTGTGTGTGTGTGTGTGTGGTGTGTGTGTGTGTGTGTGTGTGTTTTAAATGCCCCAGAGTGGGCTTGTACTACTGCTTTAGGGAGTTGGTGTGCTCAAGCGGACAGAGCTTTTAAATGCACCGAGTGAACCTGATTGAGACCAAATCCAAAGGCGGGCTAGAAGCTAAATGCTGGGGCGCTCTGGTGGCGTAGTGGATAGAGCGTGTACCATATTGGCTCCGGCCTTCGTTGCAGTGGTCGCGGGTTCAAATCTGACCCGTGGACCTTTACTGCAGGTCATCCCCCCCCCCTCTCTCTCTCTCTCTCTCTCTGTCTCCCCATTTCAACTCTACTCTCTAATAGAGCTTGAAAATGCCCCCAAAAAATCTAAGAAAATAAATGAATGCTAAATGCTAAGTCAACCTCAATTTCAGTGTTGGAGACGCTACTTTGATAGAATAATAAACTAGCAATGAATTTACAATGGAAGACATTGAACTATAGCAAAGATTCCATAGAGAGAAATGTTTAGTTAACTAAAGTGACTTAGAAAAATAATATTTTGAACTACTTTGTAAGAAAAATTATCAAGTTGACAATATCCGTGTGATATGAAATTATTACAAAACAATTCAAAAAATAAAATAATGCAACAAAAAAATGCTTATTGCAGAAATTAAAAAAGTTCACATTTGTAATTCACATACATATATAAACCAAAAAATAAAAATGTACTACTAGTTTAATTACATGGAGTTCACTACTCTCCGTTACATTAATAAACAAGTAATCAATCAATCAATCAATCAATCAATCAATCAATCAATCAATAAACTTTATGTTCACTCAAAAGACACTCAGGTTTCCCTCATTTACAGTGACGACGGGCATACACAATAAAGACAATCACAAGTATAACATATAATGAATAAGACCTTGGTATTCAAACCCCAATGTCCCAAACAGCATAAAGGGCCACAGTGTTCCCCCCAAATATTCCACCAAAGGCATATTTTATCATCATTTGGCCCTTTGCAGGTGTTAATGACAGATCCCGGCCCAAAAAAAGACTTGACACTCATCCTCTATGAGAGCCTCCCTTTGTACGAAAACATTCCTTTTCCTCATGCATTAAAAGCCATAGTGTGTAACTTCTGTCGCCCCCCATGAGGAATTCTGAGTAATTACAACAACACTTGACACATCTACATGAGGTAAAGCCTTCAGTGATCGGGCACATGGATTTTATACCTTCTGCTGTACGTCCAGGTTTTTTTCTTAGCAGTAGAATCAACAACTGAAACATTTCTTGGGCTCTTCTTGGGGATTTTTCTGAGCTCCTGCACCAGTGTCAGGGGGGGGACATCAGTTTGTAAACGCTGCCACACTGAGAAATACAGAGAGAGTTTTGTGGAGCTGATAATAGGCTTAATCAACTTTGTGTCAACTCATTCGACAATGGTCTTAAATGTAACCGACATTCATTTATATGAAAAAGTTACACACTAACGCTTTAAAACATGTCTGGAAGCAGTAATTCTGTTTCTCCTACCTCCATCATTTCTACATCTCTCCAGTTCTTACATATCCCTCTGTTTCCACTCTCTCTCTCTCTCTTTCTCTCTCTCTGTCTCTCTCTCTGTCTCTCTGTCTCTCTCTCTCTCTCTGTCTCTCTCTCTCTCTCTCTGTCTCTGTCTCCCTCTCTCTCTCTCTCTCTCTCTCTCTGTCTGTCTCTGTCTCTCTCTCTGTCTCTCTCTCTCTCCCTCTCTCTCCCAGATTCCTATGCTGTCCCTCCCCTCAACGTCCCCTCTCCCAACCCCCTTCCCCTTCCCCTTCCCCACACACGCACACACACACACACACACACACACACACACACACACACACACACACACACACACACACACACACACACCCCTTCCCCAAACACCGATCCCAGATTAAGTATAACACTATCCCAGGTAAACTTTGCACCTGGCTCTTTGGGGCAACGCTCCGTCCTCTGCTTGCTTCACCAGGTGCTTTCCAAACTACATTTTTTCAGGACGTCCCAATTCAAACATTCAAACACAAACTTTTGGATTGTTGTTGCTGCTTTTTGCTGGTTATCCTGTGGAACTGGAATTGGACAAGAGGCGCACGTCAATTTTGGACATTCAATTTCTACTACAAACTCTATTGTCAATACATCAAATATCACCTCAAAATACTTGATTTACTCCCTACATCACTACCACTCTGTTGCATGATCCTAACTGCTGTGAGGAGGTTGCCAGGTTTGACTATTTGAGCTGCTAGATGTCCATCTACTGAAGGCAGGTGAGTGCATCTTTCCCTTATATATGTACATCTGTTTCATCTGTAGTTTCTTAATCATTTATAGAATATAATAGATAGAATACTTTGTTGTTTATTATTTTTATTTTTATTTTACTCCAGACACAGAGAGAAAAACGGTCCATAATACAATACTAAAACAGTAAAAAGACAAACAACAATAAAAAAGACTAAAAAAGACTCCAGCTGTCAGTTCCACACTACACAAAGAGTGTTCAGATATTAGCATATAGGCTGTTGTCATTATACAATGTACAACAAGATTAAAATGAGTTTTTCCTTTAAGATGGACAGAGAGACAGACATCCACAAACAACATTCAACCCACATTTTTATCAATAAATTATAAGCTGATGATGTGCCAGCTTATAATTATAATTCTTCATATGAATATAAATATGTAAAAATATTGACTCTGTGGCAAATGGAAGAACAGATTTTTTTTTATTAGTCACTTTTTGATGCTGCAAACTTGAAAAAATATATACAGCTCTGGAAAAAAATTAAGAGACCAGTCTGGATTTTTCTTCAATCTTTATCTCTACATTACTGAATGAAAATGCTCTAAATTACAATATTTTCATTGTGAATTTGGTAGAAATGTTGTCAGTAGTTTATAGTATAAAACCAAAATGTTCATTCTACTCAAACAAATGCCTATAAATAGTAAAACTTTTGGAGTGGTCTCTAAATATTTTCCATAGCTGTATATGTCAGATATTTCGGTGTCATTTGGAATTTATTTAGGAAATGTTATCACAATTTTTTATTTATTTTTTACTATATAGACTGCTGGTTGTAATGTCACTATTACTTCTTGGTTTAATGCCATTGCTGATCTATAATTCATGTATCAATCAATGTATGCTTCATTTTAGGGATCAAAACCCACTTCAGACCATTTTTGAAGTAGAACTCACTTTGGGTAACAAAATAAGTTTATTACTCATTCAATCATCTTGTTGTGACCCCTCAAGATTGATCAAACCGCAAGTTGGCTTCCACTGGTCTAGTTTTGCTAGTAGCTACATTTCCACTAATGTGACTAAGAAATGGCTAAGAAATTTTAAACGTTTGTAATGTATTATAAGATTGTGACTATTTCACAATTTTGAATTCACAACTTAGCATTGGTCAATTCAAGATTCCTTTCATTTGCCATTTTCATGTAGATACATTAAAAACGAAATAATATTTTGCAAGAAAACCCTGAAAGTTAAATGACTTTCAATGCAAGATAATACATATATAATAGATAGATCAATCAATCAATCAATCAATCAATAACCTTTATTTTCACTTGAAAGACACTGAAGTTTCCCTCATTTACAAATAAATTAATGTGCTTCATCATTTGAATTAACTCTTGACCATGGCTGTGGCTTAATTGATCTAGGAAACTTTGGGCCAGTTTTGCATACATGGATTTAGCCTAGTTCTGGACTGAATTATACTTTCAATGGACAATTCCCATTCAAATTTCCATTTAGTCCAGGACTACGCTTAATCCATGTCTTTGAAAGAAAGTGGCCCTATGTCTTTCTTTGACTGTGATTCAAGAGATAACCATGTTGAAGGGTCTTATGAGTGTATGAGTGTGTGTATGAATGGGTGAATGTGGTAAGATATGTAAAGCGCTTTGGGGCTGAGAAAATCGGCTAGAAAAGCGCTATATAAGTCAAGTCCATTTACCATTTACCATGTTGAAGGGTCTTTTTATAGTCCTGGGGGTCTTTATCTAAAACGCCTCGTTAACAGGCCTAGAGTTAACAACAGGCAGATAAAGATGTTGAGCTACAGCAGTCAGAAGAGCGATTGTGTTAATCTTTCTGTTGACAATGAACGATGAGAAGATGATGACATGAGAACAGACATCTCTCAGCAGTGCCCACTAACCCTGGCACACCTGAACCTGCAATTTTTATTTTATTTGCTTCTTTTATTCGCTTTTAAATGTTTTATAATGTGTTTTATGTATTCTAATCTTGCCCCTGTAAAGCACTTTGAGTGGCCTTGTGTCTGAATTGTGCTATATAAATAAACTTGCCTTGCCTTGCCTTGAACACAATTTACCATCAAGGCAAGGCAAGAACAAGATTATTTCTATAGCACAATTCAAACACAAGGCCATTCAAAGAAGTGCTTTACAGGGGGCATGAAATACATCAAGATTAATAAAATACATCAAGTATAGATTAAACATTAGAAAAGCAACTTAAAAATATGAATAGAAATAAAACATTTAAATTAAATAAAAATTGCAGGTTAAAATGGAAACAGAAAAGTCTTCAGATTTGATTTAAAAGGAGCTGAGAGTTGCAGCAGACCTCAAGTTTTCTGGGAGTTTGTTCCAGATATGTGGAGCATGAAAAACTACAAGCTGCTTCTCCTTGTTTAGTCCTAACTCAAACTAAATAGAACTGCCCATTAGAGAGATTTGAGAGAACTACCCAATTGACCTCACATACCTAGTTAACAGTTGCACAGAAACAGGCTCTAGATGTGTTTATATGGATTACTACATTTTACCAAAATCCAGTTTTCAAATTAGAAGAAAATAAATGTTGTGGTCTATTTTACTTGTATATTGCATATTTTCATGTTCCTTTCTTGGCATTCAGTCTGTGGAAAACAAAGGAAGAATTTGATTGTATGACTGAGAACAAGTTGCTTATTGTGCATATGACAAAAAAAACACTTTGAATCTTGAATCTATAGTATAACGACAACACAAAGTAAGATGTATGAAGATATGAAAGAGAAATTGTGTATTGGTGGAATTGTCCGAAAGAATAATTAATTAATTAATAAATAAATAAATAAATAAATAAATAAACAAATAAATAAATAAATAAATAAATAAATAAATAAATAAATAAATAAATAAATAAATAAATAAATAAATAAATAAATAAATAAATAACAATTCTAAAACCTTCCAACTTGGCTGGACACTTTTACTTGGGCCAATGGGGATTCTTGCCAAGCCAAGCCAAGCCAGGCCAGGCCAGGCCAGGCACTGAAACATCCCCAAAGGGCTAAAAAGCAAGGACCTGGGCAATTCAAAAACCTACTCACTTAAAGCCATTAGTGCCCCCCAGTGTTTATGCTGCCCTACCTTTTTTCAGCCCAAACAAGGCATGGACTGCTCCCAAACCGAAGTGGTAATGAGGTCCTAAGGCTTGAGACAGAGCAGGCCATTTCGGTCAGAGGCACAGAGAAAAGCCCAAAAGTGAGCCCACTGGTGCCCGCTCGCTTGGGACAGCGAGGCAAAATTGGATCCCGACACATTGTTCTGGCAGGCATAATGGGGCCTTTTCAGGGCTACTCAAGGGAGACCTGGGAGCCAGATCTTAAAGAAGTAAAAACCACATGACGTTGGTTTGGTTTGATGGTCCTCCCTCCCTCCCTCTCTCCCTCCCTCCCTCCCTCCCTCTCCCTCTCTCACTTTTGTCCCAATAGCCTTGTTTATGAGAAGTTGACATATGACTCATGCCTTGCCTATCTATCTACCTAGCTGTATTTCAATTAGCTTTAAGGGAAATGGCAAGACAGATAATGTAACAGATAAGAAGGGGTTGCTCTTTTACTTAGAGGAATACTTCGCCCGTACGGAACCGGCGTTCTATCATTATAAAATCGCCATTATAATATAATGAATGAGGGTTTTTCTTCCCTCAGTCTTTTCCTCAGTCTTCCCTTGGCCCAGCTGTCCTGTTTGCACATTTAAACTAGCCTACATAGGATCTCAGAGTTCAATACACCTTCATATTCCCACCGGTGAAGTAGGTCTTTAAGGAAGTGGTAACATAATGAGGTAATTACTCACACTGCCGATACGGTCTCTCTTCACTAACCTATGATGGGGCTGGAATAATGGTTGTGTCATTTTACTTGTCTGTGCTTGTGCCATTTTGTTTTTGTGCTCATATGTTGTATTTTTGTAGTTTTTTTAATGTTTATTTTTAGCCATCAACCTGCCAGGGGACTACAGGTGAAAATTAGCATTAGCACTGCATGGCTAAATCTGCACATTTACATGTTGAACTCTGGTGAATCAAATCAAATCAAATCAGTTGTATTTGTATAGCCCAATATCACAAATAGACATTTGCCTCAGTGGGCTTTACATTCCATACAGTATGACACCCTCTGCCCTTAGACCCTTAGCTCGGCTGAGAAAAAACTCCCAGTAAAAAAAACCTTTACCGGGATTTAAAAAATTGAGAAATCTCAGGGAGAGTCGACAGAGTAAGGGATCCCTCTCATGTGCTCATGTTTATCAATGTGCGCTGTCCCTTCTAAATAAATAAATCTAAAAAAAAAAAAAAAAAATCTTCTCATTTTCGTTCTTTCCAGAATGGTCAGGCCAAACTGTCCAGTCATTCTGCTCCAAATCTTCTGCATCTTTGTACGGACCACAGGTATGACACACATGAATGTTGATTAAGAGCCACCCAACGCTTATTGTCAAAATCAATTTAGTCAAAATCAGTGATTATCTCCTCACGATCTGCTACTTGTCCGTACTGTGTGTGCTGGAAAATAATCCAGTTTTAATTTAATACAGCCTAGGCTCTGTAAATTAGCATGTTGCTAGCTACGGTTGGCCCCCTTTGTTTATATACGCGTTTACAAAGCCTCGGCTGTGTATTAACACCGCACACAAAGTACGGATAGGTAGCAGATTATGAGGAGATATTCACGGATTTTGACAAAAAAGTGATTTTGACAACAAGCGTTCTCCAGAATCACTGACTCCACCTTTAATGAGCTCATGTGCATCATTCAACTTTACATACATTTTGTTTGTTTACTGTTGTGCTCCTGTGTAAAGTGCTTTGAGTGCGAGAAAAGCGCTATATAAACTAAATATATTATTGATTATATTGTTCTCCTTTTAGCGAGTTCTCTGGACATCATGTATCCATATGGAACCAGCCACAGAGATCTAGAGACGCCCAAGATGGATGATGGAAGTTCTCCTGAAATCATTTTGGTCATTCCCTTCATTTTCTTCAATGTCCCCTACCGTTCTGTCTATGTAAGTTAAAGGAATACTTCACCCATACGGAACCGGCGTGCTATCTATCTATCTATCTATCTATCTATCTATCTATCGATCTATCGATTCTATCTATCTATCTATCTATCTATCTATCTATCTATCTATCTATCTATCTATCTATCTATCTATCTATCTATCTATCTATCTATCTATCTATCTATCTATCTATCTATCTATCTATCTATCTATCTATCTATCTATCTATCTATCTATTATAAAATCAATATTGTAATATAATGAATGAGGTTTTTCTTCCCTCAGTCTTTCCTCAGTCTTCCCTTGGCCCAGCTGTCCTGTTAATCATAACCCTACATTTTAGTAGTGTGATGTCACACTACTAAAATGTAGGGTTAGAGACAGTGAGACCATAAAACACTCTTTCTGCCTTTTCTCAGGCTAGGATGAACCAATTTCTAAAATGTTTGCACATTTATACTACATAGGATCTCAGAGTTCAATACACCTTCATATTTCCACCGGTGAACTAGGTCTTTAAGTTAATTAAGTTAAGTTACTTTTATTTGTCAATTAACACAAGGCTACATAAAATTAGTTTTTTCGCACGTCAGCCTTGGTCCAAAGTCTTGATCCAAAGTCTCAGAAATGTTATTATTGCCCAAATCCTCAACCTTCCAACTTAGAATATTTGAATGCAATGTATCAAGTATACAGCTATGGCAACAATTAAGAGACCACTCCAAATGTTCAGTGTCTCTTGTTTTACTCTTAGGAGGCATATGTTTGAGTAAAACGAACATTTTGATTTTATAATATAAACTACTGACAACATTTCTACCAAATTCACTATAAAAAATATTGTCATTTAGAGCATTTCCATTAAGAAATGTAGAGATGAAGATTTAAGAAAAATCCAGACTGGTCTCTTAATTTTTTCCCGGGGCTGTATATTAAAGTTTATGATGCTGTAATACTGCCCTGACTGTTCTCTTCACAGATCAACAACAATGGTGTGATTTCTTTCAACGTACAAGTTAGCCAGTTCACTCCGGAGGCTTTTCCCTTGAGTGACAGCCGATCATTCATTGCTCCGCTCTGGGCAGATGTGCACAACGGTATCCGTGGAGACGTGTTCTACAGAGAATCCATGGAACCAGAAATACTGGAAAGGGCAACGCAAGACGTGCGGAAGTACTTTAAAAGCATGTCCGCCTTCACAGCCACCTCGGTGTTTATCACGACGTGGAACCAAGTCACCTTCTACGGAGGAAGCCAGACTACCCCGGTAAAGTCCTAACACAGCATAACATGTATTGGTAACACACTAGGGTTGCGTTCCGAATCACATACTCTTTCTTTTTTCTATTGTACATACTACATCCGACGATAAAAATAATCTAGTTAGGATGCAGTAGGCATACTATTGGGACACACTTTACTCTCTTATTTCATCATAACATTGCGCCTTGATCTTGCCTCTTGCTTTTATATCCGTCGCATCCCCGTTAGTTTTCATATGGAGGCTTCGTCGATGTGACATCACTTCACGTGCGCACTGGATTGTGGGTCAGAATCGCCCAAATAGGATGCACTTTTCAACACTAACAATCTTGGCCGCATGAAGTAGGACATCCGGGTACTTCTAACCATCCTAAATCTGGCCACAAGAATCGGGACATCCTAATTCTTTTTTCTACCATACTATATAGTAGAAAGTATGCGATTCGGAACGCAACCTAGGTATCTAAGTGTATTCAAGAAGCACTCCGGAAGGAACATCTTGGAAATGCATCCGTTTACTGAGATGGTTGAAGCCAATTTAATCTCTGTTCGAGTCTGTTAACCTAGATCAATCAAAAAAAAATATATTTATCCCTCCAACATTTTCAAAGATTGACAACATTCCTTATTTCCGTCTTGCACTGACTGTTGAATTGAAACCTTCCAGATATACCTAAGATGGACATAAAGACATATTATAAAAAAAATCAATTAATGACCAGATCTAAAGATTATAATTTGGACAGACATTTGCCTGTTGCTAATTTGAAATTCCACTCATTTTCAAGGTTCAAAATTAATTTCTGAAGAACTGGTTTCTCAGATGCAGTCTCAAAAACCTGCCGTTTTCTCTGCATTTTTTTCTTTTACTTGTTTTTTGTTTGCAATTACATTGTATATCTCTACTTATGACATCTATTGCAGTATGTCCGTCCTGGGAGAGGGATCCCTTACTTTATCGACTCTCCCTGAGATTTCTTACATTTTTTTTTCATCCCGGTAAAGGGTTTTTACTGGGAGTTTTTTTCTCAGCCGAGCTAAGGGTGTAAGGGCAGGGTGTCATATTGTATCACATATCATATTGTATGAAATGTAAAGCCCACTGAGACAAATTTATTTGTGATTTTGGGCTATACAAATAAAACTGATTTGATTTGATTTGATTTGATTTGATTTATATGTTTGATTTTCTCTTTGTAAAACTATTCTAATTCTCTTTGTTTGATTGACAGGTGAACACATTCCAAACTGTGCTGATCTCAGATGGCTTGACGTCCTTCAGTATGTTCAACTACGGAGAAATCACATGGAGCACAGGAACAGCCAGTGGGGGAGACCCTTTAACGGGACTGGGTGGGACCACAGCTCAGGTATATCCCCCATCAATTTCCCCCAATTCATTCGCTTTTCTAATGTGTATTATGTATTTTAATCTTGCCCCCTGTAAAGCACATTGAATGGCCTTCTGTCTGAATTGTGCTATAGAAATAAACTTGCCTTGCCTTGCCCAAGATAATTTCATAGGGATGATAAATCTTTGTAGAATTGATTATGAATTATGATAACATGTGACATTGCGGCGACTGGGGCGACTGTGGCTCAGGTGGTAGAGCGGGTCGGCCAATGATCGAAGGGTTGGCAGTTCGATTCCCACCCATGCCACTTGTGTCATGGTTGTTGTGTCCTTGGGCAAGACACTTCACCCAGCTTGCCTCGTGTGAATGTCGATAGTTAGCCTGCTACTATCGGTGTATGAATGGTAACGTGTAAATGGGAACATACAGTATCTCCCTTGTAAAAGAGTCTCCGGTCTCAATGGGATTTACCTGTATAAATAAAAGGTTAAAAAAATAAATATATATTTTTTTTTAAATGACCTCCCTCACACCTTTCCCCCTTTCCAGTCAGGTTTTAACGGTGGTGACATTGGCCACTTCTTCAACCTTCCAGGATCTCGGTCAAACGACGTTGTGAACATTGAACAGACAACCAATGTAAACACCCCCGGACGCTGGTTCTTCGCGGTGGACACTGAACTGATAGATCCGGCAAATGGCTGCAGCTACAATGGCAAGTTCAAGCTTCGAACATTGATAATTCTTTTCCAAACAATTCTCTCTTTTGCAACGTTGCTACATCATTATATTGTATGCTCATGTTGACAGACTAGTAGTTATTTGTTTGTACCTTGACATGTTTCGATAGCTTCCTCCTGTCTTCTTCATTGCTACATAATTTAACTGTTGTCTTTCACCCATATTCATCCCACTTCGCACTTCATTGGGTGCTCTGAAAGGCGCCTATAAATAAAATTAATTACAATTATTATTATTATAATCTCTTTAGTTCTGTAAACTCTAATGGTGCTTTTCCATTACATTATATCGGCCATTCTCTACTCTACTTTACTCTACTGCAAGACTGAGCAGAAATGCATTTGCCCTTAAAGTTAGCCGCTAACTCTGCTAAGATGACCAGCTACACAGAGGCGGTTTTATCATTGGTACCATCTCGAAATGGAAAACGACCTTCAGGAAAAATACCCGATACCAAAGTAGCGTAGGGTAGGATAGAGTAGAGTAGGATAGAGTAGAGTAGAGTAGAGTAGAGTAGAGTAGAGTAGAGTAGAGGGAAGCCGGTACCATGTAATAGAAAATATTCATAAGAGCAGTCATTGTTATTTTTAGATTAAATGATTCAAGCTGCCCCCGCGACCCGACTACGGATCAGCGGTTGAAGATGATGATGATGATGATGATGATGATTCAGTTTCTTTAAGAACTCTGCTTGTACATAAAATAACTCTCCTGTCTTTCCTAAAAATCCTTTCCAGGGCGTTTCTATAGACGAGGGGAAATCTTCTGGCTGTCTGAACAGTGCTCACAGCGGTGCCGGTGCCTTGACATTGACAACAAGGTGCAATGCCAAGAGGCTCCGTGCGGCCAGCTGGAGACCTGCGAACAACAGGAAGGGGCGTTTTACTGCCAGCCGACCCGCACCAGCACTTGCGTGGTCTTTGGGGACCCTCATTACCACACCTTCGATGGCTTTCTCTATCACTTCCAAGGGACCTGCTCGTACCTGCTGGCTAGGCCTTGCTGGGAGGTGCCGGGGCTGCCCTTCTTCAGTGTGGAGGCCAAAAATGAGAACCGTGGGGTGGCCTCTGTTTCTTGGCTTAGAGATGTCACGGTGGATGTGTACGGTCATCGAGTCACGTTGCCCAAAGGCAGCCTTGGAACAGTCCAGGTGAGAATCTGCGGATGTCAATATGTTATTTGTTTATTTTTTGTTTATTTTGTTTATTTTTATTTGTGAAATCATTTGAACATATTTTTTTTATTGTATTTTCATGCTTTTAATTTTTTCGTTTTTTGATATGTCTGAAATAAAACTGAATCAATCAATCAATCAATCAATCAATCAATCAATCAATCAATCAATGTCTTTACGTCAGGAATTATCACAGTATTTGCCTTGTCGGTGTGTGCGTTTTTGGTTTGGCTGCTGAACAAGTGTTGATTCGAGATATGAGACTGTATTTAAACATTGCTTTTGATGACCTTGGAAGATTTGTCAGGCAGTTAACTGAACTTGAATATATCTACCTCCTATTTTCGCATAATATACAAGATTAAACTGTCGATCAAAAAGACACATTTTAAGAGTTTTGTCATGATAAAACTGTTTTGACAATGGATTGTCTAGCAAGACAGAAGTTTTCTAGCATCATCCATCGTTCCTTTTAATTTAGTTTATTTTATTTTTCCACATACAAATCGATTTAAAAAAACAAAAAACAAAACATGTAGTTAAAAAAAATTAAAATGCATGTGTGGATGTGGCAGAAACCTGTACAGGCTTATATAAAGCCAGACCCAAAATACATTTACATATTAATATTAGCAGATCAGCACACAAGCGCACACACACACACACACACACACACACACACACACACACACACACACACACACACACACACACACACACACAAAAACATATGTATAAATGAAAAAAAAATAAAAAAACAATGCAAAACAATCAAAGAAATTCAGAACAAAACAGATGTGTCCTGTGTTCCTCTCTCTAGGTTGACGGCTTGGTGAAGACCTTACCTGTCCAGCTGGACCTTGGAGCTGTCCGAGTCTACCAGTCTGGGGTTGCTATCGCTTTAGAAACAGACTTTGGTCTCTTGGTAACCTACGACGGCCAACACTACGCGTCCATCTCCCTGCCTAGCTCCTACTTCAACAACACCTGTGGCCTTTGCGGTAACTATAACGATGACCCCGCCGATGACCCTGTGCTTCCCGACGGCTCTCTGGCGGAAAGCGTAGTGGAGTTGGGGGCAGTTGGCGAGCCGAGGACACGACTGGCGGTGCACGGATGGTTGCGCCCAAAACTGCAGCGTTTGCGACCCCGTTACAGAAGCGTTCTACTTTCGCCCAGACTACTGTGGACTCATCAATAAAACCGACGGACCTTTCAGGGACTGCAGAGCTGTAGTGGACCCTACTGCCTTCGTGTACAGCTGTGTGTATGATATGTGCAGCAACAGGGATAACATCACCACACTCTGCCAGGCCATCCAAGCCTACGCTCTGGCTTGTCAGGCCCTCGGTGTCACCATACGATCCTGGAGATCTCGCACCTTCTGCGGTGAGATTCAGTTTGATTCGGTTAACACAAGCTTTGTTTCCTATGAGCAGTACATTTTGGTTTGGAACGGTTTGGTTTGTTTTGATAGAGAACAGTAACCCTACATTAGGCCTGCGTTTCCACTGCCGACAGTACCCTTACTTGGTAGTTGGGGTTTATGCCAGATGGTGATAGCAGTTTTTTCAATATTATTCATTGTTGCGTAGGAGATTAAATATGGCGGGTATTGTCTGTATCCTTTTAATCCCCCTGTTGCATGAAAATTGCAATTCTGTAGACGGACTGTACCAAAATAGGTAAGGTACAGTTCAATTATTTTGGTACCCTTTCCAACTTTTGACAATAAACACAAATAATTGCATGCCGTACCAAAGTGAACTGTACTCAGTGTAAACAAGGCTAACGATTACATTAATGTACTTGTTTCATTTGACATTCTTTCTTCTCTTCCTCTGGCTCTTAGCTTTGTCATGTCCGAAGTTCAGCAATTACCAAGTGTGCACCAGTGCCTGCCCGGCCTCCTGCTCGGACCTCACCGCTCCCCTGTACTGTGCGCACCCTTGCACCGAGGGCTGCCAGTGCGACGCAGGCCACGTTCTCAGTGGGAGCCGTTGTGTGCTCCGTGAAGACTGTGGCTGTGAGCATAACGGTCTCTACTACCCCCGAAATAACACCTTCTGGGCCGGTCCCAGCGGTGAAGAGGGGGAATGTATCCTCCGCTGCACCTGTGGGTCTGCTGGGGAAGTCTCCTGTTTCAACGATTCCTGTAAGGAGGGTGAGGTGAGATTGACATTTATTGCAGCATGTCCGTCCTGGGAGAGGGATCCCTTACTTTGTCGACTCTCCCTGAGATTTCTTAAAAAAAAAAAAAAATGTAATCC
>CM047519.1:5293600-5304842 GCA_026122265.1 Ammodytes dubius | reverse complement strand
TTTTCCAGTCTGAAAAAACCTTAGAAAGATTACACGCATTCACAAATCTCTACATTTTAATTTAAGTATGATTTTTTTATTTTTTTTATTACACATTTTATTGATGCAACTGAAGGTACGTGTCATGTCAACCTCCTCCATTATAAATCAGGACACCTCATACTGTGGTTACCCTTTTCTTTAAAGCCACTGTATGTAGATTTTTATTGTGATTGTGAAATGTTTTTTTGTCCTTAGAAAAAAAAGTTTTTGCTTTGACTGTCTCCGCAATGCACTATTATATACCAGCACTAGATGGCGCCAGGGTAAGACATTTTGCATCTATCTACAATTTGGGTTCAAGATGCATTTAATGTCAATTAGGAAATGTGGAAAAATGGGTTGTGAATGCAGGACACTGGTGTTAAAGGTGAAATAATGACGTAAGGGATACTAAAAATTTCAAGTCAATTGTCTTCACTTATTTTTTGTTTTTTGAGGCTCTTAATTTTGAAGTGAAACTGTCCTACATTTGTAGCCAACTCATTGTCCTTTGTTGAGATAATTATCATTCATATGAAATGTAAGTTCAAATTTGAAATATACATACTGAGAATTCCAAAAACTTAAAGCTGAGACAATTTATTATTTTTTGTTCAGAATTTTTTTTTTTTTTTTTTTGCTTTATTTTTAGATTTTTTTTTAAGGAACACAAACACACAACTGAAAAATTGAACACACAAACAAAGACAAAATAAAACACACACCAACATAGCATACTCTACTTTACAGGTTTCTGAGGACATTGTTTAAACTAAAGGCCAAATGTTAAGCAAAAAATAAAAGAGTCAATAGGGTGGTTTTGGCTAAACTGTTTTTGTTGGAAATTCTCAAACAATGACTCAACATCGGAAGTTTTTATACACGTGAAAAAATCAATTTTCAATTCATATGAATGATAAGTATGTCAAAAAGATAACCAAAGTAACCACTGCCTTTTCAAACAGAGCTGATATTTACTCACGATTCGACCTCAGATGAACTACTATAACCCCAGCTTTGACTTTCTAAAACAACAAAATATACATGCCATTTGTTGCAGCAAACAGGCTATAAAAAATATAAAAAAATAAGAATAAAAATGTTCTCTCTGCGAAAAAGATATGTATTCAATAATGTAAACAGTGGCAAACTGAGCCGTCTTAAATTTATCTTGGCCAAAGTAGTTTTTATTTTTTTTTTTTTATATCTTTTTTTTAATATTTTCAGGTCCACACAATCATTTATAATAAAATATCAAATCAAATACAGTTTTATTTGTATAGCCCAATATCACAAATAGACATTTGCCTCAGTGGGCTTTACATTCCATACAGTATGACACCACTGCCTTAGACCCTTAGCATTTAGCCATCTGTACATTTCCATTTGTAGCCCAAAACAAAGTATCACAAACTCAGTTAAGTGTGCAAAGACTCCCAAGTCAAAGTGGAGTATGAAAGTGAGTATGTACAGCTCTGGAAAAAATAAGAGACCACTCCAAATGTTCAGTGTCTCTTGTTTTACTATTTAAGGCATATGTTTAAGTAGAATGAACATTTTGGTTTTATAATATAAACTACTGACAACATTTCTACCAAATTCCAATACATTTTTTGTCATTAAAGTTAATGTAGAGATGAAGATTTTCCCTGTCTATTAATTTTTTCCGGAGCTGTATGTGTGAGGAGTGAATGAAATACTGTGAAATGTTATACTCTGATTTTATTTTTAAACTTTTATTATCTGGATGTCATTAATAGCCGTCCATTAAAAAAATCCCTATGTTAATCAGTTATAGTTCTGTAACACTGCTGCCATAACACATCAACTTTTGGTCTTCAAATTTATTGATTCTAAATGACAGTTTTAGGACATTTTTATGAATCGAGTGAAGTATCTCTCCAACTATCCCTGCGTTCCAATCCCCATACTTCCCTACTATTTAGTATGCCAGAAAAACATTTAGGATGTCCCAATACATGCACGTCAATTGTAGTATGCTGAAAATACATAAAATGCCCCACTAACTCCAATAGCATTTTGGAGTATTCGTCTTTATTCTTGACATTTCTCGACATATGAAAAAAAAATCTTCCTTATCTGATTTTTTTTTTTTTTTCTCTCCTGTCTGTGGCCCTAAAACTCTTCTGTACTTTAGTATGTAGTGTAGTAAAAAGAAGAGTATGTGATTTGGAACGCAGGGACTGTTCCCTCCCAATGTTTTTCTTGGCACCTTGGCCGTCGAAATGTCACCACACACGTTATGTAACCCTTCAGTGTTCTTTGCTGAAGGCTTGACTGGATTAGTTATACAGTAATAGTAGCAGTTTTGCATCAGTAGGCCTGTGTTTTGTCAACTGTGTTGTTTTCTTTACTATGTACAAATGTACAGTCCTTGTCATGTTTGGTGGTGTGTAGTGTGTGTTGTGTGTGTGTGGGTAATGACTTTTTTTTTTTTTTTTATGTTTTAAAAAAACGTGACCAAAAGATGTTTTATTTGTTGAGAGATGCACCACTACGAACCTTTTAATAAATGAAGAAGTTCTCAAAGTGAAAAGTGAGTCAAGTTTATTTGATGCAAAAAGTTTCTGCAATGTATGTAACAAAAACATATTTTATTAGTCATTTCTAGTTAACTTATAACTGCAATATGTGCCAGATGTACAGAGGAATCTAAATTACGTTTCTCTCCTATAATTTTTTTAACCTTTATTTATACAGGTAAACCCCATTGAGACCTGAGACTCTTTTTCAAGGGAGACCTGTTCCCCATTCCCACGTTACCATTCATACACCGATAGCAGGCTAACTATCGGGAGCAATTAGGGTTCAGTGTCTCTTTGCTCAGGGACACTTTTGACATGTGGCGGGGAGACGGGGGATCGAACCACCAACCCTGTAGTTGAGGGTTGACCCGCCCAACACACTTCACCACAGCATTACCATTACCATACCAGTACGTTAAAAGGACATTATGGTTATTATAGCATTGTTTACATAAAAAGTGAACATTAAAAACATCCCAGACTAGTGTCCTTCAGTGTTTCAATGGCTGTGGATCCACAGCCCTTGAGATTCCCTCCATCTCTGTATAAGTAAGTAAGTAAGCAAGTAAGCAAGTAAGCAAGTAGCAAGTAAGCAAGTAAGCAAGTAAGTAAGTAATAAGTAATAAGTAAATGTATTTCTATAGTGCTTTTTACAGACAGGGTCACAAAGTGCTTTACAATGTGCATAGAGAATAAAATCGTAAACAAAAATACGTCTAAGAATAAAAATAATTATAAAACACAACAGATAAAATTAGCAACATATAAAAGACAGAAGTTACCCAAAAAAAGCTGAACTTGTGTTAAAGGCCAATCAAAAAAATGAGATCTTAAACTGGTCAAATAATAATAATAATAATAATAATAATAATAATAATAATAATAGTAAATGTAGTTCCAATCCTATGAACCTGTCTCTCGTTCAGACCACACCTTTGCATTGTGCCAGCTACTAAACATTGCTAAATCACTTTAAGTAAATTCTTCCAACAATGAAACACGACTGCGACCGTTGTGCTGTGTGTGTGTGTGTGTGTGTTGTGTGTGTGTGTGTGTGTGTGTGTGTGTGTGTGTGTGTGTGTGTGTGGTGTGTGTGTGTGTGTGTGTGTGTGTGTGTGTGTGTGTGTGTGTGTGTGTGTGTGTGTGTGTGTGTGTGTGTGTGTGTGTGTGTGTGTGTGTGGTGTGTGTGTGTGTGTGTGTGTGTGTGTGTGTGTGTGTGTGTGGGTGTGCCAAGCCTTGGAGGCAGCTATGATACAAGTCATCCATCAACTATGTGTGACACTTATTTGAAAGATGACTGTGAATTGAATTGGGAGGGTGTGTGTGTGTGTGTGTGTGTGTGTGTGCGCGCGCGCGGCGTGTGTGTGTGTGTGTGCAGGGGCGTAGCATCAAGGGTGAGAGAAAGTAGGTTGGGCTGCCAACTGTTTAAACAAGGGCGGACCGGAAAATACACACAAGATTACATAGATTATTATGTTATTAATTGCCTTATGTTTTGACGGTTGTAAAGGCTTTCTATTATAGGTCTGACTTTTGTATGAATGCATAGCTACAAACCAGAAAAATAAGGAGATTGCATGAATTTTCTAAAAATAATTGTTAAAGGTGCTACGAGGAACTTTTAAATATTTCTGAAACAGTCTAATTTTTTCCTCAGATGATCATGATTACATGTAACAGCAAACGAGACCATCAGTGTAAAAGAATGCTATTTTTATATAGTTTTTCTTGTCATAGGTGGTCGACCCTCAACTAGCAGGGTCGGTGGTTGGATCCCCCGTCTCCCCGCCACATGTCCAAGTGTCCCTGAGCAAAGAGACACTGAACCCTAAATGCTCCGATAGTTAGCTTGCACCCTGCGTGGTAGCTGCTGCTGCTATCGGTGTATGAATGTGTGCTCCAGTTGTAAGTCGCTTTGGATAAAAGCGTCTGCTAAATGACAAGTAATGTAATGTAATGTCAAATATCTCAAATCTACTATATATATATATAAACATTTGATGATGAAGTTAAAACTATACAACCATTTTCTTTCTTTTTTTTTAAGATATTTTTTGGGCATTTTTTATGCTTTATTGATAGTGCGAGAGACAGAGGTGAAATGGGGCAGAGAGGGGAGTGACATGCAGAGAACGACCACGGGCGGGAATCGAACCCGGTCTGCTGCTGGGGGGGGGGGGGGGGGGCGCCTTACCAACTGAGCTAAAGGCGCCCCCTATACAACCATTTTCAGTCATTTTCCATTTACGCCTGAGCCCCGTCAGTGAGTTTATGTTAATGCCCTTCAGTTGTTTGTTGACATGTTGGTATTTAAAACACAGTCGAGCCTGGAGGCCGTCAGTCGTTCTTGTTTCACTTCCTTTTGTGCTGAACGCAAAGACTGGTTACATAACTTCTGTCTGTGTGTGTGTGTGTGTGTGTGTGTGTAGTGTGGTGTGTGTGTGTGTGTGTGTGTGTGTGTGTGTGTGTGTGGTTGTCTGTGTGTGTGTGTGTGTGTGTGTGTGTGTGTGTGTGTGTGTGTGTGTGTGCGCATGCGTGCGTGTGTGTGTAAATGGGTCCTGTGTGCCGTTGCATAATATTCTTTGAAAGTCTGCTACATTGTTCATAACATTGACTTATTTCGACATGTTCTTTGTAAAGGCAGCTATGAGAGACTCTCACAGTAAAGGTTATGTAAGCACAAAGTTTATAGAAAAAGGATTTCCCTTTGTTTGCTCAAACGTGAGTATTGCTCTAGGTATTCCCTCCCTATGACAAATATGCCACACACACACACACACACACACACACACACACACACACAACGATGTATGCATGTGCCTTGCCCTTGGGTGTGTGTGGACGCAAATGCCTGTTAGACACATCAAAATTAAGGGATTGGCTTTTGGAAAATTGAAAAAAAAATATGTGGTCTTGCAATAATTTTTGTGTATTTTCGCAGTGATTTTACCTATAGCTAGTAAAACAGTAGCGACGTCAACCCCCTGACTGTTAGATTAATAATTTTTTATTGAACGGACACTATGTACTTGTTCTGTTACATAAGATACGTGTGTTTAGTGGTGTTATTAACTGTTTCTTATTCGTAGCGTGAAAAGTACACCGTTATCTCTTGGCTATGATTTCTGTCATCAAGTTCATGTCCATAAATTGTGTTTATGGTTGTGTTTCAATTTCAACTTTGCCACAGTATGGGGTCCCTCCGGTGGGTAGTGGATAGAGCGTGTACCATATGGCTCTGGCCTTCGTTGCAGTGGTCGCTGGTTCAAATCCGACCCGTGGACCTTTACTGCAGGTCATCCCCTCTCCTCTCTCTCTCTCTCTCTCTCTCCTCTCTCTCTCTCTCTCTCTCTCTCTCTCTCTGTCTCCCCATTTCAACTCTGTGCTGTCTAATAAAGCTTGAAAATGGCAAAAAAATATCTTAAAAAAAAAAAAATTGCCCATGTATTGATAGTTGTTGTAACGTTTGTTGATTTGTGAAAAAATAATAATTTTAAAAAATCAAGTCAAACCCTTTCTGAAATACATAGATTAATGTGGTTTTAGCAATTTTGAGATGTCATTTTGTCTTGAAGGTGGCGCTACGGTGTCCCTGAGTGTCCAATTTGTTAGGCGTTTCTCTCCCATTGTAAGTTATATCACCATGTGTTGAATGTATCCAGTTATAGCATAACTCATCACTCAGCCTTCATTATCAGTAGAGAGTTCAGTCTGCATTCTGTCTGTAAGGTTCATCTTTTAAACCGTTGAGAGCTAATATTGGAAACATTTGAATGGTGCACAAAAAATGGGGTTTTAATGTTTTTTTTGTGTTGTGAGGGACACACATTTTTCAAAGTAAATGTATTGAAATTGTTCCTGGTTGAAGCAGACCCGGGTTAGAATCCAGCCCGGGTCTTTCTCTGCATGTCATTCCCCTAACTGCCCCATTTTTTCAACTCAGGCTTTATATCAACATCTAGATTTCTTGTTTGAAAAATGACCCAAATTTTACGCATAATTGGTTACATATTGCCATTTTGCATATTTATTAAAAGACAAGGAAAAAATGTAACACAAAAAGTAATTGTTTTAAATTAGAAATTAACTGGCAAAGTTTTGTGATGATATCTATAAGTTATAAAACCTATTCACCCCTTTTCACCTGGGATGCCATTTTTTAGATTTCCAAAATAACAGTTTTAGGCCACAATTCACGGTCTCCATGGTAATAATTTAAAAAAAACAAAAAATATAAAAAGTAACATTCTTTTTCTATGTCATTGTTATGTTGTTTGGTCATCATCTTCCACATTCTAACATCAATTGAGACATTCTATTCTAGAACCCAAGTCTATAAACACACTCAGTAAGAGTATACTCACAAAACCTACAGACACACACATATAGAAATACAGACAGAGAAATATACAGACACATATCGACACAGACAGAGAAATATACAGACAGAAACAGACAGAAGGCAATCGACAAAAAGTTTATCAATCGAATGCAAGTTTCTGAGTTTAATATTCAGCAGCTCAGGAAAGAAAATATGGAGCAAACCACCGAAAAAGTTGAGGTGGGACGAGAAAGCTTCGGGAATTCTTCTTGAGCTATAAGAAGAAATCAGAGCACAGAGGATTCTGTTGGTGTTGAATTTACCGTTCCACTGGGTATGATTTACGTGGGAGACTGGAACGTCATCAGCAAAATATTCAAATACAAAAGTAATCAAGAGGACAGAGAAGCATCAACAGTTTTGCTGAGGATGTTGAGAAGAAACCAGAGCAAGGCCGGCTATGGTGAGTAAGGAAAAATAAGTGATCACTGTATGAATAAAGAGCGATTTAACACTTATATTAACATAAATAAATCGCTTACTTCACCTTTTAAGGCTGTATTAATCAAGCATCTATTGCAGTATGTCCGCCTGGGAGAGGGATCCCTTACTCTGTCGACTTTTCTTAATTTTTTTTTTCTAATCCCGGTAAAGGTTTTTACTGGGAGTTTTTTCTCAGCCGAGCTAAGGGTGTAAGGGCAGGGTGTCATATTGTATCATATTGTATCATATTGTAAGAAATGTAAAGCTCACTGAGACAAATGTATTTGTGATTTTGGGCTATACAAATAAAACTGATTTTTTGATTTGATTTAGTTATTTAATAAATGAATAGAGGCTTCACGTTCCACAGTCCTTAGAAATGAAGGTCCATTTCCTGACCCCAGTAGCACGTACAGTTTAATACGTTGCTGAAGACTCACTTTTGTTGCATTGGCCTTTAACACAAGTTGAGACTTTGACACTCCTAACTTTTTTTCTCATGTATCTTATATGTTGTTTTGTATTGTATCTTGTACAGCACTTTGGTCAACTGATGATGTTTTTAAATGAAATGCTATAGAAATAATTTTGACTTTGACTTTAGTTTTATGCACCAAAAATCTGGAACAAACTCCCAGAAAACTTGAGGTCTGCTGCAACTCTCAGTTCTTTTTAAATCGAGTCTGAAGACTATTTTGTTTCCATTTTAACCTGCAATTTTTATTTTATTTGCTTCTTTTATTCGCTTTTAAATGTTTTATAATGTGTTTTATGTATTCTAATCTTGCCCCTGTAAAGCATTTTGAGTGGCCTTGTGTCTGAATTGTGCTATATAAATAAAACTTGCCTTGCCTTTATTACAGGTGTTGAGTTTAACCCTCCATCGGGCATGACTTACGTGGGTCACCTCGAAAAGCAGCAGCTTCAAGAGACGGATGAACCCACCACTAAAGTTCGCGAAATGCATTTGAGAAGCAGCACAGAAGAACAAGAAACGAAAACCATGGCCTGCAATGGGGTGAAAGATTGTCCCCCAATAGGAATGATACCCGTCCCCGATCTCGACAATCAACATTTCTTGACTGGCCCCCCAAAGGTAATTAATCTCCCTGAGGTTTCTCAAAATGTTTTAAATCCCGATAAAGAGTTTTTTTTTTTTTTTTTTTTTTTTTTTAATTTTCTTTTTGGCATTTTTATGCTTTATTGATAGTGTAGAGACAGAGTTGAAATGGGACGCCTTACCAACTGAGCTAAAGGCGCCCCCACCCCCACCCCGATAAAGAGTTTTTTACTGGGAGTTTTTTCTCAGGCATATCCTAACAATTTATGTGATTTTTTTTATTTTTTATTTTATTTTTTTAATATTTTAAACATGATTTTTGTCTATTGTATTTTCATGCTTTTCATTTAGTTTAGTATTTTTGATATGTCTGAAATTAATTGAATCAATCAATCAATCAATCAATCAATCAACAGCTCAGGACAGACTGCAGACGGGCGGAAGAGACCAGAGTGCCTCAAACCCCTCAAATGGGCGATCAAACCACCAAAGTAAAGGTTGACTTCGACTCTTCAGAAAGCAACACTAAACCAGACATTTCAGAGATTAACGCCCCTAAACCTGAAAACAAGCAGCTCAGGACTGGATTAACAGACGAGCAAACGACTAACAAATCTAATTTAGACAATAAAACGTTTTTAGTCCTGCGAGCAGAAAGAAAGGAGCCTTCCAAAGACTTCCAGGCAGAGCGGAAGAGGGATTATATTCTCCAGCAACTGCAACTTCTCATGGTCGACCAAAATAATATCATAAAGAATCGGGAAATAGTGATTTTCGCACAAAAAAAACGGGGATCGTGCGCACAAGAAGGCCATTGTAGCTGAGCCTCTACGCAAATACAAACAGATACAGGAAGCATTTCGAAAGCTTGACGAACGACTAGCATTGTGTCAGGCCAGAGAAAGAGAGATGGATATTGAAATGGGGTCTGTGGTCTACTGCATACTGAAAGGGCTAGAGAAGAGACACCAGCACTTGCAAAAAAAGAAGGTGGACCTCCTCAAGAACTTCAGTGAGATCAATCGAACCATCCGAGTGAAGCGGACATCGGATGAAGGGTTTAAGGACAAGGTGGTTGCCGGAGAAAAGCGGGACAAAGAGACAGAGAAAAAGACGAAAAAAATATCCCTGTGGAAAAGATTTTGCCGGTTGTTCGAATAAGCTTAAATGTGAATATTGTTGAATTGCATAGTCTTCTTTTTATTCTAACTTGTACAATTTGGAAAGTATGACTACTTGCATCAAAGTACTTGGTAGTTGCACTGAGATATACTTAACATACCGAAAGTACCAGTTTAGAAACAACTGATAAAGAGAAGAAAAAAAACTTTCAAGGTGTGTGAGTGTGTGTGTGGCGGACATATTTCCACTGCACAACTGCATCACCAGACATATCCCGTCTATCGTTCTATCGTTTTTGTTTGTCTGTTTCTTGGTTCTTGAGTGTGAATTTAAACTTTTTATTGTGATACTGTGATTAACTGTTTGCACTTTTAAGGAGCTGCGCTCTGGATTTCATTGTACTGTGTATAACGACAATTAAAGCTTTCTACTCTATTGTATTCTCTTTTTTTTAAGATTATTTTTGGCATTTTCAAGCTTTATTAGACAGTACAGAGTTGAAATGGGGAGACAGAGAGAGAGAGAGAGGGGGGTGTGACATGCAGTAAAGGTCAATGGGTCGGATTTGAACCCGCGACCACTGCAACGAAGGCCAGAGCCAATATGGTTCACGCTCTATCCACTACGCCACTGGAGCGCCACAATTTTATTCTATTTTAATATAATTTGACCTGACCAAAACCCCCATCCAACTGAACTACTTTCAGTTTCCCTTTTCCTTAAAAAAATCTACCTAAATGTACATCTGTAAGGGAATATTTCACAAAAACAATAAAAAAAAACAATAAAAATAAACTATGTTGATTTATCTGAATCCTTAAGCATTTCCCTTTTGAGTATGTCCAAGTGTCTCTTTACCGTAAACACTCTAACAACATTAAATACAGCAACACAGAAAGTAAAAAAAGTCTTGAATGAATTTGCAGTTGTTTTTTGGGCCAAGAGCCTTCTCTGTTGCAGCTCCGACAATGTGGAACAGATTGCCAGTTGAAATAATATCTGCCGCCACAACTGATCAGTTTAAATCCTTGTTAAAAAAAAAACACTTATTTCCCTCTGCTGTTATCTCTAGTTGAGAGCGTTCTATCCAAGCAGTGTCTACAAGAAGTTTTTTTTTTTTGTATTTCCTATCATACTATGTACTATGCACTGGCAGAGCTAGTATTTGTGCACTGTTATCTATGACAGAGACTATCCATACCACTTTCTCATCTTGGCTATGTATGCTCATGTTTTTTTTTTGTAGAGGTGGGATATGTACTATGTAGGCCTATATGTGTTGTGTTGTGTTGTGTGTATGTGTATGCTGGCTGCTGTAGCATCTGAATTTCCCTGCTGGGATGAATAAAGTATGTCTTATACTTATCTATTGTGTTGTGTTTTAATTTAATTTAAATTCTTGCTTTTATTTGTCTGTTTGATGTTTTGCATGTAATGTATTTGACTTATTTTACTGTACAACACTTTGGTCTGCCTCGGCTGTTATAAATGTGCTATATCAATAAAGTTTACTTGACTTGACTGGACTTGAAGTGTAAAATATCTAAGCTGTAATCTTTTTTTTTAAGATATTTTTTTTTTTGGCATTTTTAGGCTTTATTGATAGTGTAGAGACAGAGTTTAAATGGGGCAGAGAGGGGAGTGACATGCAGAGAACGACCGCGGGCTGGAATCAAACCCGGGTCCGCT
>CM047519.1:5283600-5288600 GCA_026122265.1 Ammodytes dubius | reverse complement strand
ACCTCTGTGTTATTCACTCCTCCACACAGGAACGTAGCAGGTGCGAGAGAGAGGGAAATACAGACAGACAGATAGGCTACACTACAGCGATCCTACTGCTTATCGATTGATAATTATTTCTTGATCGCTGACTTTGAGCCTAAGAGAGATTTTTTTTTAAGTGGGGATTTTTCTACTGTGTATTATCTGCTGCATTGGATGACTGCACAGTCTTGGTATAATAGGAACCACCGGACCCCCTTCACCAGCGCAACCATGCCGTCTCTGCGACACTCATACACGGTCACAGCAGCGGCGGAGGAACCGGCCTCTACTCTACCGATAGACAAGCCAGCAGCAGCAGACCTCCGGAAGAAAAGCCCGTCGCTGTCCCGGTCCAAACTAGTGTCAACGTTCATGGGATTGATTATCAACCAAGCCAAGGTGAGTGAGAGAGTCCACATACATTATTACACTACTAACTACCATTTACTTACATTATAATAAATAGGCTACTTCATATCCTATAACCAATTTAGACAAACTATCTTAAATCTGCCAAACTCTACCTGTAACTGTTTTGATTATGCTATATTGTACTTTCACCCATTTCATAGTTCAAGTTCCTTTATTAGCCAAATGCACAACTTAACAGGCAAAGCAGTCATAGCTGGCAATGCAATTTTTGTGTTCCAAGTTTTTCCTTACAATGCAACAATAAAAAAAAATAGTATAGAAGATAAGAGTAAAAAGAGTAAGTACCTACTAACTACCATTTACTTACATTATATAAATAGGCTACCTTCATATCCTATAACCAATTTAGACAAACTATCTTAAATCTGCTAACTCTACCTGTAACTGTTTTGATTAGGCTAATTGTTTTACTTTTACCCATTTCTTATTGTAAATGCACAACTTAACACAAGCACTGTCTAAATTGTTTCAAAGTTTTTCTCCTATTATCAAGATAGAGTTGGTGTTTATATTATTACATTATATAAATAGGCTACCTCATACTTACCAATGTAACTTTTGCTTTCGCTAACTCTACCTGACTGTTATAGCTATTGACTTACTCATTTCATGTAATTGCAGCATTCTAAAACACGCTAAATGTTCAATATTTTCTCATCATTGTTGTGTTATGCATCATGTGTAGCATGTTTGTTTGCTTGCATTGCTACGACATCATGCAACACACAGCACACACACCCCACACACACACACACACACACACACACACACACACACACACACACACACACACACACACACACCTCAATTGATCTCTACAATAGAAATTACAAGTTAAATGGAAAAAAAACTGCACCTCTGATTCTGGCTTAGCTTTCAGAAGCCTCAACCATGACCTGATCAGCCCTTTCATAATGCTTCAGATGTTTCACTTTCAGAAATGAGAAGACAGCCTCTTGAATTAGTTTTTTTATATGAGTTTGCAAAATATATGTAACTTTTTATAGCCTAATACTAAAGGCAGTGCATAGTTGTTTCTTGATAAGGGATTTAAAAAATCCATTCAGATATCACAATACTTTACACAGGTTGTCTCATAAGTAAAATGAAATCTTGCCATTTTGAATTAAAATATAATAAAAAAAAGAATAATAGAAATGTCCCTTATGTCTAGCCTACTCAAAGACTTTTAAAGTTCATATGTACTGACTTGTAGCCTACTGAACTCTTTCGTTATAGGTTGTAAAAACATAATTCTCTTTATAGCCGTATAATAAACCCTGGGTGAAGGCTGTGTGTCATTTTTCACTGTGAGATTGTTCAGTGTTCAATGTTCATGTAACTTATTTTCCAGCCTGTAGATCAACCCCAAAGAAACATGTTTATACTTAAATGTCATGGTAAAATTGGCAAGGCAAGATTATGTACATAGCACAATTCAGACACAAGGCCATTCAAAGTGCTTTACAGGGGCATACAGATAAATAAGAAATAAGACTTGTGAAAATAGCGAAATTGCATTTATATGACAATTAAAACAAGAAAATAAAAAGTTACAGAAAAGTCTTGAGCTACGATTCTAAAAGAGCTGAGAGTTGCAGCAGACCTCAAGTTTTCTGGGAGTTTGTTCCAGATATGTGGTGAAATAAGTAATAAAAAAAAAATTGCTATACATCTACTTTAAGGTCACATAGGCCTGCAGTTAGAAAACTAGTCGGATTTGTGTTTGAGGCATATTATGTTTGCACGAAAAACTTCATTTGTGAGCCGAATTTGTGAGATTACAGCCGTCTTTACATAGCTTCTTAACATTATATTCAACTTTGAAGTACAATATGGTCACTTTAAGGTCATAAGCGTTTGAAAACTAGTCTAATTTGTATCCTAGACATATTATTTTGCACCAAAAATGTCATTTGAAGGGGGCGCCCTTAGCTCAGTTGGTAGGGCATGGGCCTCGGCAGCAGACCCAGGTTCGATTCCAGCCCGCGGTCGTTCTCTGCATGTCACTCCCCTCTCTGCCCCTTTTCAACTCTGTCTCTACACTATCAATAAAGCATAAAAATGCCCAAAAAATATCTTAAAAAAAAATAATAAAAAAAATGTCATTTGAAATTCCAAAAAAGTCAGAAATTGAGAAAGTCTAGCAATGTTGACATCCCATCTCAAAATCTTATTAAACTTTGACACTTCGTTGAAAGCCATATGTGACCTTTCAGTCTGATATCACTATCATCCTTTGAGGACAGGTGTGTGTGTGTGTGTGTGTGTGTGTGTGTGTGTGTGTGTGTGTGTGTGTGTGTGTGTGTGTGTTGTGTGTGTGTGCCTCCGTCAGGTGTGTGTGTGTGTGTGTGTGTGTGTGTGTGTGTCTGTGTGTCTGTGTGTGTGTGCGCCTCCGTGCCTACATCTGTGTGTGTGTGTGCCTCCGTCAGTGTGTGTGTGCGTGCCTCTGTCAGTGGTGTGTGTGTGTGTGTGTGTGTGTGCGTGCCTACGTCTGTTGTGTGTGTGTGTGTGTGTGTGTGTGTGTGTGTGTGTGTGTGTGTGCGTGCCTCCGTCAGTGTGTGTGTGTGTGGGCAGGGCCATAAACAGAGCCTGCCTGCTATGCATCAGTAAAACAATTTGACGTGAGTTGCGTAACAACTGATAAGAGCGAAGTGTTCAGACTGTCACTTTATCTGCTGCTAGGGACATTCTGTTAAAGCACAAACATTCCTGCACATGGCCCCGCGCGTGTGTGTGTGTGTGTGTGTGTGTGTGTGTGTGTGTGTGTGTGTGTGTGTGTGTGTGTGTGTGTGTGTGTGTGTGTGTGTGTGTGTGTGTGTGTGTGTGTGTGTGTGTGTGTGTGTGTGTGTGTGTGTGTGTGTGTGTGTGTGTGTTGTGTGTGGTGTGTGTGTGTGTGTGTGTGTGTGTGTGTGTGCTGTTAGTGTGCGTTAGTGCTGTGTGTGTGTTGTGTGTCAACAGTTAATTATAATGTGAAAGAGTTGGCCAGCTACAAGTGTGTGTGTGTGTATTAGTGCCTACGTGTGTGTGTGTGTGTGTGTGTGTGTGTGTGTGTGTGTGTGTGCGTTAGTGCCTGTGTGTGTGTGTGTTGTGTGTGTGTGTGTGTGTGTGTGTGTGTGTCAACAGTTAATTATAATGTGAAAGAGTTGGCCAGCTACTAAGTCTGTGTTCTTGTTAACACTAGGGGAGTTATTATTAGCCCGTGCCCTCTCTGGAATGCTTGCCTCTGTTCACAATGGGAATACACTGTCTAATTGTTCTCATACTCTCATTGGTTGAATTTTGTAGTTCTTTTTTTATTTTTGTAGTTTTTCTATTAATTTGAACATGCTAGCAAGTTATAAGAAAAACTGCCCAAATTTGAACTAATTGTCTTTTGTTAAGATAACTTATCATTCGTATACAACCCTAAAAATGTGAGTTCTACTGAGAATTTCAAACAATAACAGTTGTTCTCCAACTAATTATATCTTATCTTATTATAAGTTACTCAACTAAAGATAATGAGTTGGCTGAAATGTCTGCAGTCTTCCTACATACTTAAGACTTTTAGTTATAGCCTCAAAATTCTCAAATCTTGGGGCGCTCCGGTGGTGTAGTGGATAGAGCGCGCACCATATTGGCTCCGGCCTTCGTTGCAGTGGTCGCGGGTTCAAATCCGACCCGTGGACCTTTACTGCAGGTCATCCCCCCTCTCTCTCTCTGTCTGTCTCCCCATTTCAACTCTGTACTGTCTAAAAAAAGTTGAAAATGGCCAAAATTATCTTTAAAAAAAAGTTCTCAAATCTAGTGCAGGCAGGTGTCAATGTAAACATTGGACTTTTCCCCAACTTGTTCATTTTGTACAGTGTGTTGTTATTAAGGATGTTCCATGTGTGTACTGGTCTAACGGGAGTGGCACGGGCAGGCACACACACACACACACACACACACACACACACACACACACACAGGCTGGCACCATACCACCTTTGTCACGTGCTTGTTCAGCCTTGAACAGACTTGCATAACAGCAGAAGCAGATTTTAGGACATTACGTTCTTTAGTTTTGTGTGTGTGTGTGTGTGTGTGTGTGTGTGTGTGTGTGTGTGTGTGTGTGTGTGTGTGTGTGTGTGTGTGTGTGTGTGTGTCTGAAGTCCTGCCAACTGCCAACCAACCACCATGAAGATTATTATTGCACATGAACACTTTCGCTTCACCAGGTTTTTTGGACGGCTCTTTTAAATCACATTGTGCCAAGTTCTGTGTGTGTGTGTGTGTGTGTGTGTGTGTGGTGCGCCTCAGTGTGTGTGTGTATGTGCACGCGTTTGTTCCTCAGTGTGTGTGTGTGTGTGTGTGTGTGTGTGTGTGTGTGTGTGTGTGTGTGTGTGTGTGTGCCTCAGTGTGTGTGTGTGTGTGCTCCTGGTTAGTGATCACAGCAGTGCAGCAGATTGAGACAGGCACCATATGGTCACCTTCAAATGCCGCAGAGAAATATAGAAATACAACGAGAGTTAAGCTGTAGTGGCTGCTGCTCTAGGTGGCATAGATCTATAGTATCAAAG
>CM047519.1:5268600-5276100 GCA_026122265.1 Ammodytes dubius | reverse complement strand
GTTCCTTTTTTTAAGTAGCTTTAAGCGTACTTGAAAGGAGGGTGTTGCTCAAACATTGATAAGATTAAAAATGGCCTGATTTTATTTTCTCTTTTTATGTCTCTCTCTCTCTCTCTCTCTCTCTCTCTCTCTCTCTCTCTCTCTCTCTCTCTCTCTCTCTCCCTCTCTCTCTCTCTCTCTCAGAGTTTGCTAAGCTGACTCAGAGCTTGTGGACGTCAGTGAACAATGAGGCAATCAGCCCCTCGGACTTCAAGAGCCAGATACAGAGATACGCGCCCAAGTTCGTAGGATGCAAGTAAGTCTTTAGTGGAATACAATAGTGTAGTGTGTGTGTGTGTGTGTGTGTGTGTGTGTGTGTGTGTGTGTGTGTGTGTGTGTGTGTGTGTGTGCTCACCGGTCTCTCATCTCCATCCAACACGTCTTCTTTAGTAAATAGTCTCAGACAATCTTTGAGAGTCACTTCTCCTGAGTTCTTCAGTGGAAACACGGGAAATACATATAGCTTAACTTAACCTCAAAATGTGTGTGTGTGTGTGTGTGTGGGGAGTGAGTGAGTGAGTGAGTGAGTGAGTGAGTGAGTGAGTGAGTGAGTGAGTGAGTGAGTGAGTGAGTGAGTGAGTGAGTGAGTGAGTGAGTGAGTGTGTGTGTGTGTGTGTGTGTGTGTGTGTGTGTGTGTGTGTGTGTGTGTGTGTGTGTGTGTGTGTGTGTGTGTGTGTGTGTGTGTGTGTGTGTGTGTGTGTGTGTGTGTGTATATAACTATAACTGTTTGTAACAACTGTGATCAATCGAAACAATGTCCCCATAGTTCCTTGGCAACGATCAATTATCCTACATAACCAATCAGGACACAGCATTTATCAGTGTAATAAAGTAATAAACGTAATGCACATGACATCATCACAGTAACCATAGTATCTCTTTCATTATATTTAAACATGATGACGTAATGAAAAATTAACACAAACTGAAAATTCCTCGGAGTGCCTTTTGAAATCCCATTTTTAACATTGACATTTATAAAGAGTAACAATGTCCTCGTGTGTGTGTGTGTGTGTGTGTGTGTGTGTGTGTGTGTGTGTGTGTGTGTGTGTGTGTGTGTGTGTGTGTGTGTGTGTGTGTGTGTGTGTGTGTGTGTGTGTGTGTGTGTGTGTGAGTGTCTGTGTGTCTGTGTGTGTGTGTGTGTGTGTGTGTGTGTGTGTGTGTGTGTAGTCAGCAGGACGCCCAGGAGTTTCTGCGTTTCTTATTGGACGGTCTTCACAACGAGCTGAACAGAGTGACTGTCTGTCCCAAGGCGTTCCAGCAGGACTTTGACCATCTCTCGTAAGAACAACACACACACGCACACACACACACACACACACACACATGCACGCTCACTGGCTCACACACACACACACACTGGCTAACGCACACACACACACTCGCAAACAAAAACAGACGCACACACACTCACTCGCACGCAAACACACACACTTGCACATGCACGCACGCAAACACACACATGCTCGCAAACACGCACACATGCACGCAAAGAGACACACATACACACACACTTGCTCGCAAACACACGCACGCACACACGGACATTCACTCACTCACACCTACACACACACACACACACACACACACACACACACCCCTCACTACCCAGTGACCTCTTATCCCAATCAGTCACTCATAACCATGTCACTGACACATCACACGGCCAAAAAGAACACGCCAGCTGTGTGAATGATTGACCTGTAACTTTGTACATAAACTGTGTAATTACTTTTTAATAATTTACCTTCGAGCTTTCCAAGTAGAGACACTACGAGGAACTTTGAAATGTCCATGAAACAGTGAAAAAAATGTCCTCTGATGATCATTAACGACCTGTAACAGCAAACGAGACCGTCAGAGAAAAAATATATTTATATAGTTACTATTAAAGGAATACTTCCCCCACTCGGAACCGGCGTTCTATCATTATAAAATCACTATTATAATATAATGAATGAGGTTTTTCTTCCCTCTGTCTTCCCTTAGTCTTTCCTTGGCCCAGCTGTCCTGTTAATCCTAACCCTTACTGTGATGTCACAGTAAGGAAACTGTAGGGTTAGACAGTGAGACCATAAAACACTCTTTCTGCCTTTTCTCAGGCTAGGATGATCCGATTTAAAAAAAATTGCACATTTATAATAAATAGGATCTCTGAGTTCAATACACCTTCATGTTCCAACCGGTGAAGTAGGTCTTTAATGCCTTTGCTCGGGTTTGAATCCCCGCCAACTCAGACAAAAAGATTTATATCTGGTTTTAAGAAATGCTGGATTAGGAGGATAGTACGTGTGTGTGTTAATAACCTGTTCGGTAGTAAGACATACAGCTCTGGAAAAAATGAAGAGACCACTCCAAATGTTCAGTGTCTCTCGTTTTACTATGTATAGGCATATGTTTGAGTAGAATGAACATTTTGGTTTTATAATATAAACTACTGACAACATTTCTACCAAATTCCAATACTTTTTTTTTGTCATTAAAGAGCATTTTCAATAAGTAATGTAGAGATGAAGATTGAAGAAAAATCCAGACTGGTCTCTTTAATTTTCTTCGTCTGACTTGAGCATTTCTTTTATTGTTTCATTCACAGAGATGAAGAGAAAGGCAAGCGCATGTGGAATATGTATTTGGAGAGAGAGGACAGCAAAGTAGTGGGTAAGTGAGTTTAACTTGATGTGCTGCATAATGCACCTTGAAGTACACCTTGGATTTATGTGCATTAAATCTAATTATATACCTCTCTCTCTCTGTGTGTGTGTGTGTGTGTGTGTGTGTGTGTGTGTGTGTGTGTGTGTGTGTGTGTGTGTGTGTGTGTGTGTGTGTGTGTGTGTGTGTGTGTGTGTGTGTGTGTGTGTGTGTGTGTGTAGATCTGTTTGTGGGACAGCTGAAGAGTTCTGTGACTTGCACTGTCTGCGGCTTCCGATCCACCGTGTTTGATCCTTTCTGGGACCTTTCCATTCCCGTCGCACAGGTATGAAGACTCACTCACTCACTCACTCACTCACTCACTCACTCACTCACTCACTCACTCACTCACTCACTCACTCACTCACTCACTCACTCACTCACTCACTCACTCACTCACTCACTCACTCACACACACACACACACACACACACACACACACACATTTTGAAGTTAAGTTAAGCTATATGTATTTCCCATGTTTCCACAGAAGAACTCAGGAGAAGTGACTCTCAAAGATTGTCTGAGACTATTTACTAAAGAGGACGTGTTGGATGGAGATGAGAGACCGGTGAGCACACACACACACACACACACACACAACACACACACACACACACACACACACACACACACACACACACACACACACACACACACAACGCACACACACGCAAAACACACACACACACGCACACATTTGTACAGTTATACTTGTGAGGACACTCCTAATGCATACCTGAACCTTAAAACCTAGTGTTAACCCTCAAACAGCCCTTTAAAGGCCTGTCCTTAAAACCTAGTGTTAACCCTCAAACAGCCCTGTCCCAAAGTGAGAACTGGACAAAATGTCCTCACTCTTAAGGTCTGAAACTCAAATTGGTCCTCACAAAAATAGTTGTACACATACGCACACACACATTACACACACACACACACACACACACACACACACACACACACACACACACACACACACACACAGCAGTATCTCACTGTCTCTCTCTCTCTCTCTCATAGACGTGTAACAGATGCAAAGCCAGAAGAAAATGCACCAAGAGATTCAGTGTGCAGAAGTTCCCTCAGATCCTTGTGCTTCGTATCCTTTCTTCGCATTAGCACACACTGAGCCAATGATATACATGGGGCGACTGTGTTTCAGGTGGTAGAGCGGGTCGGCTGATGATCAAAGGGTTGGAGGTTCGATCCCCGCCCTGCCACTTGTGTCATAGTTGTTGTGTCCTTGGGCAAGACACTTCACCCACCTTGCCTCGTGTGAATGTTCGATAGTTAGCCTGCTATTGGTGTATGAATGTGTGTGTGAATGGTAACATGTAAATGGGAACATGTCTCCCTTGTAAAAGAGTCTTCGGTCTCAATGGGATATACCTGTATAAATAAAGGTTAAAAAAAAAAAAAAAACTTGTCAAATGGGGTGTATAGGTTCCATTCATTTAGTGACACAAGACAGTAACCAGTGTGAGTTCCTTGACCCCCTCGTTCTCTCAGACCTGAAGCGATTCTCAGACTCTAACCTGAGGACCAGTAAACTCTCCACCTACGTCAACTTCCCCCTGAAGGAGCTGGACCTGAGAGAGTACGCCTCCGAGAGCAGCGGTAAGTCTGACACCCGGGCTGCTAGGTGTTGCAGCTTTTAAAGGTGCCGAAAAGAAGCGCACCTTAGTAGTGACGTTATGGTTGCGTTCCGAATCGCATACTCTTTTTTTTTTCTATTCTACATACTACATCCGACGATAAAAAGAATCTAGTTAGGATGCAGTAGGCATACTATTGGGACATACTCTCTTATTTCATCATAACATTGCGCCTTGATCTTGCCTCTTGCTTTTATATCCGTCGCATCCCCGTTTGTTTTCATATGGAGGCTTCGTCTATGTGACGTCACTTCACGTGCGCAATGGATTGTGGGTCAGAATCGCCCAAATAGGATGCAGTTTTCAACACTAACAATCTTGGCCGCATGAAGTAGGACATCCGGGTACTTCTAACCATCCTAAATCTGGCCACAAGAATCGGAACATCCTAAATCTTTTTTCTACCAAACTAAATAGTAGAAAGTATGCGACTCGGAACGCAACCTCTGTGTCATGTGAAGTTGGAAAATAAACGAAAAATGAAGAAAAGTCCATTTTCTGTCATGGATAATTTGACAAGGAGCAGCAGAAGTATAACGCTTATATATTCCCGACCTTTCTTCACAGTATTATATTATTACAGAATAAAAACATGTATATATGTCACATAAGTAAATGCATATCACAAATAATACAAGTAAGGTTGTCTGTATTTGATGCATAAGCACTAGACTAACAGTATATTGTCTCTCTCTCTACAGAGCGCCCTGTGTATAACCTGTACGCTGTGTCTAACCACTCTGGGAACGCTCTGGGCGGACACTACACGGCTTACTGCAAGAACCCGGGGCTGGGGGAGTGGTACAGCTACAACGATGCAAGGTAACAGCTCTCTCTTTATTATGCACTGGCCTGAGTAGCACTGCAATTTCATTGGATACCTGTACCATGCAATGACAATAAAGATTGTGTTCTATTCCATTCTCTCACTTCTGTATATGTTACTACTTGTCCTGTGCAATAACTTTGAAGTGCAATATATACAGCTCTGGAAAAAAATTAAGAGACCAGTCTGGATTTTTCTTAAATCTTCATCTCTACATTATTGAAGGAAATGCTCTTAATGACAAAAAAAATGTTATTGTGAATTTGGTAGAAATGTTGTCAGTAGTTTATATTATAAAACCAAAATGTTCAATCTACTCAAACATATGCCTATAAACAGTCAAACGAAAGACAATGAACATTTGGAGAGGTCTCTTAATTTTTTTTCAGAGCTGTATATTTTTATAAGTTTTTACATATTTATTGATGTGCATATGAAGAAACACTGGCACATCAGCTTATAAATTATTGGTATAAATGTTGCACGTGCGCACGTGACAATGTTGTTTTGAAAGCACCTTGTAAGGACCATTTGTGTGCCCAGATTATTTTCAAGAATTATGTAAATACACACACACACGCGCGCACACACACCTGCAAGCTTGTTTTCAGAAGGAACACAAAAGCCCTGTGCTATTCAGCTATTCAGTGTAATTATAATAATGTGTGTGTGTGTGTGTTGGTGTGTGTGTGTGTGTGTGTGTGTGTGTGTGTGTGTGTGTGTGTGTGTGTGTGTGTGTGTGTGTGTGTGTGTGTGTGTGTGTGTGTGTGTGTGTGTGTGTGTGTGTGTGTGTGTGTGTGTGTGTGTGTGTGTGTGTTGTTGTGTGCAGGGTGAGTCCAGTCTCCTCCAGCCAGGTCCGAAGCAGCAATGCCTACGTGTTGTTCTACGAGCTCGCCAACTCCCCACACAGCAAATACCAGACCTGTCGACTCTAAAGGAACAATACAACTGGATGAAACACCAACACACTTAAAGCTGGGGTGGAGGATTTGGGGAGAAAATGGCAGTTGGGAGAGAGAGATTCGAATCCAAATACCTCAACCGCTCCACTTGTTCTCTTTGGTCCCTCCCCTATGGTCCCTCCCTGACACGCTCTACACCAACAACGTCGGTGCCAAAGTGAATGGACAGTCCCAACAGCCAATAAGAACAGAGAATCGAAGCCTCGCTCTGATTGGTCAAAGTGTACAGCTTCATGTTAATTTTGACCAATCAGAAATCACATACCCCAGCTTTAACTGGGGCATAAGAAACTGACTGAGAGCTCCATCTAGTGGTGGACAGACAGTACTGCCTTTACACACTGTGGATTTTTTGAATGTGGAGCACAAACAAAATCGAATTCTCACCTTATCCCTTATCGTTGTACTCTTGAGAGGGGGTGGGGTGAGCGTGAAAGCACATTTGGATTTAGGATTTCGAGGTGATTTCTTTTAGGGCTATGTGGAACTAAATGGACTCTTGAGAATAAAAAAACACTTCTTCTATTGTCAAAAAGAAAGTGTACAAATACAGCTCACGGCTGTGGAAAATTGCAATTTCGTAGTGAACATGCAACAACGGTGGACGCAAAAAAATAAATATGCTTTTTGTTTTATTTTATTTACACTCCAGATTATTTTCTTTTCTTTTTGAAATGTTTTGCTTTTAAAAAACAGTTTTGGAGAGTTGAAATGGGGCTAGAGAGGGAGAATGACATGCAGAGAACGACCACGGGCCGGATTCGAACCTGTGGTCTGCTGTGAAGAGGACTGAGACTCTATGGAGGGGGGGGGGTCTAACCAGTACACCACAAGTCCCCCCACCCCCCCAACATAACACTGGATCACTGAGTGCATTTTTTTTTCCATATTTACGCACTTTGAAGATGGACTTCGACTAACCTAACAGACATTTTTACGTGAGGACAATACAGACTGGTTGCCTCGCATACCGACTTTAAAATCTAATTTATTATAAACTGTAATTATTGTATTTAACATTATTGCCAGCCATTTAAAAAAAAGTGAAACTATATATGTGTGTGTGTTTTAAACAAAGGCCTTATATTATGGTTTCCCTCTTGCAAAAAGTTGAAATCCACGTACGGACGGAGAGAGAGAGAGGACATTTTTTTGTCAAAGAAGCACATGTTATTTTTGTACAGTATTTATAGATGGCACAGTGAATGTAACTGTACTGTGGACTGAGACAGATATACCAAAGCAACTGTGTGTAAAAAAAAATATATATATATAATGCATCAACAATATTTCTGCCAGCAATAATGTCGCTGACTGTGCATCAGTTAAG
>CM047519.1:5256100-5263600 GCA_026122265.1 Ammodytes dubius | reverse complement strand
AATAGTCATAAGTATATTTTAATTAGTGGATAATCGCTTGAATATAAAAGTTTATTTTTTCTTTTATCCATAAGGGAGGGGTTACCAAGGGAGCGTTGCATTCTAGAACTTTCACCACTAGATGCCATTAAATAGTCAGATATTACACACTGCACCTTTAAAAGTTCCCGGCAGCATTTTTTTATGGCGAAAGTGATTTGGCAAGGAGTGAGGGAAGATGCATATTCAATAAGGGATTTTTTTTTTTTGGACAACATTTTACCTGCTATTATCACCCAGCCCTAGTATATCTCTATAGCATGAAAAACCTCAAACATGGCACAATAAATGGTACACATAACAAACATATTAGCCCTTTTTCAGTAAACCTCTTTACATAATTCTTACATAAAACTAATAATCTTTAACTGACTGACACACATATATAACATTATCTAACTCACAGACGAGATCAATAAACTAAAAAACTACACACACAATTTGACCTTGAGAATAAATAAGACGTGTGTGTGTGTGTGTGTGTGTGTGTGTTGCATAGGGCTGAGCTTAAATCTCACTAATAAAAGCTTCAGTAATTTTTTTATAGAATAGACATTTGAAGGAAGGATAGTTTGATAAAAATATGTAGGACAAAGGTCTTAAAGGGGTAGTTCAACATTTTTAAATTTTTTAGCTTTTTTCCCCCCTCACTCTAATATTCAAGACCACGCAACATAAACCATTCATTTGCTCATATCTCTGTGTGTCTCCAAACGTGGCAGGCCTATGACACCAGTTTGTAAACGCTGCCACACTGAGAAACACAGAGAGAGTTTTGATAGGGCTTATTAATCAACTTTGTGTCAACTCGTTTTTCCCAATGACCTGAATGTAATAACAGACATTAATTTTTTTATATGAAAAAGTGACGCACTGTAGCTTTAACCGTGCGTGTATTATTTTAAGGAAGAAATGGGCAAAAAGGTTGAACTTCTCTGTAAGAAACTGGCTTCCTAGTAGTCTAAACTTGGCAACTATAACCAGAACAGACCTGACAGAGAGTAGGAATAGCTTGATAAATATTTAGGTTCGAATAGAAGTCATTTAAAGCTGTTGTCATGGTTTCACACATTCTGGAAGCCTCTCTCTTGTGTCCGTACTGTGTGTGTGTGTGTGCTGAACTAAATCCAGTGTTAATACACAGCCTAGGCTCTGTAAACTGGCATGTTGCTAGTAGCCATTATGGGCCCTGTTTGTTTACATAGAGAGGCTGCGTATCAACACTGTATTTTTTTTTCAGCGCACACACGCACACACACACACACACAGTACGGACAGGTATAAAAATCGTAACGATATATCCACCGATTTTGACAAAAAAAAATTGATTTCCACAAGAAAAAAAAACGTTCTCCAGAATCGCTGTCTCCTCCACCTTTTTAAAGAGCCAGTATTATCACCAATAGTTTCACAAAAAATTACTCCTTGATGACATTCCAAAAACATGGATGCCCCCATAAGACTTACCCGCTCAATGTACAAAATGTAATATTAATATTTGTAATTCTCCGCTCAGAAGGGTAATTCAGATTATTGACAGAGGTGATTTTACACCAATGAGGACATATTTATGAATGAGGATATTGATTTTAGCTAATAACTTACTTAAAATGTTACACAGTGTCCCTTTAAATCTGCTGTCGGCCATGTTGGTTTTTCACACATTGTGCATCATCCCTCTCTCATGCCCGTCCAGCTGGATCTTAATCTTGTGCAGCTCCTCTATCTCCTGATGATGTCGCTCGGTCTTGTGTCTCACCAACGTCCGGTAGAAATGAATCGTGAACACGACAAAGATCACCCCCACCGGCACCATTATAATGGTAGAGGCCAAAGCTGCCTGATATCCGCTATGGGGATGTTCTGTTGTCGCAGTGGGTGTTACATTTGTCCCACCGCACTTATTCGTTGTGCCGTTTTTCACGCCGCCGCACGAATCCACGGGCAAGAATTTGATCCAGCACAGCAAGACGACCTCGGCCAAGAAAAGCAAGATGCCCAGGGCGGTGGAAAAGCCCCAAGCCAGCTCGATGTACACGTGCATTCGTTCGTGCGGCGATTCGGACACGGAGTTGAGGTTGTGGATGTTGCTGACGGCCTCTACGTTGGGTAATATGCAAGTGGAGATGAGGAGGGCGAAGAGATGTACAGCCACCAGGACAGTGGTGCAGACGCTGAAGGCTATGAGCAGGACGGGTTGTAGTTGTACTGCATCTCTAGTTGGACCTCAACCATCGCAACCTGGGAGAGGGGGGAAAAGAGAGGGATAGAAAAGGGTTGGTATGGGTGTGTAGGGAAGGGAAGGGAACAGACAGACAGATAGACAGACAGACAGACACACACACACAAGGTTATTATGTGTGTGAAATACAGGGGTTCTGAAGGCAAGATAAATTGGAGACTCTCACTCTTTCTTTCTTTCTTTCTCTTTCTTCTTTCTTTCTTTCTTTCTTTCTTTCTTTCTTTCTTTCTTTCTTTTTCTTTCTTTCTTTCTTTCTTTCTTTCTCTTCCTCTCTCTCTCTCTCTCACACACACACACTCGCTTACTCACTCTAAAAATACTAAAAATAAAGTTTAGCTTAGTTAGGTTCTTGGCTTCCAAAGACCATGGGCCCCCCAAGTGGCTGGGCCCTAGAAAGCCGTCCCACTTTCTACCCCTTATGGGCGGCCCTGCACACACACACACAAACGATTACTGTGTGTACTGTGAATGGAAATACAGGGTTTTTTGAAGGTGTGCACATGATAAATGGGAGCGTTTCTATTCATTTTTAAGACCATTATGAATTCACCAACCGGCTGGACACACACACACACACACACACACACACACACACACACACACACACACACACACACACACACACACACACACACACACACACACACACACACACACACACACACACACACACACACACACACACACACACACACACACACACACACACACACACACTAGATAAGGCAGAAACAGTTGGGATGTTTTGACGGAGATGAGGGGGAATGAAGGCTAAGACTGTGTAGAGCAAAGTTGAAGCTAGTTGTTGTAACTGAAAACATTCACCCAATGTGCTGTCACTGTGTGTGTGCTGTCACTGTGTGTGTGCTGTCACTGTGTGTGTGCTGTCACTGTGTGTGTGCTGTCACTGTGTGTGTGCTGTCACTGTGTGTGTGCTGTCACTGTGTGTGTGCTGTCACTGTGTGTGTGCTGTCACTGTGTGTGTGCTGTCACTGTGTGTGTGCTGTCACTGTGTGTGTGCTGTCACTGTGTGTGTGCTGTCACTGTGTGTGTGCTGTCACTGTGTGTGTGCTGTCACTGTGTGTGTGCTGTCACTGTGTGTGTGCTGTCACTGTGTGTGTGCTCTGTGCAATTTCTAGATTGTTTTACACCTTCAAGGGAATGAAGATACATGGACATACAAATGGCATAAAACTTAAACTGGAGTACTCATGGTTGGTTGCAAGTTGCAATAAATCCACGTCAACAATCATGACAATTTTTACCTAGAAGACAAAACAATAAGCATTGATCTAAAGTTGCGGTTGAGGAGCAAACAATGCAAATTTTGAAAAACAATAACAGGACGTTTAAACCCAGTTCCTGTCCACAACTTCCTCCTGAGACATGTTGTCATATTGTGGCAAGCCGAAATAAACTGTCCTGCAAGGACGGAGCTCTCTTTACGCTCTCCCATTAATATTCTAAATTGCTCTTCAGGGGAGTTTATAAAATGTGGGTGTTTTTGGCCGAATTTGTTCAAATATGTTTTGCGGACATTTTTAAATTTGGGGCAGTGAAGGAGGAAGTGCTGCTCTGTCTCTACAGCAGCTTCTCCACACTGCTGGCACAGCCGCTCCTCTTTGGGCAGCCATGTTTTTTTATATCTGCCTGTCTCGATGGCCAGGCTGTGAGCACTCAGTCTGTACAGACAAACAATAAGCATTGATCTAAAGTTGCGGTTGAGGAGCAAACAATGCAATTTTTGAAAAACAATAACAGGACGTTTAAACCCAGTTCCTGTCCACAACTTCCCCCTGAGACATGAAAGCAACTGTGGTGGATTCATTTAGGTCTACTAGCTTCATTGGAACACAAGGCAACTTTAGATATGTATAGGCCATTTCATATACAAAGTAGGGTTGTTCGGTATGGTCTAAAATGTATATATATATATATATATATAATTGTATATGTATAGCACAATTCATATTAAAAAGGCTACTCAAAGTGCTTTACAACGTGGTTAACTGTGCGAAAAACTATTTACATTAACACAAATTAATTAAACAACGAGGTACACATTTTCATATACCTCGTTATATTGGAAATAAATTAAATAATTAAGTTAAAATGATAAAATAAGACAATAAATACACCTAAAAAAATATTATAAAATCCAATATAATAATATAATAATATTTCCAGGAGACATGAAAGCAACTGTGGTGGATTCATTCAGGTCAACTGGCTACAAGGCAACTTTAGATGTGTAGGCCAATTCATATACAAAGTAGGGCTGTATGGTATGGTCTAAAATGTAATTCTACTTTCACTCTATTCTATTATTTGAGAGACCTTAGGCTTTTAGTATGATATACGTTAACTTAAGAATTTTTTAACGCAGAATTTCACGTGCAATTTTTTTTAAATGTTTTATTATCAATTCTCTTTACACACTGTACCTTTAAATCCAAGAGCAACTTGGTTATATATACTATATAAAAAAATAAAAAAAATAAAATTAAAAGTAAAAAATTAAAAAAAAATTAAAAAAAATCACAAAAGAAATTATAAATTAAAAAAATAAATAAATAAATGTTAAAAAAAAATCCCCACGTACCATAGCAAAGCCTGAGAGCAGAGCGGATGTCCTGCTTGAGGCCTTGAGTTTGGCCCGGCTGAGGTAGAGCTTCCTCCAGGACAGAGCCTGCACTGAGTGGTGGTTGGAGGAGACCAGCTCCAGGTAGCTGCGTCTCACCCAGTCTCTGTAGTCCATTCCCCCACCGGACGGGGGCCGATCGGAGGCTCCGGGGCCCGGGGAGCCGAAGGGCACGTTCAGCTCACTGCTCATGGTGACTGGATGGATGGAAGAGAGGTAAAAGATGGTTAAAGCCCTACTTCACCGGTGGGAATATGAAGGTGTATTGAACTCTGAGATCCTATGTAGTAAAAATGTGCAAACATTTTAGACATCGGTTCATCCTAGCCTGAGAAAAGGCAGAAATAGTGTTTTATGGTCTCACTGTCTCACCCTGAGAAAATGTCAGCTGGGCCAAGGGAAGACTGAGGGAAGAAAAACCTCATTCATTATATTATAATAGCGATTTTATGACAGAACGTCGGTTCCGTATGGGTGAAGTATTCCTTTAAGGTTGTTTATAGTTGGGTAGAAAGTTCAACATTTAGCCACTATGGTAAAGTAATAACATTCAGCTCCCTGCTCATAGTGACAACTGACTTTTTCATTTCACTGTAAATGCTTCAAATAGTTTACGGTCTGCGGCCCCTAAAGGACTTTACACAAACACACACGACTCAACAGGGAAATAGACATTAATGTGTGTGTGTGTGTGTGTGTGTGTGTGTGTGTGTGTGTGTGTGTGTGTGTGTGTGTGTGTGTGTGTGTGTGTGTGTGTGTGTGTGTGTGTGTGTGTGTGTGTGTGTGTGTGTGTGTGTTAACCTAAACATTTTTACTTGGTCATTTAAAAAGCTAATTTTTTGCTGCAACGCTACTGCAAAAATGTCATGACTTTTAACAAACACATTCCACCATTTTTCTCACGTTGAGCAAAAACTCTTTCTTTGCCTTTTATGGGGAAAAACAAATATTCCCACAGTGAATTCCTCACAATAATGCAGTAACTTCTCTGTGTGTGTGTGTGTGTGTGTGTGTGTGTGTGTGTGTGTGTGTGTGTAGTGAAAGCGGAGGGAGTTACAGGAAATAGCGATTATGAGAATAGATCTAAAAGCATGAAAAGAGAGATAGCAGCAGCTGTCGTTAAGTTTTGGCATTTTTCTGTTCCTCAAAATATTTTAGTTCCCTGAAGATTAGTAAAGATTTTGCACCTGTTGTCTGTAATGTCTGCTTGCTTTCAAGGTGAGACACACGCACACACACACACACACACACACACACACACACACACGCACACACACACACACACACACACACACAGAGGATAACATTTTTTTTTTTTTTTTACTTATACAGCCCGGAAAAAAATAAGAGACCAGTCTGGATATTTTGTTTAAATCTTCATCTTTACATTACTTATTGAAATTACTAAATGACAATATTTTTTATTGTAAATTTGGTAGAAATGTTGTCAGTAGTTTATAATAGTATAATTAGGCGTAAAATTGCGTATGGACGGTGTGGACGTGTCCATACCAATATTCAAATGTGCTGAAATTGTCCACACCAATAGAACGATATGACAACGAGGAGAAAGGGTTAATGTGATGCCTCTTTATAGTCCCGCCTTATGTATTTTGTGATTGGCTTTGCCTCCTGTTGGTTGTGTTTCGGTCAGCGGTGATTGGTTGCTTAATTTGAGAGCGGTAAAACAGCTTCTGCTGTCATTTCGGAATCAATCAGCTCAGCTGCTGCGCTATGAATGCGGCTGAAGTTTGACGTCAACTGAGTTTATCCTCATCTGGATCACGAATTACAGCGTTATTTAGACACTGGTTGCGTTCCGAATCGCATACTCTTTCTTTTTTCTATTCTACATACTACATCCGATGATAAAAATAATCTAGTTAGGATGCTGTAGGCATACTTTACTCTCTTATTTCATCATAACATTGCGCCTTGATCTTGCCTCTTGCTTTTATATCCGTCGCATCCCCGTTTGTTTTCATATGGAGGCTTCGTCGATGTGACGTCACTTCACGTGCGCACTGGATTATGGGTCAGAATCGCCCCAAATAGGATGCAGTTTTCAACACTAACATTCTTGGCCGCATGAAGTAGGACATCCGGGTACTTCTAACCATCCTAAATCTGGCCACAAGAATCGGGACATCCTAAATCTTCTTTCTACATACTATATAGTAGAACGTATGCGATTCGGAACGCAACTGTCGTCTGAAAAATATGTAGTCATCAGGGCCCTGGGTACCAGATGATGATATTTCTGCCTCAACTCGATAGGTTTCACCAGGACTCGATCCATTCTGCTCAGCGTAAAGTCCTGTTGATCTATGGAGCTCTTTAGTCTCTACTCTAGCGGAAAAACGTATACGGCGTGGTACTCGGTAAAAACTGTTCATTGACTTTTTTACCTTTATTTCTACAGGTAAATCCCATTGAGACCGAAGACTCTTTTACAAGGGAGACCTGTTATCCTTTCCCACGTTACCATTCACACACACATAGCAGCAGCTAACTATCGACATTCACACGAGGCAAGGTGGGTGAAGTGTCTTGCCCAAGGACACAACAACCATGACAC
>CM047519.1:5183600-5251100 GCA_026122265.1 Ammodytes dubius | reverse complement strand
TAAACGTGCCTTGCCTTGCCACAGTAAAATGTATACTTCTTCATGCTCCTTTTCAGGCATATCTCAGCAACACAGATCATTTGTTTTCTTTTTTTTTTGTGAAAACATAATTTTTTGTTTATTGTATTTCCATGCTTTTCATTTTGTTTTGTATGTTGATATGTCTGAAATAAACTGAATCAAATCAAATCAAGAGACATCTCACACACACAAATTAATTTAACTTTTTTTTTCAACTTGAAGTTTAATGTTATTAATGCCATGCTGCGCTTCAGTAAGAATAGGATGGTACTCGTGTCTCCAGTGAGAATAATCCAGTAGTACAAATCAGATTCACGTTTTACACACTGAACAAAAGGATAGAGAGAGAGAGAGAGAGAGAGAATAAGGCTGTGTTGTAAAAGCCCTACTAACGTCCTCCCTACTTTATACTCAACAACATGTATATACTACATACTGTCTACTTAACCAGCCATTGTGTAAGCGAGGTTCGTCGGACTGTTTTACACTGTAGTATACAAGAAGTATACAGAATTAATAAAGAATTAAAAAAAAACATTCCATGCCGAAAGGAAGCAATGCATTGTGGGTCTATCCATACTCAAAATCTTCCCGGAAGTAAGTACTCATCCGGGCATTTCTCGCCTACCCAAACCGTCACATACTCAAATTAAAGTCAAAATGAGTATGAGTAGGACGTTAGTAGGCCTTTTCGAACACAGCCTAAGAGAAATGAGAGAGGGAGGAAATGGACAAGGGAAAAACCATGAAGTAAAAGTTAGAGCAGTCCCTAAGATCCCAAACTTTTTTTTTTTTATCTTTCATAATATAGTGCCAATGCAAAAAACTTGCATCACATTATTACAATCAAAGAGTGTTGAGCATTCTATTCCATTCTCTACACACACACACACACACACGCACGCGCAGTTTGCTCTGCTAAAAAGCCATTACCTAACAAATCTATTAGCAAAAAGCGCTACAGCCTCGCCGCACAATACTTGGTTTGAGACTTGGACAAGGACTAAGAAGTTGAGTGATGCTAGGAAAAAAAAATGGTGGGACATTCAGCTGTTTGTATGACTTAAAAATCAAAATTAAACCTACTGATATGTTTAGGGAGCAGGTTTGGTTACCGCAAAGTATACAGGGCACTTAGTTCTTCCTAAAAAGCCTATAACGCATCCCTTTTAAACCTTCCAACCCTCCTGGATTTTTCCACAATTTTTTTTGCAAAAAAAATTAAATGATTTCGAACTGATTTGACTGTAGCATGGACATATTATATATTGTTCATAAACACACTACACACATGAAAAGAGTTGAACCGCAAAGTCTGTTTAAATAAACTCTTGTGTTTGTGTGCGTGTTACAAATACAGGCAAGAGTTCTGTCTGTCTGTCTGTCTGTCTGTCAGTCTGTCTGTCTGTCTATCTATCTATCTATCTACCTGTCTGTCTGTCTGCTACTGATGGGCAATACATTATACAGCAGCAAAAGTAAAAACAGTCAGAGTGATAAGAGGATATTTTGATTTGAACCTTTTTAATGATACGTACAGGCTTTGCAAAATGAGTCATGATAGAAATAATGTAAAACGCCCCGGGACAGTTGAAATGAAAACTTGGGAGATGACGTGCATATGAGAAAGAATTGGACATACGGATAGAGAGAGAGAGAGAGAGAGAGAGAGAGAGAGAGAGAGAGAGAGAGAGAGAGAGACAGAAAGAAAGAAAGAGAGAGAGACAGACCCTGCGTTCCAAATCACATACTCTTTCTTTTTACTACACTACATACTAAAGTACAGAACAGTTTTAGGGCCACAGACAGGAGAGAAAAAAAATCAGATAAAGAAGATTCTTTTCTTCATTGTGTCGAGAAAGTCATAAAGAATAAAGACGAATACTCCAAAAGTACTCCGAGTTAGTGGGGCATTTATGTATTTTCCATTGACGTTCATGTATTGGGACGTCCTAAATCTTTTTCTGGCATACTAAATAGTAGGGAAGTATGGGGATTGGAACGCAGGGAGAGAGACATACAGATAGAGAGAGAGAGAGACAGAGACATACAGAGAGACATACAGAGAGAGAGACAGATAGAGAGAGAGACATACAGAGAGACATACAGAGAGAGAGACAGATAGAGAGAGAGAGAGACTGTGGCTAGTAGCAAAGAAGTATGGAGGAAGAGGAGGGATGGAGGGAAGGAGGGATGGAGTAGTTGTTCATTCTGCCGGGGGCTCCTCCTCCGCGTCCTGCAGTGTTGCTGCTTCTTTGTTCTGTTCTTCACCTGATCAGAGGAACACACACATGAAGAAAGATGTTATTAACTCTCTGTGAGTGAGTGAGTGAGTGAGTGAGTGAGTGAGTGAGTGAGTGAGTGAGTGAGTGAGTGAGTGAGTGAGTGAGTGAGTGAGTGAGTGAGTGAGTGAGTGAGTGAGTGAGTGAGTGTGTTTTCCACAGACTGTGGCTGTGTTTGAAAAGCCCTACTAACGTCCTACTCATACTAAAAGCCCAACTAACGTCCTACTCATACTAAAAGCCCTACTAACGTCCTACCCATACTAAAAGCCCTACTAATGTCCTACTCATACTAAAAGCCCTACTAACGTCCTACTCTTACTAAAAGCCCTACTGACATCCTACTCATACAAATTTTGACGTCAATTTGAGTATTTGACGGTTGTGTATGCGAGTTTGTGTATTCGGCGAGAAATGCCCGGATGAGTACTAACTTCCGGAAAGATTTGGATCGATAGGATACTTTTCATACTCAACCGCCCCACAATGCATTGCATCTTTTCAAACGACATGGAAGTATATATATTTTTTAATTCTTTATTGCTTCTGTATACTTCAGTGTAAAACTGTCCGACGAACCTCGCCTACACAATCGATCGTTAAGTAGACAGTATGTAGTATATACATGTTGAGTATGTAGGAGGGAGGACGATAGTAGGGCTTTTCTAACACTGACTGAGTTGACACACACACACACACACACACACACACACACACACACACACACACACACACACACACACACACACACACACACACACACACACACACACACACACACACACACACACACACACACACACACACACACACACAGAGAGGAGCGAAGCGAGTTGCCACGGTTTAGATTGAGTGAGGGTTTTTTTTTTTTTTTTTTTTTTTTTTTTTTAGAAATGCCTTGTGAACCTGTAGCGCCACTGGTTGCTAGGTAAGGTTACCATAGAGACAGCACAGCCATCCGTGTAATGAAGAATTAAGAGGCGCCCAATGACAAAAGGTCTGGAGGATCCATCAGGGGTGAAGTAGAAGAGCGTAGCATTGCTTCGTTAGCTCCGTGGCTAACGTGATATAAATATAAAAACACCACGGGAGATATAGCAGCAGCAGTTTGGATTGGATGTTATTTCACGAACTACAATAAGTGAAAGTTGACAGGTTTACAAACTGGTCTTATGGTCTTAAAGGTTCAGTAAGCTATTTATATATATAACATTATATAAGTGATCACTCTATGAAAATAGAGCGATTTAACACGTATATTAACATAAATAAATCGCTTACTTGCTGCCTTTAAGTGGGGCCAACGTGTAATGTGAAGGAACAGCAAGAATTTTTCAGTTTATAGCTTAAAAAAATAAAAATAAAACTCCTTTACGTTAAAGGCGGAGTCAGTGATTCTGGAGCATTTATTAACAGTTAAGTAATGCTTAGTACATGCTTATTAAGCCATAGTTAAGCATTAACTAACAGTTAATTAATGTACCCTTATTGTAAAGTGTTACCAATTATACAAACAAATGCATGTCTGTCTGTGTCTGTCTGTGTGTCTGTTCGTCTGTCTGTCTATCTGTCTGTCCGTCTGTCTGTCTGTGTCTGTCTGTCTGTCTGTGTGTCTGTCTGTCTGTCTGTCTGTCTGTGTGTCTCACCGTCTCCCTGCACGTCTGAGGTCCATAGTGTCAAGTTGTCGCGTAGCAGCTGCATGATAAGTGTTGAGTCCTTATAGCTTTCCTCGCTCAGTGTGTCCAGCTCTGCGATGGCATTATCAAACGCTACCTTCGCCAACCTGTAGAAAACGTGGGAAAACACAGTTACACACGTGATAGTGGACCGTTTGGGGTGCAAATGCGACCAGTATTTAATCTGTGCGACCAGTTAAAGGAATACTTCACACATGGAACTGGCATTGTATCATTGCATGTCACTCCCCTCTCTGCCCCATTTCAACTCTGTCTCTACACTATCAATAAAGCATAAAAATGCAAAAAATAAATATCTTTAAAAAAAATAATAAAGCAGCATTTGTACCTGCATGCCCGGTCTGGCGAGTTGAGTATTTCATAATAGAAAACGGAGAAGTTGAGTGCCAGGCCGAGGCGGATGGGGTGCGTGGGCGGGAGTTCTATCATCGCGATGTCACTAGCAGCTTTATACGCCACCAGACTGTTCTCTGCCGCCTCCTTCCTGTCGTTACCCGTCGCAAACTCCGCCAGGTACCGGTGGTAATCTCCCTTCCTGGAACCAGGGACACACACACACACGGATATAAGTTTTCACACATATAGAGACAGTGCATAACGCGTCATAATCTGAGGCCACGCCCATCGTGGGGGAAAACAATTCACAGCGCTTCATTCACTTTATATTGAATGCTACCCGTATTCGGCAAACAAACTTAATAAAAAACGTAATACGACATGACTTTCACAAATACACGTTACTTTCTTTAAAGCCACGACTCTTGTCTGTCTATACGAGCTGTTTTGGTGAAAAAGTATTGAGTAATTTTCAATATCGAGACAAAACTCTTGACTAATGTATGCTGAATGCTAGGCTAATGTTAGCCTTCTGCTGTAGGCTAACCATAGGCTAACCCTCACGGACGGGAAAAAACACCTCAATATTGAAAATTACTCAATTATTTTTCACAAAAACAGCTCATATAGACAAACAAGAGTCGTGGCTTTCAAGAAAGTAACGTTGTTTTCTTAAATGGATGTTCGATTACATTTTAAGTAAGTTTGTTTGCAGAAGACAGGTCTCCTTCAATACAAAGTGAATGGAAACGGTTTTCAACGGTCTCCCCCACGATGGGTCTGACCCGGTCCGACCGGACAAAAAACACCTCAATATTGAAAACTACTCAATTATTTTTCACAAAAACAGCTCATATAGACAAACAAGAGTCGTGGCTTTCAAGAAAGTAACGTTTTTTTCTTAAATGGATGTTCGATTACATTTTAATTAAGTTTGTTTGCAGAAGACAGGTCTCCTTCAATACAAAGTGGATGGAGCGCTGTTCAATGTTTTCCCCCAAGATGGGCGTGGCCTATTTCATGCACTGTCTCTATAGGCATCACAAACACACACGCGGCATCACACACACACACACACACACACACAGACAGATATAAGTTTTCACACATGGGCAACACACACACGGGCATCACACACACACACACACACACAGATGAGCTTTCACACATGGGCATGGCATGGCATCACACACACACACAAGTCCAAACGAGGAATTTTTCAGTATTTTCAAAACATCTTTATTTTTCACTCTGATGATCATAAATGACCTGTATCAGCGAACGAGACCATCAGTGCAAAGAATGCTGTTTTTATATAGTTAGGAAACACACACACATACAGATCAACTTTCACACATGGCCATCACACACACACGGGCATGGCATCGCACACACATATTAAAGTCCCAACAAGGAACTTTTCAGTATTTTTTAAATATATAAACTAGTTAGGAACCACACAGACATACAGATCAGCTTTCACACACAGACAGACAGACATGCACGCACACAGACAGGCAGACAGACAGACAGGATACGTACATTTTGTAGTAGAAAACCTTAGACTCTCCCGTGGTTGCTGCTAAGATGAGGTGCTTGTCCAGTACATCCAGAATGTCGTTACAGATTGATTTCAGCTCTTTCTCAACCTGAAGACAGACATACAGACAGACACACACACACGTCAAAATGTTACATAAAAAAAAATCTGAATTTTCATGATCAAAAAGTTTAAGTTATTGTTTGAAATGATAAATATATGAATTGTCATGATTGAAAAACTTTATAAAAGATACAATCACACACTGTTTACAATGTGACAGAGAGCAATAGGTATATTTCTAAACTTAATGCACTTTATTACGATACACTGTCTGCTATGCACTTCAAGCACCTCCAAAAGCACTTTATAAACCATTACTGTATTACTTGTGTGTTAAAGGTGCAGTGTGTAATATGACATCATCAAGAAAGTTCTACAGAGAGAGAGAGCGAGAGAGAGAGAGAGAGAGAGAGAGAGAGAGAGAGAGAGAGAGAGAGAGAGAGAGAGAGGGGGGATGACCTGCAGTAAAGGTCCACGGGTAGGACTCGTACCCGCGACCACTGCAACGAAGGCCGCAGCCGATATGGTACGCGCTCTATCCACTACACCACCGGAGCACCCTGTGTCTTGTGTTTTTAAGCTACTATACTGTCATGTGCCCCCTTTAAATTGCCCCTCGGGGAAGAATAAAGTGATTTGAATTGAATCTAATTGACTGACCGTTTTCCTGTATTCTCTGATCATCTTGAGCTTGTCCTCCCCTCCCTTGTTCTCCTCCTTCTGTTCCAAGGAGCTGATGATCCTCCAGGAGGCTCGGCGCGCCCCGATCACGTTCTTATAGGCCACGGACAGGAGGTTCCTCTCCTCCACCGTCAGCTCCACGTCCATACTGGCTACCTTCTTCATGGACTCTACCATCTCTACAAGACACAGGGGGGGGGGAATAAAGATGTTTAGTTACTATAGTCCATACTGGCTACCTTCTTCATGGACTCTACCATCTCTACAAGACACAGGGGGGGGGGAAATAAAGATGTTTAGTTACTATAGTCCATACTGGCTACCTTCTTCATGGACTCTACCATCTCTACAAGACACAGGGGGGGGGGGGGGGGGGGGGGGGGGAATAAAGATGTTTAGTTACTATGGTCCATACTGGCTACCTTCTTCATGGACTCTACCATCTCTACAAGGCACAGGGGGGGAATAAAGATGTTTAGTTACTATAGTCCATACTGGCTACCTTCTTCATGGACTCTACCATCTCTACAAGACACAGGGGGGGGGGTAAAGATGTTTAGTTACTATAGTCCATACTGGCTACCTTCTTCATGGACTCTACCATCTCTACAAGACACAGGGGGGGAAATAATGATGTTTAGTTACTATAGTCCATACTGGCTACCTTCTTCATGGACTCTACCATCTCTACAAGACACAGGGGGGGAATAAAGATGTTAAAGACCTGAACTCTGAGATCCTATGTAGTATAAATGTGCAAAAATGTATGAAATCGGTTCATCCTAGCCTGAGAAAAGGCAGAAAAAGTGTCACTGTCGGAAAATGTAGGGTTAGGATTAACAGGGCAGCTGGGCCATGGGAAGGGTGAAGTATTCCTTTAAGTTACTATAGTCCATACTGGCTACCTTCTCCATTGACTCTACCATCTCTACAAGACACAGGGGGGGGGGGGGGGGGGGGGGAATAAAGATGTTAAAGGCCTACTTCACCAGTGGAAATATGAAGGTGTATTGAACTCTGAGATCCTATGTAGTATAAATGTGCAAAAATGTATGAAATCGGTTCATCCTAGCCTGCGAAAAGGCAGAAAGAGTGTGTTATGGTCTCACTGTCTAACCCTACATTTTCCTTACTGTGACATCACAGTAAGGGCTAGGATTAACAGGACAGCTGGGCCAAGGGAAGACTGAGGGAAGACTGAGGAAAGAAAAACCTCATTCATTATATTATAATAGTGATTTTATAATGATAGAACGCCGGTTCTGTATGGGTGAAGTATTCCTTTAAGTTACTTTAGTCCATACTGGCTACCTTCTTCATAGACTCTACCATTTCTATAAGACAGGAAAAAAAACTTGATCAATTTGAGTATTTTCAACCACTTCTACTTTCTGTTGGTTGTATTGCTTCACTTGTTTTAATGTACTTATTGCATGTCTGTCTGTCCAGGAAGAGGGACATGTTGTTGAATCTATCTATTTATTACATGGCACTTTGAGAATCCTATGTAAATCACAGCATTCTACAGGTCTGTTATTTCCAGCTAGCAGACCGCTGTCAAGGGCCGTTGCTAAGGACCTGCGTCATAGTTTTGATAGATAGACGTCCACAAACAGGGCTACTACTCGTTCAGAAAACAATGGAATACTTTTTCAACAAGACTGTGCATGTATCAGGAGAGCAGGGAACACAGGAGTCATGGTTAATGTCCGACAGGAATCCAGGCAAGAAGACGTGAGTACGTTTGGCCGCATATTGACAGTTAGCCTATAGCTACAGTAACTTCAGGCTGCAGCCCGCAATGTATATGTTCCGCTGTCATTTTCTCCGTGAATTGTGTTATTTATGTTGGGGGATAATGCTTTGTTAGCTAGATGGAGCTCTTGTTAAACATATTGGCCGATTAGAATTATTATTTGTGGAGTGTGCGAGTCTTGAGTTGTGTTAGCAAAACAGTAGCTCTGTGGCTAACAGCTGAGCCGGAGCCTTCAGTCAGCTGAAGCAGACAGTCTAGCGGGGCGACCCCCGTTACTAGGTCGTATCCTTGGTCGTTCCTATTTACTGGCGTACTGAACAACGTTTTAGTTACATAAGAACCTAGTGGGTTTGCAATGACTATTCCAGTTATTAGACAAGGTCTCAGGGTTGCTGGGGAAAGAGTTGTTTTTTGTTAAACTCTTCTAGGTTGGCCGCAGCTTGACATAGTAACCGTTGCTACTGAGTGAGTTCCGACCGTGTAGCGGACTGTTTTTGGCTGTTAAAACAACATGTTGCTTCAATAAATTGCTGTATTTTTTGTAGTAGCCATGTAATAAGCGGGATAAAGTATAGCGAACGGGTCACTTGCTAGAAATAAAGACCTTCAAGCTGAACAAGAGCCCTCCGCTGCGCGTCGGGCTCCTGTTCAGCTTGTCGGTCTTTATTTCTAGCAAGTGACCCGTTCGCTATACTTTATCCCTTACATATTTATGTTGTTATATTTTGTCAAATTCTTTTCGGCTCACGTTTGGATTATTATTATTGTTTATGCATATCAGGCTTGAGTAGGCATTTCACAGGTCGTATATGGTGTCAGTCAAAAATATACCATCCTGTCCTGCTAAGACCTCTGTCACAGCAGCCCTATAGCGGGGGGGGGGGGGGGGGGGGGGGGGTGGGGGGGGGAATCAGGCTGTGCGGTCATAAATCTACACAGCCAGTCTGACAGGTGTCTCCATTCCTATCTCCTGACCAAATGTACCGCAATCTACCTTTAAATCATGTCCTCACCCACAGGCAAAGATCAGAGGCTTGACATATTGACCAGGCCTTGTATAAATACACACAACAGGGCTCAAATGTGTGACCGTTTGGAGAGCAGCATATGCGACCAGAATTTAGTCTGTGCCACCTCAAAATACAGCTCTGGAAAAAAATGAAGAGACCACTCCAAATATTCAGTGTCTCTCGTTTGACTATTTATATGTTAATGTCCGAGTAAACTGAACATTTTGTTTTACTCAACACTACTGACAAACATTTCTACCAAATTCCCCCAAAAAAATATTGTCATTAAGAGCATTTCCATTAAGTAATGTAGAGATGTAGTGTGATGTCACACTAGTAAAATGTAGGGTTAGACAGTGAGACAATAAAACACTCTTTCTGCCTTTTCTCAGGCTAGGATGAACCGATTTATAAATTTTTTGCAGATTTATACTACATTAGGATCTCAGAGTTCAATACACCTTCATATTTCCACCGGTGAAGTAGGTCTTTAAGGAAAAATGAAAATAACCAAATCCATCTATACACATGGTTCAATATATTAAGAGGGTAAATCAATGTGATAGTATGTTCTTGTAATTTGGGTGAATATTAAAAACCGTGTCTTCCAATAAAAGTATTAACATTGGGACAGAGGTAACAGAACATCCATCTTCTTAATTGAAAACGAGCCCCCCCCCCCCCCTCCCTCCACCACTCTCCTTCCATTAACACAGACCTTAAACCACAGTGCAGGGCATTGAAAGGTTTATGTCATCCACTGTATTGAATTAATGGAGTGCCTGGGACATTGCCCAAGTCTAACCCATCACTAATGCCCAGATGCACCCCCTATGGACGGACACATTTTGTGGGAAACTGGGCACGGAGCCAGGACGATGAACCAAAGGGCGGATCTCTAGATACAATGTGATGTCTTAGTCATACCCTGCGTTCCAAATCACATACTTTTTCTTTTTACTACACTACATACTGAAGTACAGAAGAGTTTTAGAGCCACAGGAGAGAGAGAGAAAAAAAAAAAAAAAAAAAAAAAAAAATCAGAAAAGGATTTTTTTTTTTTTTTATTATGTCAAGAAATGTCAAGAATAAAAGACGAATACTCCAAAATGCTAAAGGAGTTAGTGGGGCATTTATGTATTTTCAGCATACTACAATTGACGTGCATGTATTGGGACATCCAAAATCTTTTTCTGGCATACTGAATAGTAGGGAAGTATGGGTATTGGAACGCAGGGATACTTTCAGATTTTACATCTTCAAGGTGATTAAGGCGTATGGTGCGAAAAATGTATATACAGCTCTGGAAAAAAATTAAAGAGACCAGTCTGGATTTTTTTCTTAAATCTTCATCTCTACATAACTTATTGGAAATGCTCTTTAATGACACAAAATGTATTGGAATTTAGTAGAAATGTTGTCAGTAGTTTATATTATAAAACCAAAATGTTCATTCTACTCAAACATATGCCTTTAAATAAATAGTAAAACGAGAGACACTGAAAATTTGGAGTGGTCTCTTAACTTATTCCAGAGCTGTATACTCCAGGGATGAAATGGCAAACTATAAAAACTATTTAACATTGTTCTTGAAGGCTCAACTCTACTCCGCACCACAAGCTGTTTCCATGGGGATTCACATATAATGGGGAGATAGTTAGTTGCGTGATAGTAAAGCATCTGAAAATAGCTATAGGCACATTTATCAATCCAACATTCCAAATGAAAGATATTGTTATCTATCTAAGTTTGATAAACGTTACAGAAATTCAGTTTCGACGAGGCTATGGGCTATTCTCTGGTTCTTATGACACAATAAGTATTTTGAACCAATCACTGCAGTTCTCTTCCCGAACATTCTATAAAAACAAAGGCTGTTGCTAAGAGACCCTTTGATACAGCCACACCCCCACACAGTCCTGTCCAACAGTCTAGACAGCAAACGCTCAGAGAAAGTTGAGACACCCACCTCTGATATCATATATTGATTTGTTACTATTTTAGACTTTAAACTGTATGTAACAGATAGTTTCTCTATGGGGAAAATGAATGGGACTTCAGCTTCCTCAACCAGATTCACCCCAAAAATATCTCCTTCCACTTCGCAACGCTATATAGTTTTTAATGCACCAAATCTCTGGAACAAACTCCCAGAAAACTTGAGGTCTGCTGCAACTCTCAGCTTCTTTAAAATCAAATCTGAAGACGTTTCTGTTTCCATTTTAACCTGTAATTTTTATTTAATTTAAATGTTCTATTTCTATTCATTCACTTTTCTAATGTGTATTATGTATTCTAATCTTGCCCTGTAAAGCACTTTGAATGGCCTTGTGTCTGAATTGTGCTATAGAAATAAACTTGCTTTGCCTTGCCTGTATAACCCCACCATTTGGATAGCAACATCTAGGGTTACTTTCTACAAAAGGATGCAAGTCTGTCTTTAAATCTATACTTTGTGAAGTCTGTGTGCTATAAAAAGCATCCCTCTACGTGACACATTGAGTGTCAGTACTCGGTGGCATATACTCATTTAATTACCACTCAGAGCTAGAAGATGGTATTTGTGTTATTTTTGGGGAGAGATTGCAGATCTGATGCAAGCCAAAAACACAATGCAGCAATGTGTAGTTGATACTAGGATTAAAAAGGAAAACTTCACCCAGTGTTTCCCCCAGCGCTTTATAGCTAAGGCGGCCGCCTTAGCAACGCCAGCCTCCCGCCTTGACTACCAACCGACCCCCCCCCAAAAAAAAATAAAAAATAATAATTTAATTTTTTTTTTTTTTTTTTTTCGTGCTGCACAATTAATGTAATAGCAAGCGCGATGTGTGTGTTGTGCATGGTCATAACTGCGCGAAAGGCCGCGATTTGCGGTAAAAAGCATGTGTCCCCAAGCGTTTCTCTATCAGCTGCTCTGTGTCTGCGGCTTTGCGCGCGCGACCGTACCGCACGCGTGCGACTACGGCATGCACGCGGGAGAGTTAAACGAGCAGAAGCAAACCGAGATTTAACTGGTGGCGATAATAAACGCAGTGCAGTTCTATGGGGATATTTAGCTGAACAGAAAGAAGTGCTCTGCAAAGCTAGAATAGTTTAAGACTCCACATCACTGTGGCAACACAACCTTTCTATCAGCTAGGACAGCGCAGAGAAAAGTTTGATGAATGCATGAGAGTCAGAGCCGGCCCGAGGCATAAGCGAACTAAGCGGTCGCTTAGGGCCCCGACCGCCAGGGGGGCCCCCTCAAAAAAAAAAAAACATTTTTATTTTTATTTTTTTTTGTTTCTGTGTTTGATATTAACATCATATTATGCAAATGTGAGTTAACATACAAAAAAAAAGAATACAATTTTTTGGTCTAGATAATTAATAGCCTAAAAATGTAATCAGTTCATCTGGGAGGTAATCCGAATCGGATCATGTCACGTTCACATCCATGCACAGTGTGTATTGAGTTTATTTAAAAACAATTGGAAATGGGGCTGCCCTCAGTTGCCCATGCACTGTGTATAGTCTATAGCCTATTTCAGCCTCGTCTGTGGAAAAAAAGATACAGTAGCTGGACAACAGAGTTCTTCTGCTTCGTTCCTCTCACTGAATTTAAATGCATTCATTATATTACAGAGCAATATGTCCCGTAAAAGAAAAAGAGCTTCAAGCCCAACCCAGAGGACCCTCCATAATATTTGATTTTATATTAATATTTGTATGGAAAATCCATGTGTCCTTCAATAGCTTCTAATTCATCTGACCAGTGTATCCAAATTATTTGTTCACACCAAATTTCTCAGATTCAGCCTCTTAATTTTTCTCTCAAAGTGCACCAGATTCATGCATTTCACTTTAAAAAGGTTAAAAAAAAATCTCCCGGGGGGGCATACCCCCGGACCCCCCTAGGAAGGTCGGAATCTCGGCTGTCTAACATATTCACACAGCTGCACAGTGGAGGCTCTAGCGGAAAACACTGGGTGTGTGAATAATATTTAGCAAAGATCTATAGTTTCAGCAGCGCTAACATTGGACTGAAGGCTTGGGCCGGCTCTGAATGTATGGTCCATTATTTGTATTTAGTGTGTCTGTATAGTATTGCACCAAAACAGTAGAAGTTTTCTTTAATTGTGCTTTGTACTGTCTGCACGTTTACACATAATTTGTACACATAGCAAACAAAATTGCACAACTGTAAGGTCAGTGTCTGTTTTATTTCTTTACGGCGCATTGGCATCTTTGAGCAAAATACCCCTAAAATTTTCGCCGCGGCGCGTTGCGCCGCGCCTCCCCTGGCACGGGGCAGTGACCACCTTGACTAAGACATTTTCTGGGGGAAACACTGTTCACCCATACGTAACCGGCGTTCTATCATTATAAAATCGCTATTATAATAAAATGAATGAGATTTTTTCTTCCCTCAGTCTTTCCTCAGTCTTCCCTTGGCCCAGATGTCCTTTAAATCCTAACCCTACATTTGTACTAGTGTGATGTCACACATGGTAAAATGTAGGGTAAGACAGTGAGACCATGAAACACTCTTTCTGCCTTTTCTCAGGCTAGGATGAATGAACTGATTCCTAAAATGTTTTGCAAATGTACACTACATTGATCTCAGAGTTCAATATCAATACACCTTCATATTTCCACCTGTGAAGTAGGTATTTAAGGCCTATATACCTCCATAGCCCAATAAAACTTGACTAGGGTTGTTTATCAAATCATAAATTAATATTCCACCAAATACAACTCCAATGACTTCCTGTATTGGTGAAATGTTATCACCGTGAGAACCACAAAGCCTGGTATGGACAGGTTGACACACTGTTGACTGTTCATACAACTGTCACTGGCTGCTTTTTACAGTTGTATGCTTGGGTGTGTCTTATGTCCTATGTGTCTTATGTGTTCCTTTTTTAATGCCTATAGTTGATAGTGACTATTTTATGGTTTTAATTTATTTATTTATGGATACATATACTACCTCAATGTGATATCATTTTGCACTTTACAAGGACTGCACTTAATTTCGTTGTACCTGTGACAATGAAAATAAAGATATATTCTATTCTATTCTTGGGGAGAGGCTGCAAGGCAAACAGAAGGATAGGATACTATGTGACTAAATAAGGTGGAGTAGAAACCTCTTGAAAAGCTAAGATAAAACTTTGCGTTCCAATCCCCATACTTCCCTACTATTTAGTACGCCAGAAAAAGATTTAGGATGTCACAAATACATGCAAGTCAATTGTAGTATGCTGAAATGAGATTAATGCCCCACTAACTCCAATAGCATTTTGGAGTATTCGTCTTTATTCTTGACAAAATGAAAAAAATCTTCGTCATCTGATTTTTTTTTCTCCTGTCTGTGGCCCTAAAACTCTTCTGTACTTTAGTATGTAGTGTAGTGAAAAGAAAAAGTATGTGATTAGGAAAGCAGGGAAAATTGCCCTACCTTACCTTCCAACATCGCACAAGTATAGCTCACAAACCGTTACACTGCAGTAACAGATGCAACTTATTGACAGAGATTTATTAATTATTTAAAGACCTATACTTCACCGGTGAAAATATGAAGGTGTATTGAACTCTGAGATCCTAATGTAGTAGCTATAAATGTGCAAACATGTTAGAAATCGGTTCATCCTAGCCTGAGAAAAGGCAGAAATAGTGTTTTATGGTCTCACTGTCTAACCCTACATTTTTCTAGTGTGACATCACACATGGGAAAATGTAGGGTTAGGATTAACAGGACAGCTGGGCCAAGGGAAGACAGAGGACAGACTGAGGGAAGAAAAAAATGCAAACAGGGATGTTTTTTTAAGTTAAAGATATGGTTCCTCAAGAGTCAACTAGTTCATTCCTCCAATGTGTGTGTTTTGGGTAGAAATTGACGCAGTGTGTGTGTGTGTGTGTGTGTGTGTGTGTGTGTGTGTGTGTGTGTGTGTGTATTGCTGTGTCATGTTAGTCAATAAAAGGATGTGCTGTTGTGAGCAGGTGCCAAAAAGTGTCAAAGCATGTAGTGGCTTAAGCTAGCTCCTTTATCACAAGTATTCCTGCGTTCCAGATCACATACCGTTTCTTTTTACTACACTACATAGTATGTAGTAGTACATACTAAAGTACAGAAGCGTTTTAGGGCCACAGGAGAGAAAAAAAACAGATAAGGAAGTTTTTTTTTTCATTATGTCGAGAAATGTCAAGAATAAAGACAAATACTCCAAAATGTAATTGGAGTTAGTGGGGGCATTTATGTATTTTCAGCATACTACAATTGACATGCATGTATTGGGACATCCTAAATGTTTTTCTGGCATACTAAATAGTATGTAATTATGGGGATAATTGGAACTCGGGGTCTGTTTAATGCAACTTGCAGGCACTCTGTTGTTACTAAATGTTTTATTATGTTTATGGTGCAGTGTCAATTTCGCTCGATCTAGTTTTAGGATTTCACAGACACAGGATAGTAGCATGTCTCTGCAGTAAAGATAATTCATCTAACAAACGTATTGAGCCAAGTAAAAGGCATGCTAAACTCAGGGTTCCCCACAGGTTAAAGCTATAGTGCGTAACACTGCCATACTGAGAATTAAATGAGAGTTTTGTGGAGCTGATAGGCTTAATCAACTTTGTGTCAACTAATTTGTCGATGGCTTGAATGTAACTGAGCTTATATTTTTATGAAAAAGTTACGCATTATGGCTTAAAGATCTATTTTTACAAAAACCCAAACTGCCAACAAAATCACAATACCGTGATATAGGCTAAGTTATTTTGTATACCACCTACCACTACTGTACATAAACTTTGCTTTTAGAAGGACTTCCACCCACTTGCCTACAAAGAAAAGTTGGCTAACATTGAACTACTTTTGAGCACTGTATTTTGGTTTATTTGAAACTATTGTAGGCATACTTAAGAGATTGTTGTTGTTCTGAGTTTGTACCTTCATGGTTGAATACACTTAATGGAAGTCGCTTTGGATAAAAGCACCAGCTAAATAAAAATGTAATGTAATGTAGCTAGCGATTGTTGCTAATTCTACATGCCCCGCCCATTTCTATAAAGAGAATCGGTGAACGACCACACCTATCATACAATCAATCAATTGACCCCCACTCCTCCAGGCCATATAGTTATAACCTACGTTTAATATAGCCTACTTTAAAATTTTGTAACTTTAAAAACGACACAAAAGAAGCTGTTAAAAACTAAATGTCACCGTTAAATTCAGCCAAACAACATGATATGAAGCACTACAGTTCATCAAATTGTTTTCCCATTTAGGCTAGTTGTTGTAAATTATTTGCTATCTTCGCTCAGCAAAACAGTTGCTAGGGGCGGTAGGTTTGCAGCAGTAACTATGGCAATTTTCGGATCTATTTTTCCTGCTTTAATTACTGCTTGCTTGTTGTTGGAACCAGATAGATTCAGGCTATTTCAACCAAGGACCTATCATAAAGAGGTTTCAAAAAAAGCCTATAGCTGATTCACATAGGGGGTGCTGCTAGTAATGTTTGACTTATTGTGTGCGTTTGTCCTTTTAAATAGCCTGCTATGAGTTTGGGCTGTTAGAAGAACGGCTAACCAACAGCAACCGCGACAAAGCACGATTTTCTACCTGGCAGTTAACAATCAAATTTAAACGTTTACTGGTTGATTTTTGTCTTATTTCTGATGGGGTGAAAATCTCCGCCATCTTGTTTGCTCCATGTGAATCGCTTTACCTGCGTCTCACGGAGCCCCCTACGCCGGGTTACGGAGGGGGGAAAGCGGGGTTGAGGCGTCCACCAATGACCGCTAACTTTAAAGGAGCCCCCATTCACTTACCGTCATATCGCTCCGCTTGTTCCGCCAGTTTGGCCTGGTATACTTGGTTTTCCCTTTCCGTCATGGTGCTAGCTTCTCCGGGTGTTTGTGGGGAGAAAGTTCGTAGGAGTCCCCGGTTGTTGGGTTGGACGGGGGGGGAAAGAAAAGAGGGAGGATTATTATGATCAAGGGGGGGCTGGATCAGCTTCCACAGCGACCGCTTGAGCTGAACCGACGAAGACCCACCGGTTGGCTGGTGGATAGTAGCACTGCCGTTATTAAAGATGGCGTCTTTGCTCCATCCGGGAAACACACGCACACAGCGGCAGCAGCCCCGTCTCCATGCTGCTGCTACGCCCACAACACACACACACCCCCCACCATGCCAAGAAAGTCCCAAAATAAACCAGGGATGATTGATTTCACTAAATTCAAATCGGAATCTGCAAACTACATTTGTATTTACTCTATAATATCCTCAAATTGAATCCCTCAACTTTTGAGTACGTTTTTTATTCAGTTGAAGTAACTTTTCCATCTGGCATTTTTATTATATAGCACATTTATTTGAACATTGTAAGTGAGTAGCCTACTATATTCACACACATCTCCTAAATCACTCTCCAAAATCACAAGAAAGTTAACTGTTAAAACAGTATGGAAGACAAACTAGGGATGATTCCACCACCAAACTCAATTCAGACACACACACACACACACACACACACACACACACACACACACACACACACACACACACACACACACACACACACACACACACACACACACACACACACACACACAAGTATTTAGAAGTCCTGAAATTAACCCCTCCAATATTTTTCCACCACATTGAATTCAAACATGTTAAAATGTAGTTTATCTTTCGACTTCCTAAACACTTTACCTCAACTATTGAGTTATTTTTATTCAGTTGTAACTTTTTCATTCAACATTATACAAGTACAACATTTCACATTAGTTTAGAAATGCTACATCAACAAGCAAAATGATGGTGACACCCAATTTCATGAACAAGTCTTTTATGTGATAAATTGCTTTATATTTGTACATGCCTGAATAATAATTTAGTATTTCTTACCAATATACTTATCTTCTTACCAAAATATTTTACTCGTAATGTATAGTCTTGCATATTGTGCAAACAATTTCATTGTATACCACTCAACCTGTACCATTTTCAAATAAAAATTGATACAAATGCAGATTTCAATTTTCGGTTGTGATATAAATCAGTTTTGTGAGTTCATTACAAAACATCTTTAAATATTGGAATATTGACTTTTGAAAGTTAAATATAAGCACAATGAAAAGTAAACTCCCACTCATCATTAACACTGTATTTTAAAGTAGATGGAATTGCTTTTAACACACCATATTGTAGACAGTAATGTGAAGCTCAAACTTACAATTTGGTATATTTTTATTGACTAGGTATATTAACACATTACATGCTACAGGAAATTTAAAAAATGTAAATTTTAACTTCAAAATAATATATTTTCATGATACTTTGACACAATGTACAATCTTTGTAAAAAAAAAAAAAATAAGAAAAAAAAATCTAATTTTTTGCCTGTTCTGATGGACTGGTCCTCTTCGAAGTCAGGGGGGAAATGGCAAAAAAAAGCAATAATTATATATAATCATTGCAAAAAAAATTAAAAATGAACAATTAAACATTATTTGGCATTTGTTCTTGTGCTGTCCAGTTAAGGTGCATGTTGTAGGAGCATCAGTGGTATATTTTTGATCTATTCATTGGTCTGTAATTAAACTCAGCTGCAATTTAAACAATGTCACAACTCACTATGAAATGAGAAATACTGTACGTTCTCTCAGAGGCAACTACTAGTTAGTTAAGTTACTTTATTAGTCAATGGTTGGTTACATTGAAATTTGTCTTTCCGCATATCCCCCTCTCAAGTTACCACACTCCAGAGGGGGTCAGAGCGCTAGGGGCAGCATAGTACAGCACCCCTGGAGTAATTTTGGGGTTAAGTGTCTTGCTCAAGGACACAATGGTAGAGATGGTGGGCACCGTAGACGTAATACCAGCCTCTGCTAGTTTTACAACTTACACCTCCTGTCCGGTGCCGGGGATCGAACCAGAGACCTCATGGTTACTGGTCTGCCATCCTATCACCCAATTCTAGTGGGAGTTCTGTGCCATGCGTGTGGATGCAATACCCCGATTAACACTTTGCATATTAGAAGACATTACAAAATAAAATAAAGAAAATAGGTTTCAAAAGACTTTTATAAAATAAAATGCACAATGGTCAGAATGGAAACGAGGCAGGAGCAACAACCAACATTGAAACATCATCATTTACACTTTGACGTCCCATTTTTCATTTAACATTTTTTGTAATTTTCAAATGACAAATTCTACACCAGTTTTAACACTTTACTTTTTATAAAGGCATTCCGCTTACCCCAAAAATCAGCAACACACACACACACACACACCACATTTGCAGCAACATAATTCACAACCATTGGACTGTCATTTAGTGTTAATTGGTCACCTTTTAAACCCATGTAAGTTCCTACACAGGCACACACACACACACACACACATCAGCATACGAATGTGCTTAATAAAAAATATATATTTTTGCTGAGTTCAAATATTTCACCTTAAAGAATCGTAGTATATGGGGGTCTTTTATTAAAATTAATACATTTATTAATATACACAGGGATATATGTGACCCACAACAAATGGGGCTCAAAAAATTCATATTTAACATATCACTGTAATAAAAATATGGCATTAATGTTGCGTACAAAAAAATAATTTCATTAAAATTTGAGTCTCAATAACAAGAAATGGAGGGAACATTTTTTTCCACAATTTATAAAACACACTGTAAACTCAAGATACATTTCAAGACATCGGGGGTCCAATCATTTTTTTTTTTGCATTGATTTAAAAAAAAAAAAAAAAAATTTGTATTCTGTACAAATACAGACCCAGACTCGACTAATTTCAAATGCCCACACACCATTGACAGAGAAAGGCAACAAAGCAGTTTCACCAAATATCATGTGTATTGGAAAATTTCTCTAAATACTTGGGACAATCCATTTTGCTTTGAATGGGACAATTTAAAATGAAACAAAATCAACCCTGCGTTCCAATCCCCATACTTCCCTACTATTTAGTATGCCAGAAAAAGATTTAGGATGTCCCAATACATGCACGTCAATTGTAGTATGCTGAAAATACATAAATGCCCCACTAACTCCAATAGCATTTTGGAGTATTCATCTTTATTCTTGATATTTCTCGACATAATGAAAAAAAAAATCTTCCTTATCTGATTTTTTCTCTCTCCTGTGGCCCTAAACTCTTCTGTACTTTAGTATGTAGAGTAGTAAGAAGAAAGAGTATGTGATTTTGAAAGCAGGGCAAATATGAATGCATGTGCCTTTGATTGCATCTATAATACATTTAATTTTTTTCATTTAACTTTATTTATACGATACAGACCGACACAATAGCTTTTTAAACCATAAAATGTTATTCGCACTTGGTGAAATTGGTTTACAATTATAAACCTAAAATGTCTAATCTGCTTAGTAGATTCTGATTCAAAATTATCGTTTTAAGAATATGCGCAAAGTGTTTTTACCTTCTCAGCATACTGTCTGTATTCTAACATTATAAATAGTGTGAGTAAACCGTCTCAGCAAAAACAGCCTTAAGAGCTACTTCCGGTGGGAATATGAAGGTGTATTGAACTCTGAGATCCTATGTAGTATAATGTGCAAACATTTCAGAAATCGGTTCTTCCTAGCTGAGAAAGGCATAAAGAGTGTTTTATGGTCTCACTGTCTAACCTACATTTTACTAGTGTGACATCACGCCGGTTCCGTACGGGTGAAGTATTCCTTTAACTATATTAGTATGGGGAATTGACATGAATGATTGCGGTGCATTATAGGTAGGTATTGTTTTAAATCTAACCCATGGCATGGTTATACCAAAGTTGCATAAATAAATGCATGTTAACTGTTTTGCTGCTTGTTTGTCCATGTTAACTGTCCATGAAAACCACACTGACTAAGTGACTGAGTAAGGTTTGTATTCTAGGCCTGAGTAAGTTCCTACTAACACTCTCATGTTTTCCTACACCGACATTTGAGAGAGAGAGAGAGAGAGATGAGAGAGAGAGAGAGAGAGGAGAGAGAGAGAGAGGAGGAGCGAGCGAGCAGCGAGCGAGAGAGAGAGAGAGAGGGACCCTCCCTGTTGAATCACTGCTCCCTCTCTCATGCTCCTAACGTAGTTTAACTTTTTTAATTCTTGCTTTTATGTGTCTTTATGATGTTTTGGATAAAATGTATTTTACGTATTTTTCGTCTTAAAAAAACAGTTACATCAGCCTTCATTCCTACAGTAATATACCATTTTTATGCTTTATTTTCATATCATCATACTGCTTGGTGTGGCTGTATGTGTCATAATACCATAGATGAGTAACAGTAAGCTAGAGCAAATGACGGCATCATAAATGGCACAGGGAATTACATGAAGTGACTTGCCCTGTGATCCAAATCGCATACTTTTTTTTTTTTTTTTACTATAGTATGTATTGTAATACAGTTGACCGCATTAAAAGTATGTAGTTTGCATGTAGTAGTAGGCACACAATTGGGACATACTTTTACTTATGTATTACATCATAACGTCGGGCCTTGAACTAGCCTCTTGCTTACATATCTGTCACATTGCAGTTGTGCAGTGGATTGTGGGTCAAATAAAGATAGTAGGGTATCCAGGTATTTTTCAGCATGCTGCATTTGACCACATGTATTGGGATATCCTAAATCTTTTTCTACCATACTGAATAGCAAGGTAAGTATGGGGATTGGAACGCAGCGATAAGGTCTGTTTTAAGCCCCTATCTCACTGGGCTGCGACAGTGTGCGACAAGTTGGAGACACAAAATTGCGACCAAATATGCAAATTAGCGACAATTTTCACTTGCAGTCTCACCGAGTTGGTTCCTCACGACACGTTTGCGAATGTCCTGCCCAACACTTGCCAGGAGGTCGCATTTATGTCTCGCGAGCGTCGCACGACCGTCTCATTTTTGTCTCAAATCAGTCGCAATTTAGTTTCATAAGTCGCCAACCCCTCGCAAAGTTGTCTCACATTGCTCGCACTTTCTGACTCGCGGAAACTAAATTGAGAAGGGTTTGCGACGCGTTGGAGACACCTGCGACCACTCTGAGACTGTTTTGAGACAGATTTGTCGCACACTTTTTTTGAACATGTTCAAAATTCATGCGACAGGACTGCGCGGCTCTGCGACTCATGCGAGGAAATTGAGACCTCTGCGAACGTTTGGAGACAGTTTAGAGACTCGTTTGCGAATGAAGTCTCCAACTTGTCGCAAACAGTCGCAGCCCAGTGAGATAGGGGCTTTACCAGCTATAACATACAGTACAAAATGCAATGGCATCAGTGTTTTGGGGTGTATTTTTTTTTTTAATCTAATAAGCATCTCTGACCCGACCACGTCTTAAAATCCCCAGCTGAAAGACTAAAATAAAATGCCTTTCATCTTAAAAAGCCTCAGGGGGGGGGAGGGGGACTGTACTGGCTGCTTTGAATGACAGGGCGCTTATTTTGTTCGTTGGCTGCTGCTGTTTGAAGACGTTCATTTTGGCTCTGAATAATCCCTGCGTTCCAATCCCCATACTTCCCTACTATTTAGTATGCCAGAACAAGATTTAGGATGTCCCAAATACATGCAGGTCAATTGTAGTATGCTGAAAATACATAAATGCTAACTCCACTAACTCCAATAGCATTTTGTGAGTATTCGTCTTTATTCTTGACATTTCTCGACATTACATAAAAAAAAAAAAATCTTCCTCATCTGTTTTTTTTTCTCTCTCCTGTGGCCCTAAAACTGTTCTGTACTTTAGTATGTAGTGTAGTAAAAAGAAGAAGTATGTGATTTGGAACGCAGGGAATGTTTTCAAAGAGGAACGTAAAAGGAATAATAGTTGTACACAGACTCTGGTCACAAAAAAAAAAAAAAAAAAAAATGTAAAATGAAATCTCAAATATAAAAAAGGAAGGAAAAGGTTGTTTACAGTATTATAGTTTAGCATGTAAGGTGTGTGTATATATATAGTCAATTCTTTCATAATATTTTCCACTTTTAGTACAAAAAAAAAAGAAGAGGACTTGGGTTTGTAGTGTGTGATGTAATAGGTTGTTGGTGATGACGTCACCCGGAAGAAAGTCTTTTGATGGTTTGGCTTCGAGGTTCACAGTCCAACACCAACTGACACTCACTGAATCAGAAGTGTTTAGTCTCCTGTGTGCAATCCATCTCTGTCTGCAGTGTGTGTGTGTGTGTGTGTGTGTGTGTGTGTGTGTGTGTGTGTGTGTGTGAATGAAAAGCAGTGTGTGTGTGTGTGTGTGTGTGTGTGTGTGTGTGTGTGTGTGTGTGTGAATGAAAAGCAGTGTGTGTGTGTGTGTGTGTGTGTGTGTGTGTGTGTGTGTGTGTGTGTGTGTGTGTGTGTGTGTGTGTGTGTGGGGGCTTCAATACTGGGCTGGAGGTGTGTGTAAACTATGGTTTGACTGATATCGGTTTACAGCAGGCACCTAATAATACTGACAAAATACTTTTTTTGCCAAGATTAGAACGTTATGCGATTGGTTGGCAGATCCAGAGTGGCACTGGGCACATCCAATAGCTTTAAACTTCAACAGTCACCCACCTGCCTTCAAGTGAGTTAACGTTTGTCAATTGAGCGATTCCAGACCTTCTGTACAAAATAAATGAAGTACGATGGTCTGGTAGTAACAGGCTAGGTTGGAAGTACAATCCTAATTGAACAAGTAACCGCACCAGAGTTTGCTTGAACCAAACAGTTCAGGTGTGACACTGACAGCATCCTCACATCTACACGTGGTGGTAGGATGGCCTAGAGGAAAAGGTGGCCGACCAGTAACCATGAGGTCGCCGGTTCGATCCCCGGCACCGGACAGGAGGGTGTTAGTAGTAAAACTAGTAGTGGCTGCTATTACATCTACTGTGCCCCACCATCTCTACCATTGTGTCCTTGAGCAAGGCACTTAACACCAAAACTGCTCCAGGGGCGCTGTACTATGGCTGACCCTGCGCTCTGACCCCCTCTGGTAACTTGAGAGAGGGATATGCGGAAAGACTCATTTCAATGTGACCAACCATTGACTAATAAAGTAACTTAACTCAACGTGGTCTGATGAAAAGTAAACAAAACCGCTCTGGAGTTATTGGTAATTAATTGTCAAGTAAAACTGGTTTGTTCCTGTTTAAAATGTAACACTGGCACATTAGAATAAATCTAGCTGAACCGATATCAGTCTGACCGCGGTGTAAACTCTACAACATGACGTCATAGGTTACGATCCGCAAACACAGTCACAGTCTTGCGTTAGCCCGACTTAGCTTAGCTCAAAAAGGTCCATTTACCGTGTGCTTGTAGTAGAAATCTTTTTCTTTCAAAATGGCGGCCAGAGGAGGGTTATGGGGGGGGGCGGGGGTGTGCTGGAGACTGTTGAGGTGACAGGCAGCGTGTGTGTGTGTGTGTGTGTGTGTGTGTGTGTGGTGTGTGTGTGTGTGTGTGTGTGTTTCTCAGCTCTCATCGTCCGGATGTTGATTCTCCAACAGTCGAACGTGTGTGAAGGGGAAATGGCCGCGCTTGCCCTTACACTCACCCTCCCACTGGCCGTTAACGTTGATCTTGGTCACTTTTACCATGTCGCCAACCTGTCAAATTAAATGAGAAAAAGATAGATTCATTATGTATAGAAATCCAGGTATACACAATTAAAAGGAATACTTCACCCATACGGAACCGGTGTTCTGTCATAATAAAATCGCTATTATAATATAGTGAATGAGGTTTTTCTTCCCTCAGTCTTCCCTTGGCCCAGCTGTCTTGTTAATCCTAACCATTTTACTAGTGTGATGACACGCATGGGAAAATGTAGGGTGAGACAGTGAGACCATAAAACACTCTTTCTGCCTTTTCTCAAGGCTAGGATGAACCGATTTAAAAATAAATTGCACAGTTTATACTACATAGGATCTCAGAGTTCAATACACCTTCATATTTCCACAGTTGAAGTAGGTCTTTAAAAACATGTCTTTGGTTTAAAAAAAAAAAATCACTTTTTGTACAAAGTCAGTGAATATCTCCTCACGATCCACTACCTGTACTGTCGTGTGCTGAAATAAATCCAGTGTTAATACACAGCCTAGGCTCTGTAAACTGGGCTGCATGTTGCTAGTAGCTACGGTGGCCCCATTTGTTTACGTACCAGCCTTTAACTGGCAGCTCGAAGCGATTGCATTAGTTCAAATAATCTATCGATAAACGTTCGATATCGACCATCAAAGCTGCAGAAAGAACAGTATTGACATAACATTGATTGACCCATCTTCATAACAGGAAAGCCACACACACGCACAGGCACGCACACACAGACACACACACGCACAGGCACGCACACACAGACACACACACGCACAGGCACGTACACACAGACACACACAGGAAGGAACGATGTCAATATATATTCTTTTGTTTTGCCCTTATCAAATCAATCTTTGAATCATCCATTGACCTCCAATGTGAAGACAGAAGCAGTGGTAGCCACTGTTTTCTTTGAATGGTAAATGGACTCCACTTATATAGCTATTTTCCCTGGTTTTTCACAGACTCAAAGCGCTTTACATTGTTTTGTACACATTCACCCAATCACACACACATTCATACACCGATAGCAGCAGCAGCTACCACGCAGGGTGCAAGCTAACTATCGGGGGCAATTTGGGGTTCAATGTCTCTTTGCCCAGGGACACTTCGACATGTGGCGGGGAGACGGGGGATCGAACCACCGACCCTGTAGACGACCCCCTATCCACTTCTCCACCATCATATTTACAGATTTTTTTCTGTCGCTATATTTCATTGATTCAGCTATATATAGGACTTGCCACGCTCAGTTCGGTTGACCGAGACAATGACACAAAGAAAGTAGGGCTGAAAGAGTAATCGATTTCAAATCAATATCACAATTGAAACTTTGTTCTATACTATTATCGAATTTGTGCGGGTGTGGGATTTAGGATGTCTATGATGCAGCCACACACAGACACACAGCCACACACATCACACACACACACACAGCCACAACACACACACACACCACACACACACACACACACACACCACACACACACAAACACACACGTTGTGTTTAAAATAAAATGCCATTGGATCTGTTGTGTTTCTTCTTCATTGGTGCACATAGAACACGCCCCAACAACTGAGAGTTGAGGAGGACAGTCAATAGCTGGCCGTGTTTAATCGCAATTTTATTAAATATTTTATTTCTATTTTAATTTTATTTCTAATTCTATACTTGATCATGTATTTTAATCTTGATGTATTTCATGCCCCTGTAAAGCACTTCTTTGAATGGCCTTTTGTCTGAATTGTGCAATAGAAATAAACTTGCTTGCCTTTGTCTTTATATTAGTACCAAATCAGAATTGTCCAAAAGATACACAACGTTAAAAATATTCGTTTGAGGTGTAAATTATTTCATTGCTGTTCTGCTTGGCTCCTCATCGCATTAAAACCAGAACAGTCTGTGTTTACTTCCACCATTCTTGCCTGCACTATTTTTTAAACTATATCTTAAAATCACCTTTTTCACAGGCTTTTACGTTTTAATGAATTGTTTTGTGTCATTGCTGTAAGTGTTTTTTTAATGTGTGCTGTTGTATTTTAATTTATGTTTTTATGTAAAGCACGTTGGTGAATTTAGGTTCTATAAGGTGCTATATAAATAAAAGTGACCTTGACCTTATATTTTGTGTTTGTGTGTATACTGGGATGCTGCTACAAGTTCGTAGTACACTGTACAATGACTATAAAGTATTCTGATTCTGTGCATTTTACTAGTGAAGAGCTAACACTGTTTATTTATCTGACCCAAGAAAACCAACTTAAGACAACGTGCCCTGTGTGTGTGTCTTGGCTCCATTGGTAATGAATGTACAACACAACGCTCACATTACGCCAATGAGCTACGATGTTTAAGTAAAGAGAGAAGACACTGTTAAGGGTCTGTGTTGTGTGTGTGTGTGTGTGTGTGTGTGTGTGTGTGTGTGTGTGTGTGTGTGTGTGTGTGTGTGTGTGTGTGTGTGTGTGTGTGTGTGTGTGTCTTTCTCTACTGTGTGTGTCTTCATGTGTGCTGTCAGCTGTTTGTAAAGATACTTTGTGTGTGTATGTATGCTCAAATGCATGAGTAAGCCATTAACAATCAGGACAATAAACAACATACAGCGTCAATAAGAGAAAGCATAGCTAAAAGAGGGTTTAAGACCTACTTCACCGGTGGAAATATGAAGGTGTATTGAACTCTGAGATCCTATGTAGTATAAATATGCAAACATTTTAGAAATCGGTTCATCCTAGCCTGAGAAAAGGCAGAAAGAGTGTTTTACGATCTCACTGTCTAACCCTACATTTTTCCATGTGTGACATCACGCATGGTAAAATGTAGGGTTAGGATTAATAGGACAGCTGGGCCAACAGAAGACTGAGGGAAGACTGAGGGAAGAAAAACCTCATTCATTATATTATAATAGCGATGTCATAATGATAGAACGCCGTTTCCGTATGGGTGAAGTATTCCTTTAACAGTGAATTGAAAGACAGATGAATGGTACAGGTGTGCTATACTGACCAAAAAATGTATATCGATATTTTGTAACGATTGTTGACAATATTGTGAGCTGAAAAACATCCAGTGTTTCATAAACAGCCTAGGCTCTGTAAACGTGCATGTTGCTATCGACGGTGTGCCCCCTTTATTTTCATGCAGTTTGCTTCATATTAGTTTACAGAGCCTAAGCTGTGTATTAACACCAGATTTTTTATTGTCAGCGCACACACAGTACAGACAAGTAGCGGATTGTGAGGAGATATTCACTGATTTTGACAACAAGCGTTCTCCAGAATCGCTCTACCTTCAAGATATTACCGTATAATACACACACACACACACACACACACACACACACACACACACACACACACACACACACACACACACACCTCTCACCACACCACACCTGACTCTATTCCAAACCTCATGTTGAATTGGTTTTGTATCTTGTTTTTCTTTTCTTTATGTATATGCTATGTGATGTAAAGCGTCTTTGAGTGACCTCCAAAATAAGCGCTATATAAATCCTATCAATTATTACTACTAGTGCAGTGCCCGTAGGAAGCAGGTCTGCTGTGTGTGTCCCGCTCGTCACTCATTTCAAGCTTTGGTCGCAGCAGCCAATCAAATCAGAGGGAGGCGGGGCTTAGCCGGAGACTACTTCATGCCCGTCGTTACTGTGGCCTTCAGAGTGCGCATGTATTCGCCGCCAGCATGATATAAATATGATAACTTCTACATATTTGGTCCAAAACTTCATAATCAATCAAGGATGCACACCTTCCTGCCGTGCGCAAGCCATATCCGGAAGCTCAGGCCGATCTGACTAACAGTGAGAGAGATATGCGAGTCACAGACAGACAGACACACACACACACACACACACAGACACACACACACACACACACACACACACAGACAGACGTTTCTTGCTTTATAGATAGATAGATAGATAGATAGATAGATAGATAGATAGATAGATAGATAGATAGATAGATAGATAGATAGATAGATAGATAGATAGATAGATAGATAGATAGATAGATAGATAGATAGATAGATAGATAGATAGATAGATAGATAGATAGATAGATAGATAGATAGATAGATAGATAGATAGATAGATAGATAGATAGATTAGATAATTATTATTACCTCCAGAGCGAGTGCCGTCTTGTCGTATGCGTTGGGAACCCTCTTCTGAATGGCTCGGGCGAACACTGGTCCGTTCTGTAGATTGGGCAGCTGTGCGTTAACCACCGGCTGAGCGTACTGCCCCGGGTCCCCCAAAGGGCTAATCTGAGGGGCTGTCGATCCATCTGGACTACCACCTACCCCCCCTACTCCCCCCTGTCCTGTGCCCACCGACGGTGCACCAAGCCCGGACGCGTTAGTGGGCGAAGCGGGCCTGTATTTCTCCACGTAGGGCACCGGGATCATGCCCGCTCGCCCCTCTTGGTTAGCCGCGTTCCACCATTGGTCTTCGGGCTTCTCCAACACGCGTAGGATGTCCCCTCTGCGGAACGGAAGGTCCTCGTCATCGTTGCCGGGGAAATCGAACAACGCACGGACGAATTCTGCCTCGTCCGACGATGGAGGCTGGGGGGCGCCCACCGAGCTCACGAAGCCCGAGTTCTTGGCTCTGCTCGTGGGTTCGATCAGCGTCGTGGTGTCCAGGTAGTGGATCTTATAGAACTCCAGAAGGGACGGTAAAGCATCGAACTCCTGGTCCCCGATACGAAACCGAGGAGGGGGGGCCAAACCTGCCAGGGAGAAAAGAGGGAGGGGGTGGTGTGGTTATTATTATTTAAAATGGTAAATGTTACTTAAATCAACAAAACAAATTAATACTGGTGTCAAGATTGAACAAGCGCCACAATTATTAACATTCAGCTGCACTTTGTAATTTTATAACCATATAGTAGAAGATACAGTATTTAGGAAATTCAAGTGAAGAAACCATTCATTATTTAAGCAAATTGTTAGTGATTTAAGTATTTTAGTGAATAAGATACGCTGATAGGAATGAATTAACTTTGCTAATATGGACTGAGAAACTGGTGAAAAAATGCAAAATAATAGAATTGTTTATTAAAGGTTTAGGTTTAAAAAGTATTATTATTATTTATTTTTTAACTCTTTTCAAATCCTCTGTCAGGCTGTTATAGCAGTTTAGAGCATATGTTTTTTTAAACTTTATTTATACAGGTAAATCCCATGTGTGTGTGTGTGTAAACTGGCATGTAAACAAAGTGGCCAACCCACCGTCGCAAGCAACATTTTTTTTTAACCTTTACTTACACAGGTAAATCCCATTGAGACCGGAGACTCTTTTTCAAGGGAGACCTGTTTTCCTTTCCCACGTTACCATTCACATATACATTTCATACACCGATAGCAGGCTAACTATCGACATTCACACGAGGCAAGGTGGGTGAAGTGTCTTGCCCAAGGACACAACAACCATGACACAAGTGGCAGGGCGGGGATCGAACCGCCAACCCTTGGATCATTGCCGGCATATAACAGTCATAGAAGCACAGACATGAAAATGAGTCAATTCTGAGGAAACGTAGAAGGGACAAAGACCTGGTTGGGCTGTGTGTGTGTGAGTGAGTCTGAGTGTGTGTGTGTGTGTGTGTGTGTGCGCGTGTGTGTGTGTGGTGTGTGTGTTGGTGTGGTGTGTGTGGGGTTGTGTGTGTGTGTGTGTGTGTGTGAGGTGTGTGTGTGTGTGAGTGTGAGTGTGAGTGTGAGTGGAGTGTAGTGTGTGTGTGTGTGTGTGTGTGTGTGTAAAACAGGGCAGGATCACACACATTCCTGAAACGCCAATCTTAGCCAGTCATCCCCCAATAGTGACAGCCCGGCTCCATTCAAACCCTACAGCAGCAAACTAGCCTCTCGAGCTACTAAAGGGCTAAACACACTCACTGCCTCAACCCTGAGCCAGCAAATATACTTAAAGGCCTACTTCACCGGTTGGAATATGAAGGTGTATTGAACTCTGAGATCCTATGAAGTATAAATGTGCAAAAGAAAGAGAAATGTAGGGTTAGACACGTGAGACCATAAAACACTCTTTCTGCCTTTTCTCAGGCTAGGATGATCCGATTTTCAATTTTTTTTTGCACATTTATACTAAATAGGATCTCCGAGTTCAATACACCTTCATATTCCAACAGGTGAAGTAAGCCTTTAAGTTAGCCCAAGAATGGTCATGGAATAAATTAAATCAGGTTGATTTTTGGTGATGCTAGCTAGGACTTACCAAACTCAAATAAAAAAGTAGACATTTTTACTTTCCTTTGCTAATTTGAGCAACATAATAAGCGCTACTTGTGATTTATTTTAAACCTGCAGTGTGTAGAATTTTGGGTTTTATTTCCTAGCAGACGTGGTAGAAAATAATTATAATATCCATAAGTACGTTTAATTTAGTGCATAATAGCTGATTTTTTTATTATTTTATTTTTTCCCTTAGAAAGGGTCTCATATATGTCCATATTTCTCCATACCTTGGACCAAGGCATTGGCGCTGCCATGTTGGAATGTCATAGGTGCATTGTTTAGAATTTAGAATTGTTCTTGTCCTTGAAGGCCACTGTAGCTTCTGTTATTATTCAAAAGGGTTGGGTTACCCAGGGAGCGTTGCATTCTAGAACTTTCTAGAATTTTCTAGAACTTTCTTGATGATGTCATATTACACACTGCACCTTTAAAATGACCAGGTTTATCTAAAACATGAAAGAAATTGCGCTGCAATGTTTTTGCTGATTATTAGAGTATGTGTTGACAAACCGTAAACATATATGAATATATGTGATAATAAATGTAATATTTGTGGATATACAAGGAACAAGTTAAATCCGACAATTTGTAAAGGGAGTCTGGCTTGGCTAAGTCAGTGCTATCAATGTTCTTACATTATAACTATTTGTTTGTAACGTGGTAACACAGTAGGAGACATTAATCACCAAACAGCTTAATGTTGATATGACTGTTTTGTTGATGATGCTTCCAACCAAACTCAATTCAAAAGTAGGCCATTTTTAACTTTAACGTTACTCATTTGTTGAACATTGTTACTTGTGATTTCCTAAACACTACCATGTTTATCTGAAACATGAGTGTACATTACGGTATAATAAACAGGCCGATTTTGAGAGTATGCGTTGAGAAAACAGAAAATGGATGAATATCTGTGATTATACAGGTATATTTGTAGATTAGCAAGGAACGACACGAATCGGACAGTTCATAAAGGGAGTCCGGCGTGGCTTGGCTAAAATCAGTGCATTCCACGTTTCGAACATTCTCAAAAAGGTGTTTGTAACGTTGGTAACAGGGTCCGTGAAATTATATAGTACATTGTTTTGATATTAGGGGAAACATATAGGAAACATAAACATATCTGTGCTACTAGAAGTGTTTTTGTAGATTTTATAAGGAACAAATTAAATGGACTTTTCATAAAGGGAGTTTGGAGTGGCTAAATCAGTGCATTCCATCATTATACCATTATAAATACGTGTTCGAAACCTTGCTAACTGCTAGCTGAAGTAAATCACCAAAGTAGCAACCAGATTAATTTTACCTGTCTGAGCATGTTGATGATGCTACCAACCAAACCCAATTAAAAAAGTAGTCATTTTTACTTTACGCTGCTCGGTTAAGCAACATTAGCTTTCCTCTGATTTTCATAAAATGACTAGGTTTATCTAAAACATGAGCGAATATTGTGATAATACGTAGACGCCGATTATGAGAGAAAATGTGGAAATCGCATTAAATATATAAATATATGTGACAATAGAGCCATATTCCAAGTTAAGATAAGAACATGTTAAATTACAAACTTCATAACGGGAGTCTGGCGTGGTGTGGCTAAAAAAAAAAATCAGTGCAAGCCCTGATTGATTCGAATGTGGAACCTCACGATTAACGTGTTTGTAACGTTGGCAACAAGGGGTCGTTGAGGCAAAATCACCAAGGCGACACACAGTTTAACATTACCTGAGCCAGATTGCCGGTTGTTGCTGATGCTGTTGATGATATAATGGGACACTTTTGAGTTTTCGGATACGGACAGCACGTAGTCTCCGGGGCTGGTGATCGAGTCCCGCACTAGGAAAACGCCGTGTCTCTGCCCCTGTAGTAGGGAGACGGTATCCTGGCGACTCAACCTCTCCCAGTACCAGGTAGCACGGTCCTCGGCGTCAAAATGACCCGCCATGGCTGTAAAAAAAAATCCAAACTCTCGAGGCTTGAGAGGCCTCTCCCTATCCGCAACTCATGCAAAAAACTTTGGGTGACTAACCGCTCTCTCTCTCTGCTTCTTCTAGGGAGGGAAAGAAAAGAAAAAAAACTACAACGCAATTTTTCAGCAACTTCCACGATTAATTACAGGGCGTGTTCGTCTGTTGCAACACCTTAAAAAACACAACACGTAGCAGTTTGAGGGTTTAAAAGACAAACAAATAAAGTAAAAAAGTAATGTGCAACAAGAAACTCCCGGGCTGAAATGGCGGATCTGGGGGAAAATTTGACCTCATCTACCGGAAGGGATGCCTGGTCAATGGGAAACGCTGCGTTCACGTCCCTTAGAAAAAAAACCTGTACATACGACTTCTAAAAATCTTCTGTTTCTTTTTAAATTACAACCCTTTATGATGACACAACATTTTGTTTATTGAGCATGCATTTTAATCACCTAGTTACTAACAGAAACTATTTAAATATCAAGGAATAACTTAGAATAATGTTATAGCGCAAAGCAACCGGTATAGTTGCTCAGAGTTTATTTTCCATATACGTTGAGGCCATGAACGCACCAGAATTAAACTTTTCTGCAGATTTGAGAAATTATCTTTTTTTTTATATATCTTTTTGTGACATTACGTCCTAAGTTTTCTTATAATATATGAAGTGCAAGTCAATCTTATCAGGAATCAACTAGGTACTGTTAAAAAGTAAAGTTTAATTATTGGTTTGAACATAATATTTCACGTGAAAGTGATGAGTTAAAAAATGATCTTTCTCCAAATGTTTTAAATTTCTCTCTAGGGTTGTCTTAATGCATCTACTTAGTAAAGATAAATAAATCATTTAAAAAAATTGTAGTATAGGTCAAGTGGTCTTCTGCACTACACATGTTGTTCCAGTAGATGGCAATGTCTACTACATTTAATGAAAACTTTTCTGAAAACAGTTTGCAGAGAAACACTCGCCCTGCGTTCAAATCAGGGATTTTTACTTTTTACTACACTACATACTAAAGTACAGAAGAGTTTTAGGGCCACAGGAGAGAGAAAAAAATCAGATAAGGAAGATTTATTTTTTCATTATGTCGAGAAATGTCAAGAATAAAGACGAATACTGCAAAATTCTATTGGAGTTAGTATAGGGCATTTATGTATTTTGGAAGTTATAGTTTGCAGTGGCAAACATAGTTACATACATGTAAAATACTTTGAAGTAAAGTTTTGAAAATTTTACTTAAAGCTGGGTTATATAATTTGGGGAGAAAAGCATTGGGATAGAGATTTGAATCCAAATACCTCAACTGCTCCACTTGTTCTCTTTGGTCCCTCCCTATGGTCCCTCCCTGACACGCTCTACACAACAACGTCGGTGCAAAGTGAATGGACAGTCCCAACAGCCAACAGAGAATTGGATTTTTTTTTTTTTTTTAGAATCGGAGCCTCGCTCTGATTGGTCAAAGTGTACCCTCATGTTCACTTTGACTAATCAGAAATCATATACCCCAGCTTTAAATAAAAGTTTGTAAGTATATTCAGGAAAGTGTACACAGTGTATTAAAAGTGTAATGGCTTTTCCTGTAGCATTACTCCGAGGGGTAAGGGTTAGACGGAAGTCTGACGCGTGTGTGAATTAATGCAATGTCCAGAAGATGCGTATAGTTGGATATGTCAATCCTTTTATTGACTACAAAATAAACAAACTGTTCCAAAGGTTATTGCTCTTTCGTATAAACACAAAATAGGCTCTTTCCAATAAACAAACATTTGCACGAGCACGGTCAAAATCTGTGTGGCCTTCCCCATTACACACCTGAATCTAATCCCAGGTTGCCAGGTATCTATGCTATCCACCCTCCGCAGACATCAAGGCCACACCTCTCAATCATTAATTAAATAAACAAAACAAAACAAACATAAAACAGCAATTTGGCTCCAACAAAAAGTACTCAACGTTTAAAATAAATTCACTCTAAAAAATGAAAGATATTTAAAAAAAAAAAAATCTTTATTTCACCTTTATTACACGACTCAACTCAGGCACTCTCTTTGCTTTGTAACACTTCTCATCTTCCCAAACTCTGAATACAAACAATCACTCTTTCTCTTTCTTTGTTATGGATTTCAAAAACTACACAGAAACCAACCTACCTTTGTGTAAGTACAGCAAATGTATATCCACACAAGAAATCTGCATCTTAAAGACCTACTTCACCGGTGGGAATATGAAGGTGTATTGATATTGAACTCTGAGATCCTATGTAGTATAAATGTGCAAACATTTTTGAAATCGGTTCATCCTAGCCTGAGAAAAGGCAGAAAGAGTGTTTTATGGTCTCACTGTCTAACCCTTCATTTTTACTCGTGTGACATCACACGAGTAAAAATGTAGGGTTAGGATTAACAGGACAGCTGGGCCAAGGGAAGACTGAGGGAAGAAAAACCTCATTCATTATATTATAATAGCGATTTTATAATAGATAGATAAATAGAATTCCGGTTCCATATGGGTGAATTATTCCTTTAAGAATCAGTCCATTCTAAGTCATTGAAACTGGTGAACACACACATGCAGTATAAAACATACAGTATTTACTATTTATGACTTTTCTTAACACTTAAGTGATTATTTTATGTGATTCATTCATAATACAATATCACAATTCCAATATTCTTCCTGTGGTACTAACTCACAGTGCTAGTGACAAACTGTGGCTGCGTTCCAAATCGCATACTCTTTCTTTTATTCTATTCTACATTCAACAGCCGATCATAAAAAGTACGTACAGTAGTTAAATTAGGATGCAGTAGGCAATGCATACAACTGGGACATACTTTTACTTATTTATTTCATCATAACATCCATGCCTTCAACTTGCCTCTTGCTTTTATATATCTGTCTCTCTCTCTCTGTGACGTCACTTCCGCATTGCACTGGATTGTGGGTCAGAATCGCCCAAAATTAGCATGCTGATTTCCACACTAAAAATCACGATCGGATGTATAGTAGGGCATCCGGGAGTATTTTTAAGCATACTATATCTGATCACAAGAATTTGGACATCCTAAATCTTTTTTTCTACCATGCTAAATAGCAAGGAAGTATGGTGTTTGGATACAGACCCTGCGTTCCGAATCGCATACTCTTTCTTTTTTCCATTCTACTTACTACATCTGACCATAAAAATAATCTAGTTAGGATGCAGTAAGCATAGTATTGGGACATACTTTTACTTATTTATTTCATCATAACATTGCGCCTTGATCTTGCCTCTTGCTTTTATATCCGTCGCATCCCCGTTTTGTTTTCATATGGAGGCTTCGTCGATGTGACGTCACTTCACGTGGCACACTGGATTGTGGGCTCAGAATCGACCCCAAAATAGGATGCGGTTTTCAATACTAAAAATCGGGACATCCTACATTTTTTTTTCTTTTCTACCATACTAAATCGTGGATAGTATGGGAGAGTTACTCAAAGGGCTTGAGTGGCTGTAGAGAGACTGGACGTATGTGAACACACACATGGGGTCCGGTTTGTCTCCCATGTCCAACATGTCTTGAACCTCAATCAGACGGAGACAGTCAGCCTGCACCCTGGAACACACAAGCATAAAGTAGTGAGAAAAGATAGATAGATAGATGGATGGATGGATGGATGGATGGATAGATAGATAGATAGATAGATAGATAGATAGATAGATAGATAGATAGATAGATAGATAGATAGATAGATAGATAGATAGATAGATAGATAGATAGATAGATAGATAGATAGATAGATAGATAGATAGATAGATAGATAGATGGACGGACGACGGACGGACGGACGGACGGACGGACAGACAGACAGAAGGACGACGGACGGACGACAGACAGACAGACAGATTAGATAGATAGAGATAACGTTTATTTAGACAATCAGTCATTCATTTCTTTCAACACCTGCGTGGAATGAGAAATCTGACGCCACTCGTTTCTGTGTGTGAAGTATTAGCTTAGCTTAGCATAACTAGCTTAGCATAATTAGCACAGTTTCCTGGCTCTGCCCTGAAGGTAACTCAATCCACCCATAGCTTCACTTCTTAAACTCACAAATTAACACGGTGTATATCAAGTTTGCTTAATCAGTCCATGTCACCGTTTCACAGGGGTTAGCTGGTTTATTTCGGGTTTATGATGATAGGTCAGGTGCTATCACGCAGGCAGGCACCTAGCAAAGGCTCAAGGAAGTTACTGTTATGATCCAAGTAATATCAAAAGGAAAAATAACTTAATAAAAAAAAAGTATTGAATTTTGCACACAGACACACAGACACAAACACACAGAGACAGACGAATACACACACACAAAGACAGACAGACAGACAGACACACAGACAGACAGACACACAGACACACAGACAGACACACAGACACGCGCACGCACACTACCACACACACACACACACACGTACACGCACACACAGACAAACACACACACACACACACACACACACCACACACACACACACACACACACACACAACACACACACAACACACACACACACACACACACACACACACACAGCTTACTCTGCGGTAGTGAAGGCCAGCTGCAGGTTGTGTTTGCGGTTGGCAGGGTTCAGTTCATGATACTCAAACTCCAGAGGGAAGAAAGAGTGGACCAGGGCACAGAAGGCCATGCCATCACTCCAACTGGAAGAGAAGTTCTGTAGGTCTATGTTCTAGAGAAAGAGAGAGAGAGAGGGAGGGAGGGAGAGGAAGGGAGAGGGAGAGGGAGAGGGAGAGAGAGAGAGAGAAAGAGAGGAGAGGGAGGGAGGGAGGGAGGGAGGGAGAGAGAGGGAGAGAGAGAGGGAGGGGAGAGGAGAGAGAGAGTGAAGAAAATAATAAGATGACACAACTTTTACCATGGGAAGATGAAGTACGTATAACTCAAAAAAAGCTTTCCTTAAAACTTAAGAGTTTAAGTTGCCTCAAAACTAAAAAAAAATTGTAAAGATAGTTGTCTTGAAATTCTGAGTTTTCCTAAACGTTTCCTTTTTACAGTGTAAGTGAAATATGTGAGTATGCTGCATACAGAATACAGTATAAATGACTTAAGATAATTTTAACTATATGATTCAAGTAGTATTCATTTGTTGTAACCTTGACATGTTTCGACTACTTCCTCAAGGTACAAACAAATGAATACTAGTCTCTTTACATGAACATAGAAGTTAATTTATCAGTTTAGACTAAATTAACCTTTTTGAGTTAAGATCATTTTAATCACAAGGAGAGTTATGATCAGATATCTCACTGTTGTACCTGATAGCCGATGGTTTTGGAGCGGCACCATTCCAACAGGACGGCCTTTATGCCGCTCGCACTGGTCGGGCCAAAACTCTGAGAGCGCTTCAGTTTGGGCTTGGAATCCTTTGGTCTGAAAATCAAGGGGAAAATCAACTCAGTCCCTCAATGACAAAACGCTGTGGATATGTGGGCGTGAAGATACAGAATATCGTAGCAGTCGGGCAGAAACATTGTATGTCCCAAATGGTATATATATTTTTTAAATATTATTTTTGGAACATTTACTTTTATTTATTTGTTGTATAATTATTTTTATTTTGGTTACATTTTTTTTTTAACAATAATCAAACAAATAGAACATACAAACTAAAAAGAGAGAGAAAAAAAAGAAAAAGAAAAAGGACAGGTGTGTATGTTGTTCATTATTTTTATAATCATAGTTTATTATGATTTGCTTTTATTAGACAACGTACAACTTGAAAAAAATTTGAAAAAAATATTTGAAATCCAGACTTACTTTATGGGATCTGAGTTCATCCTCTCGAACATGGCTCGTTTGGCCTGAGCGCCGGTAGAGCGAGTGAGTGAGTTTGACTTCATCAAATCCTGCTTGAAGTCGACTGCCAGACCCTTGTTTGCTTTCCTATGGACCAGACAGTGGATTCAATTGAATTTTTTTTTATTTCGAACAAGTAAAGAAAAAGAAAAAAAAAAGCAATAATAAACAATAAATTAAATTATGAAGCAAGTGGACACAGTTACAGTAAAGTAATATTTACACACAATGAAAACCACAAATGAAAACAAACTGTCAAACACTTTACTTTACTCGTTCGAAAAGGAGTAAGGAGAAGAAGAAAAATGTATTTAATCTCATCCCTAAGTGATTTAACCATAATGAGTTTATCAGAATAGTGGGCGGTGGATATTATTATTTTTTTTTTTTAACCTTTATTTATACAGATAAATCCCATTGAGACCGGAGACTCTTTTTTTCCAAGTGTTCCCATTCCCATGTTACCATTCACACACACATTCATACACCGATAGCAGCAGGCTAACTATCGGGAGACATTTAGGGTTCAGTGTCTTGCTCAGGGACACTTGGACATGTGGCGGGGAGACGGGGGATCGAACCACCCACCCTGTAACCCAGTGGACGACCGCCCTACACACTTCGCCAGAGTACACGTCCCCAAATACACACACACATGGATACATACACAACATCAAATTTTCAATAGTCAACAGTAGGTTGAATAGATGTAAAAAAAGACTTACTTGTCAACATTAGGGGAGAAACCTCCAGATTTTATGATTGATTTGGAGGGAAGTAATTTTTCTGCAGGAGCAAAAAAGTTTATTTTGTACATATTTGATAAAGTTTAATTTGAATGTCTTTTTGTGGACTAATAAGGGTTGTGTATATTGTATATTTTACCTGCAGGCTGGGGGAAGCTCACACTCCTCTTTAGACTGGGGCTGGGCGTCTTCAGAATTGGTACTGAGGGGAAAAGCGGAGGATTTTGAAAAAGGAAAATAATGAATAAAAATTATAATATAAAGATATCTTTATTAAAGGTATAAAGTATGTTAAGCAAAAAATAAAAAGTCAAACAGGTGTCATGAAGGTCACTTCAGCGCTGCTATATGGTCCAGGAAAGGCTGCCATTGTTCATTTTAAAGTAAACATCAACTAGCCTACATTTAGTCATCATCATCATCATCATCTTTATTGGCAGACTCATGGTCCATATACAACACACACAATAAATATAGACATAAACACAAGAATATATTTAAAAAAAAGAGACATCACAACAGAGATTTGTACCAGAGCTTCCATAAGGAAGACTGGTATCGCATACAACTACATGCAGGATTCACCAGCATCTGCACAAGACTGTTCTTGCAATCGTTTAGGCGGAGAAGTAGTATTTAGTATCCTTGTATGGCTGGTGTGGGTGACTCACCCCGTTTAAAGGGATATTCTCCTGGTTTGACTGATGACTCCTGTGATGAGGACAGACTGGAGGACTGAGCGGTAACCGTGACAGCAGATGATGATGATGATTCTGTCTTTGTTATCGTCATGGCAGCAGGAGCCATCATTGGTTTGGGTTGAGGGACATCTGAGCAAGAGAGAGAAATAAATAACACATGAAACTCCTGTAAAGACAGTATATTGCTAGCTACTGTGGGCCCCTTTTCTTTCAAAGGTTTTTTTATTCAACAAAAGATTTGTGAAGCAATTACAGTACAATGATTAAGTTTTTTCCCCTTTTTTCTTCCCCCCGAAACACACCCCGCCCATATCCCACCCCCCACACCCAACTACAAACAATCCTGCATCAAAAAATCCGCACAAAAAACAATACGCAATGTTAAAAATGACATAAACGAAATACACGCTACAAGAAACAAAAATAAACAATCAAAATGAAAAAAATAAAAAAAATAAAAAAATAAACATAAAGAAATAAAATTAAATCAAATAAAAGAGGGGAGGAGGTAGCTCTGTGGGCCCCTTTTGATTTTGACAACAAGCGTTCTCCAGAATCACTGACTCCACCTTTAAAGGCCTTTGCACACCGGGCGCGACGCGAATAAACGGCACGTAAATGCAAATGTTTTGAAATGTGAATTTTGTCGCATCTCACTTTAAGAAGCGACGTCCCAGAAAAATCGAAACTCAGTTCGAAAAAATAAAAGACGCAAATTGGCGAAGCGAAATGACGGCGCTGGTGTGGAAGCTTGTATTGACTCTGTATACGTTCGTTACTTAACGGATTAATCGCACAAATAAAACGCGCCCGGTGTGCAAAGGCCTTAAATCCAGTACACTATTTAATCTTTATTTATTTATTTATTTATTTCACTACTCACACCATTTGGTATATTGTAAGACATTTGAGCATAGAACAACATAAATCTATCTGTGAAGCAAGAAACATCTGTCTGTGTGTGTGTGTGTGTGTGTGTGTGTGTGTGTGTGTGTGTGTGTGTGTGTGTGTGGTGTGTGTGTGTGTGTGTGTGTGTGTGTGTGTGTGTGTGTGTTTTGTCTGTCTGTCTGTCTGTCTGTCTGTCTGTCTGTCTGTCTGTCTTCTGTCTGTGACTCGCATATCTCTCTGAGTTTTAGAGTTTTAGTCAGATCGCCTGAGCTTCCGGATATTGCTTGCAACACGGCACGAAGGTGTGCATCCTTGATTGATTATGAAGTTTTTTTGGACGGGCACTTGCACTAGTATAGATCAAAACAATACAGCAGCATCATACTGACCGTGTTTAAATGCATATTCTCCGTGCTTTGCCGTGGGGGGGATTCTGGTTTGGAGGGAGTGAGTGTGGAGGCCGGACCCCCAGATGTGAGGGGGAGATGGGGCATAGCCTGGTGGGACGCTGGGCCTGGCTGGTCCTTAGCTCCTGGGCCTGTACAAGGGGACACGGGATGGGATCATGACTGGGAAGAATCAGGAATTAAAACCCATAAAATAATTAAACATTTTCTTAAAAGGAAAATGTCTTTCTTTTCTTTATTTTATTTAAATGTTTTATTTCTCTTTCGCTTTTCTGATGTCTATTCTATACTTGATGTATTTTAATCTGGATGACCCCTGTAAAGCACTTTGAATGGCCTTGTGTCTGAATTGTGCTCAAATAAATAAACTTGCCTTGCCTTTCTTGATCCTGAAAATTTGCATGACATACGTGCCAACCAAACGTTGTACATTTGGTTGGCAGATCCAGAGTGGCACTGGGCAGATCCAATAGTTTTAAACTTCAACAGACACGCGTCTTCCAAGTGAGTTTACGTTTGTCAATTGAGCGATTCCAGACCTTCTGTACAAATTAAATAAAGTACGATGGTCTGGTAGGAACAGGCTAAATGAAGTACGATGGTCTGGTTGGACCAGGCTAAATGAAGTACGATGGTCTGGTAGGACCAGGCTAAATGAAGTACGATGGTCTGGTGGGACCAGGCTAAATGAAGTACGATGGTCTGGTGGGACCAGGCTACTAACTGACCTCTGTTGAAGGATATTCGGTGTTGGGGCGTCCGCTGCTTTGGGCCCCGGGGCTGGAGGCTGAGTCAGACCCTCTGGACCGGGTTTGGTTAACATGGCAGTGACGGGCAGATGGGGCAGAGGCTCATACGCATCTGAGAAAGAAAGGTATAATATCAAAGTGTCTGTGGTAAGTGTCTTTGTGAATGGCTGTGTGTGTGTGTGTGTGTGTGTGTGGTGTGTGTGTGTGTGTGTGTGTGTGTGTGTGTGTGTGTGTGTGTGTGTGTGTGTGGTGTGTGTGGTGTGTGTGTGTGTGTGTGTGTGTGTGTGTGTGTGTGTGTGTCACACACACAGACACACACACACACACACACACACACACACATTGATAGTTTGATAGAGAATTGTTATACTGTATAAATCCACTGACCATGGGACTGCAGAGGGCTGGTGATGGTAGATGTCTCAGGGTTTGGTTTCAGGACAGCGGTGAGAGGGCAGTGGGGAGCAGCTTCAGAGGGCTGGGGTCCCTCATGCTGCACCACGGGACTGAGCAGGACACACAACACAATAGGGTCATCCCTATAGGTACCCACAATTCAAAGATTTTTTAGTAAATTTGGCTCTATATACTGTAGGTTATACAGTAGATTTTTTTTTTTGTAATTTAAAAATATACTGTATATATTTCTGGTTTGTTTTGTTTGATGTTTTGTATGAGGAGGAGACACAACAGAATAGGGTCATTCCTACACTCCAACATTTCTTTTTCTTTTTTACAATATATTTATTGTAGTTTTTTTCACACCAATAAACAAACACCTGCACCATCACAACATACAAAACAAAACAAAAAAAGTATCTTATGTTCCACGTTCCCAATTTTGTTTTAAAATTATGCCTCTCTCTATGTTCCTGTAATTGGTGATTAAGTTCAGGCATCACAGCTTGGTGTTAGGGTAAGAAGGCAGGGGGAAGTTGAATGAGTCACAGACAGACAGACATACTTTTAGAGACATACTCTCTAGTATATACAGTAGTTAGATTTCTTAGAAATGTGGGAACATACAGGGCTGTGGGAACAACATTTTCTTTATTTGTTTTTATTTAAAATAATAATAATAAATAACAATTTTTTTTTTATTGTGGACAAAATATAGACACTCTCCCAACCAAATGGTGAAGTCAACTGGTGAGATTCTGCATGTGTGGAGCTGCTCAGATTATCTGCATACCTGGGCTCCCGTTCTCCTGTGAAGGGGTGGCAACATTTTTCTCTCCTTTTGCTTCAGAGCCCTGTTCAGAAAAAGACAAAAATGACAATAACAAACCATTGAATTATTTGTTTTGATCACTCAATCAATCAATCAATCAATCAATCAATCAATCAATCAATCAATCAATCAATCAATCAATCAATCAATCAATCAATCAATCAATCAATCAATCAATCAACCAATCAATCAATCAATCAATAACCTTTATTTTCACTCGAAAGACACTGAGTTTTCCCTCATTTACAGTGATGACAAGCGTTCACAATAAAGACAATCACAAGGATAACATATAATGAGCAGAGGAAACAGAAATTAAATAGGATAAAATTTAAAATATATTAATTTAAATAAAGTACATAGAAAACACACACAAATACATACAAAATCGTTAAAGTCTTTTGTTTATGAATATTTCATGTGTCTGATATGTGTGTGTGTGTGTGTGTGTGTGTGTGTGTGTGTGTAAACTGGCATGTAAACAAAGTGGCCAACCCACTGTCGCAAGCAACATTTTTTTTAACCTTTAATCATACAGGTAAATCCCATTGAGACCGAAGACTCTTTTTCAAGGGAGACCTGTTTTCCTTTCCCACGTTACCATTCACACACACATTCATACACCGATAGCAGCAGGCTAACTATCGACATTCACACGATGCAAGGTGGGTGAAGTGTCTTGCCCAAGGACACAACAACCATGACACAAGTGGCATGGGCGGGATCGAACCTCCAACCCTTCAATCATTGGCCGACCCGCTCTACCACCTGAGCCACAGTCGCCCCAACAATGCTATCGACATGGGCTACGATTTATCTCTGTGACAACACAGATAGCGCAAGTTTTTCTCAGTACTTTAGAAAGGTTGAAGATAAGCCTGTCAGTATTTAAAAAGGTGTTGAGGCCAAATTCTTATCAATGCCAAAGTATATATAGCTATTAGCTACGGTTGGTAGATCGGTCCAGCCCCCTTTGTTTACACAAATCAAATCAAATCAGTTTTATTTGTATAGCCCAAAATCACAAATACATTTGTCTCAGTGGGCTTTACATTCCATACAGTATGATACAGTATGACACCCTGCCCTTACACCCTTAGCTCGGCTGAGAAAAAACTCCCAGTAAAAACCCTTTACCGGGATTAAAAAAAAATTGAAGAAATCTCAGGGAGAGTCGACAGAGTAAGGGATCCCTCTCCCAGGACGGACATACTGCAATAGATGTCATAAGTAGAGAAAATCACGAAGGAATTTGATCATTGACGAGGTGATTACATGGTAATACTAAAGTAAAGTGTGAATAGTGTGGATGCAGGAAGACTTCAGATGCTGCCAGAGGATCCACACCGTCTCGTCTCCACCAGGGAAAACTAAGGTTTCCAGCACCAGTTACACACCAGTTTACAGAGCCTAGGCTGTGTAATAACAACAGATTTATTTTTCAGCTCACACACAGTACAGACAGGTAGCTAGCTGGTCATGAGGAGATATTCACTGATTTAGACAAAAAGTGATTTTGACAACAAGCGTTCTCCAGAATCACTGTCAGTAGAAATCTTATACTTTTTTCTCCAACAACGACCTAGTGTTAAAGGAATACTTCACCCATACGGAACCAGCGTTCTTTCATTATAAAATCACCATTATAATATAATGAATTAGGTTTTTCTTCCCTCAGTCTTCCCTCAGTCTTCCCTTGGCCCAGCTGTCCTGTTAATCCTAACCCTACATTTTTACTAGTGTGATGTCACACTATGTAAAATCAGGGTTAGACAGTGAGACCATAAAACACTCTTTCTGCCTTTTCTCAGGCTAGGATGAACCAATTTCTAAAATGTTTGCACATTTATACTACATAGGATCTCAGAGTTCAAAACACCTTCATATTCCCACCGGTGAAGTCGGCCTATAAAGCCTTAGGGGAATCGGCTAGGGGGGGGGTTAGTTAAAAAGCTAACTCGAACATGGTCTTTGACATTTGAGGGTCTGAGCTTTGCTGAGTTATGAGTTATGTAAAACACGCAGCAAAGCGTCTGTGTCTATTTGTGTCTTCACCTTAGTAACATAACTCACGTCTCACAACAAACACAAATAACTCTTTTGTCTTTCAGTCTGCTGTGGGCTGCCGAGCTAAAATTAGTCGCAGACCTTTTATCATCTGAGATAAATCTATCCGTGTGTGTGTGTGTGGGAAGGGGGGGGGGGGTACTGTGTGTGTGTGTGTGTGTTTGTGTGTGTGTGTGTCTGTGTGTGTCTTTGTGAATGTCTGTGTGTGTGTCTCTCTCTCTCGCTCTGTTTGTGTTCATGTACTGTATGAGTGTTTGTGTCTGTGTGTGTGTGTGTGTGTGTGTGTGTGTGTGTGTGTGTGTGTGTGTGTGGTGTGTGTGTGTGTGTGTGTGTGTGTGTTGTGTGTGTGTGTGTGTGTGTGTGTGTGTGTGTGTGTGTGTGTGTGTGAGAGAGTCTGTGTGCACTGTGTGAGTGTTTGTGTCTGTATGCATTCATGTCTGTCTGTCTGTGTGTGTGTGTGTGTGTGTGTGCGTGTGTCTGTATGCGTGCATGTGTGTCTGTATAAGTGCATGTGTGTCTGTGTGTGTGTGCGTGCAGGTGTGTCTGTATGCGTGCGTGTGTCTGTATAAGTGCATGTGTGTCTGTGTGTGTGTGTGTGTGCATGTGTATCTGTCTGTCTGTCTCTCTGTGCGTGTGCGTGCGTCTGTATGCGTGCGTGTGTGTCTGTGTGTGTGTGCGTGCATGTGTGTCTGTCTGTCTGTCTGTATGTCTGTCTGTCTGTCTGTCTGTCTGTCTGTCTCTCTGTGCGTGTGTCTGTATAAGTGCATGTGTGTGTGTGTGTGTTGTGTGTGTGTGTGTGTGTCTGTCTGTCTGTCTGTCTGTCTGTCTGTCTGTCTGTCTGTCTGTCTGTCTGTCTGTCTGTCTGCTCACTTCTCTGAAAATGTCTGATCTTCAGCTGCTAACTGCTAAAACCATCTTCAGCTGTGGGCCGACACACAAATCTCTGTTCCCAGTGAAAGGCTATTTTAGATTCTGCAATCGGTTCCTTTGCGAGAGTTTCCGCGCTCTACTCTTCTTACGTCCCGATATAGATAGACCCAAACGGGACGCTTTGGAAAGTCAGGGGTGTTGGCCTGAGCGCTTCAAAGAGGGCCCAAGTTTATCAGTCCCAAAGCTTGGCCTGAGTTTGCCCCCTCTCAAACACACACACACACACAGATACGCACACACATACGCACGCACGCACGCAGGCACGCACACACACACACACACACACACACGCAAGCACGCACAGACACACACATACACATACACACACACATTGACAAAATGCATTCCCTAGCACTTTAAACCATTAAAACTAAATGCCTCACACTAACCCTGACACTAACCCTAACCTTTAGTCTTAACCCTCAAACAGCCCTTTGAAAAAGAAAGGATCAGACACACACACACACACACTCACTCACTCACTCACTCACTCACTCACTCACTCACTCACTCACTCACTCACTCACTCACTCACTCACTCACTCACTCACATCACTCACATCACTCACTCACTCACTCACTCACATCACCACATCACATCACTCACCCTCACTCAAGCACAAACACAACACACACACACACACCACACACACCACCACACACACACACACACACACCACACACACACACACACACACACACACACACACAACACACACACACACACACACACACACACACACACACACACACACACACACCACACACGCCTTGTGCTTTCCAGAGACAGGCGGTGTGATATGCATGTGTCATTAACAGAGTCATTTCACGCGCCCTTCAACTGGTCGTCAGGAGGGGGATTAGCACCACTACACACACACACACACACACACACACACACACGCACAGCACACACACACACAACACACAACACACGCACACCACACACCACACGCACCGCACACACACACACACACACAACACACAGCACACACACAGCACACACACCGCACACACACACACACACCAGACACGCACACACACGCAGCGCAGCGCACGCACCACACACACACACCACACACACACACACACACACACACACACACACACACACACACACACACACACACACACACAGTAGCCCCCTGTAGGATATATCACAGTCTCACTCCGTCTGACCTGAATAATCCTTTTCAACCTCTGCCTGGTTTACCTCAGATCACTCTCTCTCTCGCTCCTCCTCTCTCTCTCTCCTCCTCTCCTCTCTCCTCTCTCTCTCTCTCCTCTCTCTCCTCTCTCTCTCTCTCTCCTCCTCTCTCTCTCTCTCTCCTCTCTCTCTCTCTCTCTCTATCACAACCAAAGAGTTATCCTGATTCGCAGAACATTGAAATAAAATGTTACCTCATTGCCTTTTTGAAAATTTGAAAATTGTTACCAGTTTTACATTTTCTGATTTAAAAAAAAAGGCATTCAATCCATGGCTAAAAAGTACATACCAAGACCAACTTGGAGATAAAAACACCTAAACCAACCAACCAAAAATGTATTACTTAAAGGTGCAGTGTGTAATATGACCATGATCATCAAGAAAGTTTTAGAAAGTTCTAGAATGCAACGCTCCCTGGGTAACCCCAACCCTTTAGAATAATAACAGAAGCTACAGTGGCCTTCAAGGACAAGAACAATTCTAAATTTTAAACAATGCACCTGATGACACTTTCAAGATGGCTGCACTAGGCCTTGGTCCAAGATATGCAGAAATATGGACATATATGAGACCCTTTCTAAGGGAAAAAATAATAATAATAAAAAAAAATTCAGCTATTATGCACTAAATTAAATGTACTTATGGATATTATAATTACTTTCTACAAAATCTGCTAGGAAATAAAACCCAAAATTCTACACACTGCAGGTTTAATTTATATACTATTGTCATTGCTATAAATATGTACATAGTATATCTTTAATGGCATGTGATTACAAATAAAGTTATGACAATATCATATCAACAAATATCATGTCTCTTTCTCGGCATTCAGTCTGTGGAAAACAAAGGAAGAATTTTAATTGTATGACTGAGAACAAGTTTCTTAATGTGCATAATGACAATACACACTTTGAATCATAAATCTTGAATCTAATAACTAATAATAGTTTGAGGTCCCATGTGCTGCAAATGCAAATAAAACTGATGTTCTCTCTCTTTCAAAGTATTTTTTATTAAATGTTAGTACGAAATTATAGCACCATGAAACACATTTTTTAGCCCTTTTTCCAGAACATACCCCACCCACATCCCACCCTCATACCCAACACCGAATATACACTACAAGAAACAAAAATAAACAATCTAAACTGGATGTTCTTAGAGACGTTTCTAGAACTATGAAATGGATCCCGCTGTCCTAAAAACGCCTTACGTTGAAAGAGAAGTATTTTGGTGGTTAACAGTGATTTATAGAGCGTCTATCTATCTGGTCTTCAGTGGTATCATATTAGCTTGGCTTCTGCTTGGTGGCAACATGAGACACGACGCAAAAATAAAACAGATAACATCGCACGCTTTGGGGGGACGTTCTCTAGGGGAGACCGGGGTAATTAGAGGCACACTTTTTACTCTAGTGAGAATTGGCTCATCACCTAAACATCTTTCAATAGTCATTCCTACGTGAAATCGAATGCTTAAGTGTTGGCTTGAAATGTGTACCCCTCACTTTTTCTAACTTATTGTAATGAAGAAAAATTAATCATCAAAGACACCCTTACACATTGTGACAACCAACCCGTGTGACATATAACCCCGCTCTCCCCTACTTGAAAGGCATTCGTGAGTGTGTTACATTGGTCCCTGGTTCCTAGTACCATTGGTTGCTATAGCTTCAAAGAAAAAATATGAACTCAACAGAATTTGAAAATACGAAAGGAAAATGGTGTCAAATTTTAAATATACCCTGCGTTCCAAATCACATACTGTTTCTTTTTACTACACTACATACTAAAGTACAGAAGAGTTTAAGGGCCACAGGAGAGAGAAAAAAAATCAGACAAGGAATATTTTTTTTTCATTATTTCGAGAAATGTCAAGAATTAAGACAAATACTCCAACAAGCAATTGGAGTTAGTGGGGCATCTAAGTATTTCTGGCATACTACAATTGACGTGCATGTATTGGGACATCCTAAATCTTTTTCTGGCATACTAAATAGTATGGAAGTATGGGTATTGGAACACAGGGTAAAGTATTATGTTTTGAACATTTTACTTAAAGTTTGTAAATATATTCAAGAAAAGGTACTCAGCGTATTAAAAGTAGAAGTACTCAACATTTAAAGGTGCAGTGTGTAATATGACATCATCAAGAAAGTTCTACAAAGTTCTAGAATGCAACACTCCCTGGGTAACCCCAACCCTTTTGAATAATAACAGAAGCTACAGTGGCCTTCAAGGACAAGAACAATTCTAAATTTTAAACAATGCACCTGATGACATTCCAACTATGACACTTTCAAGATGGCGGCACTAGGCCTTGGTCCAAGATATGCAGAAATATGGACATATATGAGACCCTTTCTAAGGGAAAAAATAATAATTAAAAACATTTTTTTCAAATTAAATGTACTTATAGATATTATAGCCTAATTACTTTCTACAAAATCTGCTAGGAAATAAAACCCAAAATTCTACGCACTGCAGGTTTAAAATAAACTCATCAGATTTTAAAAATACTGATGGAAGATGGTGTCAATGGTGTCGAATTTGAAAATAAATGATGGATAACCAACAGGTATCAACAGTTTGGGATGAATCATAGCGCTGAGGTACGTCAGAGAGTGAGGGGCTGACGGGTCGGGAAAAGACCCCTGTGATTTCACCAGAGAGGAATGTTGGCAGGGTGTGCGTTTCTCTTTGACAGGACAGCTGGGTGTGTGTGGTGTGTGTGTTGTGTGTGTGTGTGTGTGTGTGTGTGTGTGTGTGTGTGTGTGTGTGTGTGTGTGTGTGTGTGTGTGTGTGTGGTGTGTGTGTGTGTGTGTGTGTGTGTGTGTGTGTGTGTGTGTGTGTGTGTGTGTGTGTGTGTGTGTGTGTGTGTGTGTGTGTGTGTGTGTGTGTGTGTGTGTGTTTGTGTGTGTGTGTGTGTGGTGCTCGGGGGGTGTGGGGGGGTGGGGGGTACTGGTGGGGTTGTGGGGGAGTGAGGGAGGGGGGTGAGTGAGTGAGTGAGTGAGTGAGTGAGTGAGTGAGTGAGTGAGTGAGTGAGTGAGTGAGTGAGTGAGTGAGTGAGTGACTGACTGACTGACTGAGTGAGTGAGTGAGCGTGAGTGAGTGTGTTGTGTGTGCGTGCGAGCGTGTGTGCGTGTGTGCGTGCGTGTGTGCGTGCGTGTGTGCGTGAGTATACGTGTGTGTGTGTGTGTGAGTGAGTGATTTGGGGTATTATTGACCTGGGACGTAGAAGCAATTCAACTTTCCATTAAGAGATTTGAGACTCAGATTGGCTTGGGGAACGAGATTCCTAAACGATTTTAGGGTTCAGGGGTTTATTTATACACCCGGCATCATCAGAGCGTCCGTGTGAATTACGTCACAGAAATGCAACATAATATGTGTAATGCAGACACTGTTAAAAGCATGTAGTGTGGGGGTGCTCCGGTGGTGTAGTGGATAGAGCGCGTACCATATTGGCTCCGGCCTTCGTTGCAGTGGTCGCGGGTTCAAATCTGACCCGTGGACCTTTACTGCAGGTCATCCCCCTCTCTCTCTCTCTCTCTCTCTCTCTCTCTGTCTCCCCATTTCAACTCTGTACTGTCTAATAAAGCTTGAAAATGCCAAAAAAAAAAAAAAAAGCATGTATTGTTACTGGCTTGTCAGGTTGTCCATAAATCCCTAACTGTGGCCTCAAGCTGACATTCAAACTTTTAAAGCTTTATTAACCAAAGACAATATTGATAACAAACTGGTGATATTAGCATTCAAGTGAGTGGATAGTGTTTGTTTAAACTTTAAGGTATCAAAGTCAAAGTCAGACCTGCTGTACTTCATTTCATTTGTACAGAAGGTCTGGAATCGCTCTATTGACAAACGTTAACTCACTTGAAGGCAGGTGTCTGTTGAAGTTTAAAACTATCGGATCTGCCCAGTGCCACTCTGGATCTGCCAACCAACCATGTCATGCGCCGGCTTCTGAGCCACTCCTTCTGTTCGCTGATTGGACCGGCAGAAATCTGTCTGGAGAAAACCTAAGAATATACCGCACACCCAGACTGACTACTGAAGGGAAATGAAAATTGAGCGGAAGTAGGCGGGCGGTGCCAGGCTATGCAAGACATCTATTGCAGTATGTCCGTCCTGGGAGAGGGATCCCTTACTTTGTCGACTCTCCCTGAGATTTCTTCAATTTTTTTTAATCCCGGTAAAGGGTTTTTTACTGGGAGTTTTTTCTCAGCCGAGCTAAGGGTGTAAGGGCAGGGTGTCATATTGTATCATATTGTATCATATTGTATGAAATGTAAAGCCCACTGAGACAAATGTATTTGTGATTTTGGGCTATACAAATAAAACTGATTTGATTTGATTTGATACATCAGAATCAAAATGGCGTTTATCACTGACCCACGGTGCAATAGGAATGATAAAGAAAAATTAGATAAATTCTAAATACTAAGTAGTGCAAGGAACTTTTTGTACAATATAAAACAGTATAAAACATAGAATAGAAAGTAAAAAGTAGATAAGTTAAATTGAAATGTGCAATGTGCAGTATGTACGGAAGTTGCCACAGGGTAATGCAGAGGCTCCAAAGAGCTTCAGCTCGGTCCCAAATCACAGACCCCAAAATACACCTGCCCTTTGGAGGACCTGTGGCTGCCATGAAAGAGGGTCATGAGTGAAAGATGGTTGAGATGGGGGGTTATAGGGAAGGGGGCAAGTCTGTACTGTGTGTGTGTGTGTGTGTGTGTGTGTGTGTGTGTGTGTGTGTGTGTTGTGTGTTGTTGTTGTCTGTCTGTCTGTCTGTCTGTGTGTCTGTCTGTCTGTCTGTCTGTTGTCTGTCTGTCTGTCTGTCTGCGTGTGTGCGTGTCGTGCGTGCGTGGTGTGTGGGGTGCGTGCGTGTGTGTGTGTGTGTTTGGGGGCTCCCTAAATAATTTGAGGACTGAGTGTCATCTCTAGACTGAACCTTCGTCTTCAATTGATAATAGTCCTTGCTGGATAAAATGTCAAACACCTGACAACAACTTGGCGAATGAAGTTTCCCCTTTAGCTTAGGAAAGGATGTCGGAAAGAGTCAGGTGTGGTCCAAGTGTTACAGTTACCGTGAGGGTTATTTTGGACAGCGCAGCATGACAAACACATCTCTCTATACTATCTATCTATCTATCTATCTATCTATCTATCTATCTACATCTATCTATCTATCTATCTATCTATCTATCTATCTATCTATCTATCTATCTATCTATCTATCTATCTATCTATCTATCTATCTATCTATCTATCTATCTATCTATCTATCTATCTATCTATCTATCTATCTATCTATCTATCTATCTATCTATCTATCTATCTACTATCTATCTATCTACCTATCTATATATCTGTCCCTCTGCCCTTACCCTGTCCCTCTGAGAAAAAACTCCCAGTAAAAAACCCTTTATCAGGATAATTTTTTTTAGAAATCTCAGGGAGAGTCGACAGAGTAAGGGATCCCTCTCCCAGGACGGACATCTGCAGTAGATGTCATAAGTAGAGAAAAATCACGAAGGAATTCAGGGTTGTCTGCCAAAACAAATTTTGACTTACTTAACCACGACGTGGAATCTTCTGGCAACTCAATACTACACTGGTTAATAATACACATGGGAGCTCAGATTCCTCGTAACGTGAACTCTTTAAAGACCTACTTCACCGGGTGGAAATATGAAGGTGTATTGAACTCTGAGATCCTATGTAGTATAAATGTGCAACATTTTTAAATCGGTTCATCCTAGCCTTGAGAAAAGGCAGAAAGAGTGTTTTATGATCTCACTGTCTAACCCTACATTTTACTTGTGTGACATCACATTAGTAAAAATGTAGGGTTAGGATTAACAGGACAGCTGGGCCAAGGGAAGACTGAGGAAGACTGAGGGAAGAAAAACCTCATTCATTATATTATAATAGCGATTTTATAATGATAGAACGCCGTTCCGTATGGTGAAGTATTCCTTTAACTCGCGATTGTTGGTACCTGGTTAATAATACACATGCAAGCGCATATTCCTGGTACATGACTCTGTAACGTGAACTCTTTCCCTGTGTTCCAAATCTCATACTCTTTCTTTTTTCTATTCTACATACTACATCTGACCATAAAAAGAATCTAGTTAGGATGCAGTAGGCATACTATTGGACATACTTTTACTTATTTATTTCATCATAATATTGCACCTTGATCTTGCCTCTTGTTTTTATATCCGTCGCATCCCCGTTTGTTTTCATACAGAGGCTCCGTTGATGTGAAGTCACTTCTGGTGCACACTGATTATGAGTCAGAATCGCCCAAATAGCATGCTGTCTTCAACACTAACAATCTCGGACGGATGTAGTAACATCTGGGTCTTTCTAACCATCCTAAATCTGGCCACAAGAATCGGACATCCTAAATCTTTTTTCTACCATACTAAATAGAAGATATCATAGTATGGTAGTATAGGGATTGGAACACAGGGTTTAACTTGTGAAAAGACTGGCACAGTTATAACTGAACCAAAAGCTATTACATTCTGTCTAGCCATGCAGAGTTTCAATGTCGGACTAGCCTTTCAAACGTATGGGTCTATAACAAACTGGACTTATATTAGTATTTGTATGTCAGTGTCTCATCTTTGCCCGGAGCAGCAGTTTGAAAGCACGTTTACAAATACTTTAAGGTGGATACCAACCGAGTAAGGATACTATACAATGAAATATGTCGTTCACAATTTGCTCAAAGCCATTCTTGCACAACTCTGAATCAAATACAGCTCTGGAAAAAATAAAGAGACCAGTCTGGATTTCTCTTCAATCTTCATCTCTACATTTACTTAATGGAAATGCTCTTTAATGACAAGATTTTTGGTGGGAATATGGTAGAAATGTTGCCCCAGGCCCAATACCTTTTTGAATACGTTAGTACTGCAGTACTTTTTTAGTACCGGTATAATGTAGAAGATCTAATAAAAACAGAATGGTTGGGGTGCTCCGGTGGTGCAGTGGGTAGGGCGCACCCCCCACCCCACCCCAAGGCCCTGCAGCAGACCCGGGTTCAAACCCAGCCTAGGGTCTTTCCCATGTCTTTCCCGCTCTACCCCATTTCACCTGTCTCTACAAAATATGTATAATGAAGCAAAAAATGCCCAAAAAAGATCTTAAAAACAACAACAAAAGGGGCGCTCCGTGGCGTAGTGGATAGAGCGCGTACCATATTGGCTCTGGCCTTCGTTGCAGTGGTCGGGGTTCAAATCCGACCCGTGGACCTTTACTGCAGGTCATCCCCCCCCCCCCCCCCCTCTCTCTCTCTGTCTCCCCATTTCAACTCTATACTATCAAATAAAGCTTGAAAATGCCCCAAAAAAAAAATCTTTAAAAAAACAAAAACATGATGGTTTACTCACGTTGGTCTCAGCGTGTCTCCTAGTCCTCCAGGGCGCGGGGCCGAGGTGTTACCCAGCGCGGCCGCAGCAGCCGCCGCAGACGTGTGGCTCGATCCTAAACTTGACCCCGATTGTTCAGAGTATGTGAAAGTGGTTTCACTTGACTGCTGGCAAGTGCTCTCCAATCTCCCAGAGATAACCACACCGCTCTCCTCTCCCTCGCCCTGGCTCTTGGACACATCCCCATCCGCATGTCCGTTCTCTAGATTATTATTCTCCAGACTTTTCCCCTTCACTTCAGGGGAACTTCTCTCGATCTGCACCCCAGCGAGACCCTCCACGAGTCGGCTAAGGGCCTCGAGTTTTGACCGAAGTTGAAGGTTTTCCTCTTGAGCCTGGTAACCCGCCCGGCCAAGGGTCCGTTGGTAACGCATAAGCCGTCGATCCGCTGCTCTATGCGTTGCTTGAAGGCACTTACATCCACGTGAACCTCCCTCACGGCAGCTTGCAAGGTGGATTCGAATTGAACCAGAGCCTCGCTTACCATCACCTCCTGAGCGCCCTGCTTTGAGGCTGCATCCATGGCTAACTTTCCTGACCCCTATACCACCCACCTAAAGATTAATGAGCTCAAAAGTCAAAGAGTAATGGGTTTCCAAGGATTGTGTGGGGTGGGTGGGGGGTTGTGATTGTTTGTTTGTTTAAAAAAAATTAAAAAAAAAAAAATTGTTTATGGAAAAAAAAATATGGATGGTAAGGAACTTCAGAAACAGAACCTTCTATCTTATTTTATGTCTTTTTAGCAATTTGTTCTCTTCGATTCACGTCCTTAAAAAATGCTGTTGAATGATTCTTGACTGAAATTATTTAGCTCTTTCTTCTGATTCTTTTACCTTTAAAGATATCCGTGGTGTATCATGTCAATTTCTCAGCCAAAACAAAGATGCAGGAGTATTTTTTTTTATAGGATGACCAGGGGTTTGGTTGGGGTTGGATTCCTTCTTTGGCAGCAACTCATTAAAGTCCCATCATCAGGCACCATGGAGGACTTGTCTCAACTCTGCTGTGCGTTTTCCCAAACTCTCTCCTGTCATCTGTTGCAAAAGCAAGAGCAGTTGTTATTTATAAACCCTTTGGAAAGAAACTCATGCACACAATGACATCTTAAGGGAAAATAGATTATGTACAGCGCGTGGTAGCTAGTGGATATCTGGTTCTCAAGTGAATGTGTTTAATAAGTTCACAAATGATTGATTGATTGATTGATTGATTTAATTTATTTCAGACATATAAAAAAAAGTAAAAAAAAATTAAAAGCATGAAAATACAATAAACAGAAATTATGCTTGAATTATTTCTCTAAAATAAAAAATAAAACAAATTACATATATTGATATATGCCTGAAAAGGAGTGGAAAGAAGTATACATTTATTTAATCCTACCCTTTTCCTCAGCTCAAAAAATAATATTTATTATATTAGCTTCTTGTATTCCTTATAAAAAAAACATAGTATATCAAATTGTATATATGTATGAATTGTAAATATCAAATTTAGTATCGCCAATTGTATAGATAGATTGTATAGAGATGATATGATCAAACTAACCTTTCAGCAGGAGCCAGTTGTAAGTGGTGCACAATCTTCTTTGGACTTCCTACTGTGCTAGTGCATGTCCTAGGAGTTTGTCCCAGAGAGATGTGTGCCCCTTGCTGCCCCCAAGCCCAGTGTGTTGTCTGAACTATCAACTATCTGTGCCTCCCTAAGCTTTGGGAGCAACAGGTTCGACTCTTGTATTTTGGGACGTAAATGGGAGGGTGGGAGGGGGGGGGGTCCGAAGGGAGGGGCCCGAGATTATTCAAATGTTTAGCTCTCTCTCTTGGCTACTGGTAAATCTTTGGTACTAAATAGAATGACTGCAGTTTACTGGGGGTCAATTTCAAGACTTTTTAACCGCAGTATTTCGATTCAAAATTCAAAGTCTCGATTTTAAGGTGATACTATTTTTAAGATTTTTTGAATGTTTTAAATTGGTCTTACAACTTTTTGTGTTGGGGTAATTCAAATCAAATCAGTTTTTTTTGTATAGCTCAATATCACAAAAAGACATTTGCCTCAGTGGGCTTTACAATCCATACAGTATGACACCCTCTGCCCTTAGACCCTTAATTATTGAAAGAAAGGCCAATGTTCCAATATTACTTGAGCAATATTTCAGATAGCCTAATATTAGAAACACGTAAGAATGTAAAAATCTAAAATAAACATTGATAGCATTGACTTTTCTTGTTTTCTGTGTCTGAGGTGAATCTTTGTTGCAATGTCGTCGCGGGTTCAAATCTGACCCGTGGACCTTTACTGCAGGTCAATCCCCTCTCTCTCTCTCTCTCTTTCTCCTCTCTCTCTCTCTCTCTCTCTCTGCCATTTCAACTCTGTACTGTCTAATGAATCTTGAAAATGCCAAAAAAATTATCTTTAATTTTTTTTTTTTTTTTACATTATAGGACGATATGGTGGTTGGAAAAGGTTTCATTCTACACTCAGATTTAAGCATTATTAGTTATTTTACATTTTTAACGATCACCATCCGCATTCAATACACCACCGGTCTCCATCTGCCTTCAGAAGATTCCTGCATTCCAAATCACATACTCTTTCTTTTTACTACACTACATACTAAAGTACAGAAGAGTTTTAGGGCCACAGAAGAGGAAAAAAATCAGAAGAGGAAGATTTTTTTCATTATGTCGAGAAATGTCAAGAATAAAGACGAATACTGCAAAATGCTATTGGAGTTATGGGGGCTTTTATGTATTTTCAGCATACTACAAATTGACGTGCATGTATTGGGACATCCTAAATCTTTTCTTCTGGCATACTAAATAGTAGGGAAGTATGGGGATTGGAACGCAGTGCATATCTGTCTTCACTGCAGCAGCTGATAAGGCCTGAACCAGCACTGCCTCTGTGTGGCCACGACTGTCACATTACAATTCTAAAGAAGACTTAAAGGGGCCATGAGGAATATGCCCTGCGTTCCAATCCCCATACTTCCCTACTATTTAGTATGCCAGAAAAAGATTTAAGATGTCCCAAAACATGCTCGTCAATTGTAGTATGCTAAAAGTGCATAAATGCCCCCACTAACTCCAACAGCATTTTGGAGTATTCGTCTTTATTCTTGACATTTCTCGACATAATGGGGAAAAAAATCTTCACAGACAGAAAGAGAGAGGGGGGATGACCTGCAGTAAAGGTCCACGGGTCGGATTTGAACCCGCGACCACTGCAACGAAGGCCAGAGCCAATATGGTACGCGCTCTATCCACTACTACGCCACTGGTGCGCCCCATGCACTCAGCATTTTTGTCACATTTTCAACCAGTTCGTTATCATATACTATAGATAGATAAATAAGATTAGAAGCCAAGTTTTCAGGGACAGACACAGATGACAAGACAAGTAAAAAGAAAACAGAGGCCGGTTCAAAACAGTCTATGAAATCAAATTTATTGAATTTTAAAGGGGGTGCTCTGAATTCACAAGTTGCAGCTACCGTTCCATCTATCCATCAATCAATCAATCAATCAATCAATCAATCAATCAATCAATCAATCAATCAATCAATCAATCAATCAATCAATCAATCATTTTCAAGCTATTTTCGTAAAACCGTCTCAACTCTTTTCAGATAGGATCATTCTTTCCTAGAAACAGGTATTCACGCTACGAAAAAAAAAAGACAGAAGCATCAAATCAAATCTGATGATATATGTATGAAAAAATTTGAATGCTATCAAGAATAATGTGGAGCAGAGAAGTGTTATATCAATGTTGTGAAGGTGTTGCGTTTGAATCCGTTTACACACCAACAATACCTTGAAGGATGTGGACAGCAGGTCATGATGAATAAAATCGAAAATCTCCCAAAACACATTAAAGCTGGGGTGGAGGAATTGGGGAGAAAATGGCAGTTGGGATAGAGATTCGAATCCAAATACCTCAACCGCTCCACTTGCTCTCTTTGGTCCCTCCCCTATGGTCCCTCCCTGACACGCTCTACACCAACAACGTCGGTGCCAAAGTGAATGGACAGTCCCAACAGCTAATTTTAGCCTCGCTCTGATTGGTCAAAGTGTACAGCTCATGTTAACTTTGACCAATCAGAAATCACATACCCCAGCTTTAACATCCACCAGATTGATGGGTGAAAGGTCTACAAGAACATAAGCACTGCAAACAAATTCAATTCATTAACAATATGTCTTATTATCTCAATTGGTTTCAACCTCAAATGATGCAAATCAGTTTAGAATTTTAAAAAAACATAATGGGATTTATGTGATCATTTGAAAATTAAAATTAAAATTCTACCAAATAAATGTGAAATACTACAAAAAGGCAGTAATTTAAACATAATCAAAAATGACATTTTATTCAATTACTCAATTTTGCAGTCAATGCATAATAAGCTTAAAGGAATACTTCACCCATATGGAACCGGCGTTCTATCATTATAAAATCACTATTATAATATAATGAATGAGGTTTTTCTTCCCTCAGTCTTCCCTCAGTCTTCCCTTGGCCCAGCTGTCCTGTTAATCCTAACCCTTACTGTGATGTCACAAGAAGGAAACTGTAGGGTTAGACAGTGAGACCATAAAACACTCTTTCTGCCTTTTCTCAGGCTAAGATGATCCGATTTAATTTTTTAGTAGGCCTTTAACACATGAATATGATTTTTTTTCTTGAACAGACAGTGAGATTTCAATGAACACAAAAATGACTAAAAAAAACTGAAAATTCTCCTTCAGGATATGATGATGACTTGCGCTTTGAAATGACGGGGACAGAGACACCAAAACTATTGTGCAAAACGTAAATGAGCAAACGAAAGGTAGCCCATACATGCTATATCCACCGATATGTTGCTTACTGTACCGTTTTAGACTAAAATGTGATAAAATGTTGTGTGCTCCGGTGGCGTAGTGGATAGAGCGCGTACCATATTGGCTCTGGCCTTCGTTGCAGTGGTCGCGGGTTCAAATCCGGCCCGTGGACCTTTACTGGAGGTCATCCCCCCCCTCTCTCTCTGTCTCTGTCTGTTTTGACCATGGACTGCGGCTGCTAATTTAGATGTGCTTTGTTCTGCATGTTATGTGTGTTCGTATTCACTGTCTGTTCTTTAAACTGAAAACTACAATAAACATATTCAAAATAAAAAAACAGATGGAACCTTCCTTCGTGTCACTATGGTTACTGTATCACTATCCTCAGTGTGAGCATCTTTAGATTAACAATTCCACCATTGTACAATCAACATCTGCACACACACAGACAGACAGAGAGACAGACGGACAGACAGACAGGCAGACAGACAGAGAGACAGACAGAGAGACAGACAGAGAGACACACACATGCACGCTCACAACTTCCCCAAACTCTGAGCAAATTGGATGAACTTAAGACTTTCTGCATTAAGAATCTATATTAAGTGATAAATAATGGGTATATTTTTTAAAGATTTTTTAAGATATGTGCACTAGTCTGCATGCCGTCAACCTTTCATTAATATGTTACTAAGGGATTCTCACTCACTATACACACTGTAGTCAATGTTTCAAAAGCATTGAGATAACTTTATGTCAAAGTAATTTATCAGATTAAAAATCAAGTATTGTGGCCTGTCAATGTGACCGGTTGATATATTTTTTGGAAAGAAGAGAACTTGTGGACAGTCACACACAACCTAAAATCGGGGATATTTTTCATGCTTGAAAGAAAATGTTACAGACAAATTATGGAATGTTGCATTTTTTCTATATCAAAAATTAATTATGATTAAAAATGTCACCCGTCCCCTTCCATTTGTCTAACAATATTCCGGGCACAGTTCCATAACCGTCCGTAAAGGTGACTGTTTTTTTCAGCAAATGTATTTTGAAAATGAGTAAAAAAAAAAGTAGCTTTTGTACCGTTATTCTTATCAGTATTATTTACTAAAAACATACTGTACCCCCAAAGCATTAAAACAACACTTTATGTTCCTTTTTTATATTTTTATATATAGATATTGCCCCCTCCCGCTTGCTGTACTTAATCCCCCCCCACCTCCCCCCACACACACACGCACACACACACACACACAGCGCACACACACACACAGCCTGTAAACTGCTGAGTGGACAAGCAGATTAAGCTGGCGACAGATGGCAGCAGTGAGGGAGGAGGGGGGGGGGGGGCTATGTGAGGGAATTTTCAACCTTTAATATGGTTAATATTAATGGTAATTATTAGATTAATAGTTCATTTATGCCTGGCTTGTGTGTCTGTCTATATCTCAGACACTAACCCTGTGTTCCAATACCCATACTTCCCTACTATTTAGTACACCAGAAAAAGATTTAGGATGTCCCGATACATGCACGTCAATTGTAGTATGCTGAAAATACATAAATGCTAACTCCACTAACTCAAATAGCATTTTGGAGTATTTGTCTTTATTCTTGACATTTCTCGACATAATGGAAAATACATCTTCCTTATCTGATTTTTTTTTCTCTCTCCTGTCTGTGGCCCTAAAACTCTTCTGTACTTTAGTATGTAGTGTACTAAAAAGAAAAAGTATGTGATTTGGAACGCAAGGTTACTTTCTCTGGTGTGTCTAGAGAGAATCCCAAAGTGTGTTTAAAAACCCCAGTCAGATTTCTCTCCCCATATGATGTCACAAGGTTTTTTTAATTGACTCTACAGCAGAAAAACAGTTTTTTAGTAGAAGTCCAAATTAAAATTTTTGAACTTGGACATTTTATATGCATGACCTTTAAGCAGGACAATCACCTTCCCACACACACACACACACACACACACACACACACACACACACACAACACACACACACACACACACACACACACACACACACACACACACACACACACACACACACACACACACACACACACACACACACACACACACACACACACACACACACACACAACACACTGGTCTTAATGCTTGAAAGGGGGGAAATAAATTTAGGGGAGAAAAAATTTGAGAATTGAAAAGAGTCCTCAAGTCATGGTGGAGCTGTCACTTTTTATTAGAATTTCGAAAAGATTTCCATTAGAACATGGGATATAACATGCTTGATATGTCAGGATCGTTTTTTTGAATCCATAATTCAAAATTTTTATACAGTAAATTCAACAGGCCATTTCTCTACCCATCGGCAAACTAAAACAATTGTTCTCCTTGGTAAATCGAGACGGGTTAACTTGTGATTTAGGCGGGAATTGTTGAAAAGATTTGTTTGGTAGCACTTTACAATAAGAGTACATTAATTGGCGGGTGCTCTGGTGGTGTAGTGGATAGAGCGTGTATCATATTGGCTCCGGCCTTCGTTGCAGTGGTCGCTGGTTCAAATCCGACCCGTGGACCTTTACTGCAGGTCATCCCCCCCCTCTCTGTCTCCCCATTTCAACTCTGTACTATCAAATAAAGCTTGAAAATGCCCAAAAATAATCTAAAAAAAAAAAAAGTACATTAATTACCTTTTCAGTTAATGCTAAGTTAATGCTAGTTAATACATAGTTAATGCCTATTAAGCATTGAGTAAGTTAATGCTTCATTAACTAATGCTAAGATAAGCATACACTTAGCATAACAATTAGTTGGTGCTTAGTTTATGTTTATTAAGCACTTACTAAGCACTTATTAACAGTTAGGTAATCCTTAATCAAGCATTAACTTAATAGTCAATTAATGTACCCTTATTGTTAAGTGTTACTAGATTTTCTTTCCTTGATACCACCATCAGTACCGATACATATCCATTCTCTTATAGATACTACCGTCCATAATTCGATGCAAAATCAAAACATGAAAATGAAAAAGGACTCAACAGTGAATTATCTTTTTTGGCAGAAAAAATAAGTAAAATCGCTAAAAAAAAAAAATTCAAGTAAATCCTATGTTAACAATTAGGCTAAGCAAGTTTTCGATTCTCATAGTAGCAGTGCTGTTTTTTCAACTTGATTAAATTTTATTTTTTTAAAGTGACAGCCCTATCAAGTCAGTTATGCAAACAGGGTAAAACTCGACCGATTAAGTCAATTTGAGCCGCAGTTGTGAACTTGACTGTGTATGCTACAGTAAAATAGTTACTTAATCAAGGATCAATATATACACACTTTTTCTTCTTTTTTTTTTGAGCAATTACATTAACTTATCAATCAATCAAAACAGGGTTGAGGTAAAAATTTTAAATACAAGCAAATCATTTTTTCCAAAACTCTCTCAAATCAATTCATCATAACTCGTGGTTGTGTGGATTTCCCCCAAGTAAGAAATGTACAGTAGAAATAAATTAAATGGTCCCGAAAGATTTTTTTTTTTCAAACGAACATAAACACACAAATGACAAAATGGATAAACCCAAATATGACTTTGAAATTAGTGTTGAATACATGCATCGCAGCCTCTTTTTTTTGCATAGATTGCAGGACATGAAAAAGGCCATTAATGTTTTATTTTATCAGTCGTTTCACTATAAAGCTTGAATGACCAAGAATACTAATACCCCAGGGTCTTGGGAATTGTGTATGAAACTAGCGCTGGGGATTATTTTATTTTGAAAATAATATTTTTTCTATTTATTCTCTGATATGGATACGTTATACTCTCAAAAGTGAAGCACGCAACCTTCATTTTCTCTCATAAATGTCTTTTTAAAGCTGGGGTGGAGGATTTGGGGAGAAAATAGCCGTTGGGATAGAGATTCGAATCCAAATACCTCAACCGCTCCACTTGTTCTCTTTGGTCCCTCCCCCTATGGTCCCTCCCTGACACGCTCTACACACCAACAAAGTCGTGCCAAAGTGAATGGACAGTCCCAACAGCCAATAAGAACAGAGAATCGGAGCCTCGCTCTGATTGGTCAAAGTGTACAGCTCATGTTAACTTTGACCAATCACAAATCATATACCCCAGCTTTAAGATAAATATCTTTATGCAACTGTAAATTTATTTAAAAAAAAGGTCCTTCCATTCTAGGTCTGATTATGATATTTAGATATAGCTTTAAGATTTAAAACTTTTTTTTTATTTTATTATGATTATGACAAAACTAAAATGATGATGTTAAAAACATTAGGTCTATTCTACACAGCTGTGTGATAATGCAACATCTCAGACATAAGTGCATATACAGCTCTGGAAAAAAAAAATGAAGAGACCACTCCAAATGTTCAGTGTCTCTCGTTTTACTCTTTAGAGGCATATGTTTGAGTAGAATGAACATTTTGATTGTTATAATATAAACTACTGGCAACATTTCTACCAAATTCACAATGAAAATGTTGTCATTAAGAGCATTTTCAATAAAGTTATGTAGAGATGAAGATTTAAGAAAAATCCAGACTGGTCTCTTAATTTTTTTCAAGAGTGTAAATCTCCCAAGGATAAAACCAAACAAGTTAAAATAAAAATTCGATATGGATCCATTTCCAGATAAAATCACGGCTGATATAAACTTGGCTCGTAGATCTGACAAGTCATTCCTCTGTAATAAAGTTTGCCTCTGTCCATCTTATTGCTCTGGCCTTGGCCCTGAGTTTTGTCCCAAATAGGACACCATAGCTCACCCACCCACCCCCCATTCTGTTGTCTGATGAGAACTTTTCTTTGCCAAGGGAAATAAAACCCTGCGTTCCAATCCCCATACTTCCCTACTATTTAGTATGCCAGAAAAAGAATTAGGATGTCCCCAATACATGCATGTCAATTGCAGTATGCTGAAAATACATAAATGCCCCCACTAACTCCAATAGCATTTTGGAGTATTCGTCTTTATTCTTCGACATTTCTTGACATAATGAAAAAAAAAATCTTCCTTATCTGATTTTCTTTCCCTCTCCTGTCTGTGGCCCTAAAACTCTTCTGTACTTTAGTATGTAGTGTAGTAAAAAGAAAGAGTATGTGATTTGGAATTGGAACGCAGGGTATATCACCATAAGCGGCCATACATCAGCTCTCCCAGTTAGAATAGCAACGTTTTCTATATCAGCTATGGAGGCTCCAGTGTCTACTAAACAGAGATTGTGTACTCAAATAAGGGATGTATCACTCAGTAGCAAGAAAACTAACTTTTCATATGCTCTGTAAAAACCCCCCTCACATACCAAATGATACAGACCTATAGCAGAAATTCATGAGAAATTAGAATTTCGCCACTGATTTCATTTCACATGTGGGTAGGATATTTGAAATTCGAAAAACAGGATATTTTTGGGAGAGAGGGGCCATATTTTATTGCATCATGGCTAAGCAGTAGGCCTATTATTCAGACATTAACACTAGGTCTAAGTTTAAATAATTTTTTTAAATCTTGACCCAAACTTTTTGCCATCATGCAAACCTATAATAAAATATATCTATCATTACGGAGCGTTTTTTTTTTTTTGCCTTTCATTTTATGGCAAATTACATTTTGTTAAAACTAATAATAGCAATAATAATGCTTCCCAAGAGTGAGGTAAATCCCATATCGGTGCCACCACTGGAGGATGATACTCCAAACTGAACATTTTAAATTTTAAAACTTTGTAAAAACAGAAGAATTTCTCCCAAAGGATATGAGCAAAGCGTTCATTATTGGAGGATAATGCTATGATAATGAACACATTTTTGAATAGTGTTTGAGTGTGTGCTGTTATGTAGCATTGAGGAACTGGTGCGATTGCCATGGTGACACGGTGTATGGGAAAAATTATAATCAAAAACAACAAACAAGGATGAAGAAGTCATATCCTATCACATTAAAACGGGGAGTTATAACACAAATGAAACCTTTTAAGCTCTCAAATGTACATGAGGTGATTAGTATTAAGTTAATTCTTCAATCTTCACATTTTCTTTAACTTGCTAATACTGCCTGAAAAGTTGCATCCCACCCAAAAAACTAATTCAAAAAAAAAATTCTTGGTTTTTCAGTGTGTTTAAAAAATTAGTGAATGGATGGGTGTGAGGAGAACGCAACTAATCCGACACGTCACAGCGAAAAAAAGCATCAATCAATCAATCAAAATAAATATACAACCTTAGCCGTACCAGCCACTCACTCACACGCACACTGTAACAGACCTTTCCAAAAACTCAGCAGAGATAGAGGGGCTGTAAACAACAGTAGGGAGCTAAAGATAAGTTATATAGTCTCTCCAATCGAAATCGGAGGCTCTGCTTCTTCAGTTTTTCTGGTGCTTGTATAGTATATACTCCCAAAGTTCTACTCTTTTCTTCAGTGTTGTAAATTGTTGTCAGTCGGTCGGGCATAGCAGTGTTGCACTTCAACTATATCCAGGCAAGATAAAAAAAAAAAAAAAAAAAAAAAAAAAAAAATCGCAAAAAAAAAAATCGCAAAAAAAAAAAAAATTAAAATTAAATTAAAATTAAAATTAAAATTCCCCCAAAATCATGAAACTTCAGTAGTAGACTTGGATCATCGGTGGATAGGTCCCAAACGTAGGCAGCCGATTTGTTACCGTAGAAGGAGGAGGAGGAGTTAAAAGTGTGCGGAAAAATGCCCAGGAGTTGTGTTGACGAGAAAGAGAGCAGGCAGCCCTGGTGTGTACTACAGTACAGATGGTGGTGGTGGGGTGGGGTGGGGGGAGGAGTTTATTTTTTGTTTTTTTGTTGTTGAAATGTGTAATAAGGTCAAATACTAGTGCAGCCTTTATTTTGCAGAAGTATAGTTGCGTTAGTAAGTAGCTTTTTGTCGAGTGTGCGGGGGCTTCTTTTTGAGCATTGAGAGAAAAAAATCGTAGTTGAGTGACCACTTTCTTTCTTCTTGTAAAATATCAATCGACCTTGGGATTGTCATTGCCGCTAGCCGCCAAAGCCGCTGCTTGGGCTTGGGTGGGGGGTGTTGAGGGGAGTAAAGGTGCTGCTGATGTCGATTCCGCGGGCAGACGACTGCGCTTGTAAAGACGAATCCCTTTTCGGCAGAGCAGAACGAACCAGTAGACCTGAGGGGCCAGGATGCAGAAGCTCCCCAGGTTTGTGGAGAGCGGGAGGTGGAAGGGGACGCTGTACAGGGGGATGCCATA
>CM047519.1:5156100-5176100 GCA_026122265.1 Ammodytes dubius | reverse complement strand
AAAATTCTGTGGGAAACACTGGTTCATGAATTCCATATTAATTAGCAGGCCTTCTTATGTATGACTGAATGTATAGCTTTTGATACTCTGCGGTAAAAATGGCTCTCCTGTTGACTTTGTCCTGTCAGTGTGGCTCTCCTGAAAAAAATAGTGAATACCACTGGGCTATAGCAACAAAAGAGGAGCTGTGGATGCTGTGGACCATAATGACTTTTTAGTGCAGTTATGAATGGTAGATTGGGGGAGCTACTGAACTGTTAAAAAACTTGAGTTCACTTGTAACACAGTTTGAGCCGCTAAGTGGTTTCCGTTATGAATGCAAGGACGTTTTTTATTACTGCTCCATGTCCTTGTTAATGAGTTTTTACCGAGATCCACTGAGAGACGTGTGTATGTGTGTGTGTGTGTGTCTGTGTGTGTGTGTGTGTGTCTGTGTGTGTGTGTGTGTGTCTGCGTGTGTGTGTCTGCGTGTGCGTGTGTGTGTGTGTGTGTGTGTAAGTGAGTAAAATGTATTTATAAAAGCACATTTATAACAGTTTAACGGTGGTCGGGCCTGGAGGTCAAGGAGTCCAAGTGCGCGACGTTCTTTGAAAGGAGGAGCGGCGGGAATAGGTGGTATCGGTCGAAGCTAGACCGCGACCCCCAATTCAAAATCAACAATAAAACCATTCGAGTCTATTCCCGAAATGAAACATATGCATACTTGGGACACAAATTTAATGTAGCTGGCGACTGGGACCAACAAGTGCAAGAAATAATATCCGATTATACTTCAAGGTTACATAAAATTGACACATCTCCTTTGCCGCTTACAATGAAACTGGATGCCATTGGGCAAATTGCCTTATCAAAGGTTCACCACTTCTTTGCCAATGTTCACTTAACACGTAAAACACTGCAAGACTTAAACAATAAAACGGTTCAGATAGTTAGAGGCTGGAGTGGCCTAAACACCCACACAACTCGGGACGTCATCCACCACAGTAGGCACGAGGGGGGCTTGGGAGTACCCGATTTTGAGTGGGTCTACATCGCCACCAGGTTGGCACATTTATTAAATATGCTGAACAACGATGATCCCTCTGTCAGGAAAATGGCCCGTGCATCGCTATTATTAGACCTTAAGAAGCGCAAAGTCCCTCTCGCCTCCGAATCTGAGCCGAACTTTCTGGGATTCAGAAGGAAACCGAACGGCAAACTGGACACTCGCGCCATCGGGTTCGGTGTCAGGTCTGACTGGCCGGATCTTAACGACCTCTGTAGTTGGACTGGTATCGTTCTGCGTTGGACACATAATGGAAAGAATGTAGCCCCATCCGAATCAGTGGTTACTAGTGGGGACATCGCCGTCACTGCCACCTTGGTGGAAGACGGAGTCGAGTTCACACTCCCACCCACTAACTGTCGCGCAGCCCTGCTGGCAATAAAACACAGACAACGCCAAAAACACTGGACGGGACTAAGACTACAAGGCAAACTAGCCTGCTTGCCTTCTGCTGACCATTCTGTGTCCCACATCATCTTCAATAATGCATCCATTGATGAGGACATACAAACGTTTGCCATCAAAGCCAGATTGCAGGTTCTACCGTCCCAGCTGAACCTGTCAATCTGGTACCCACACACCCACACATCATTATGTATTCATCATGGACAAGAACAGTTCACTGAGACAATGTCACATATATTAAATGGCTGCTACTTTTATAAAAGCCTTTATATAGCCAGGCATGACAGGATTGTGAACTTGATTGTACAAAGCTTACCACCTATACTTTCACCAACATCCTCCACCCATGTCAATTGCTTTGTTAGACCTCATATGTTCTCTTTGTGTGAAGCTGAAATGTCTGTGTTTACTGATCTAAGTGCCACCAGGCCTGACATTTTGATAATAGATGAGCACCGTAGAAAAGTGCACATCCTGGAGGTAGCCTGCACCTTTGACTCAAGTTTAGAGGAGGCTTATTTAACTAAGCTGGTGAAATATTACCCTCTAGTACAGACAATTAACTCCATGGGTTACAACTGTCATTTACTTGTGTTCATTTTTGGCAGTCTAGGCCATGTGCATAGGCTTGTCACTAGTGGTCTTAGGATTGTCGGCCTTACAAAAACAAGCGCAAAACAGCTTGCCAAATACTGCTCAGTGTCCTCCATCATTGGCAGTCGCCATATTTGGAGGAGAAGGTGTTGTGTGTACCCATAATATCAGCTGTTTGACTGGCATTGGCCACGTTTCAGAGTTGTGTCGGAGAAAACTTTGCATCTATGACATTTGTGTCCTTATGTATATTATTATTAATTGTGGGCGCAAATAAAGTACTAAAAATGTGTGTCTGTGTGTGTGTGTGTGTGTCTGCGTGTGTGTGTTCTGCGTGTGCGTGTGTGTGTGTGTGTGTGTGTAAGTGAGTAAAATGTATTTATAAAAGCACATTTATAACAGTTTGCACTGACCAACGTGCTGTACATAGTGCATTCAGTAGGCAAACACAAAGGCAAAATAACAATAACATTAGAATAAAATAAAAAATTTAATAATAGACATAAAACCCGGACACACACACACACACACAGACAGAGAGACAGACAGACAGACACACAGACAGACACACACACACACACACAGAGTAGTGCAGAGGTCAGATAGATAGAAGAGCTTGTACCATAGCCACTGACTCTCTTTCCCTAGTCTTATGTCAGCAAGGCCAGGTGCAGTTTGAAACCCAGCGCTATTGTTTGCATTGGCAGTGAGTGGCAATATGAGATCACATTACCCTACATTATTCAACCCCAGCTGTAGTATAGGTGTGTGTGTTGTGTGTGTGTGTGTGTGTGTGTGTGTGTGTGTGTGTGTGTGTGTGTGTGTGTGTGTGTGTGTGTGTGTGTGTGTGTGTGTGTGTGTGTGTGTGTGTGTGTCATCCCTCTCTTTTCTCTAAACTCACTACCCCTCCCTCTTTTCTCTCCTCTTGTTCCCTCACTCCTCAGCATTATGCCACTCTTGAGTAACACATGAGCCAGGCACAGTTATTTAGCAAGCGAGCCTTTTACAAGGACAGTGGTGGTAATTGGACTCCACTTATATAGCACTTTTCCCTGGTTTTTCACAGACCCAAAGCGTTTTACATTGTTTTGTACACATTCACCCAATCACACACACACATTCATACACCGATAGCAGCAGCAACAGCAGCTACCACGCAGGGTGCAAGCTAACTATCGGGAGCAGTTTAGGGTTCAGTGTCTCTTTGCCCAGGGACACTTCGACGTGTGGCGGGGAGACGGGGGATCGAACCACCGACCCTGTAACCCAGTGGCAGAGTGAGTGAGTGAGTTAGTGAATGAATGAGTGAAAAAGGGTTGTGGTGCACATTAAAGGTGCTACGAGGAACTTTTTTAAATATTTATGAAACTGTCAAATGTTTTCCTCTGATGATCATAAATTACATGTAACAGCAAACGAGACCATCAGTGCAAAGAATGCTATTTTTATATAGTTTTTCTTGATGCCTTTGTCATGGGTATACGCTCACCCAGGAACAACAGCTGGCGTAGTAAAAACACTACCGCTTTTGTCCAAAGGGGGCGCTAGAATGAACAAAAATTGAAAGTTCCTCAGAGCACCTTTTATTTAAAGTTAAGATTTTTTTTTTAAAGATTCTTGAAGAATACCTTGAATACCCTGACCTGGTAATGCCCCAGAAAGAGCTTGGGGAGAGTGTTGTGTGTGTGTGTGTGTGTGTGTGTGTGTGTGTGTGTGTGTGTGTGTGTGTGTGTGTGTGTGTGTTTGACTGTTCAGTAGAAGCACATCTGGCAATTAGTATAATTTGTTGTTACCATTACTTGCTTATTATATTCAAACCCTATAATTACTTCAAATGTTTTAATTATGGCGCAAGGCGTCAACACCAACGTCTAGTCTTGATTTGCTTCTTGCAGGCGGAGACTTGAGAGAGTATGGATTGATTTTTATTTTTCATATGATCGGTTCTAGCTAGTGGCTTACCATGATTCACTCATTATGGATGGATGGAGGGATGGATGGAGGGACGGATGGATGGATAGGTAGATAGATAGATAGACAGACAGACAGAAAGACAGACAGACAGACAGACAGACAGACAGACAGACAGACAGACAGACAGACAGACAGACAGACAGACAGACAGACAGACAGACAGACAGACAGACAGACTGATAGATTTCAGTGAATGCCTAGTTGTTAACACATCTTATTTGCACACAGGCTAATGTATCTGGCAGGAAATTCAAATAGGGCCTTGGACAGATGGTACACATCAGACAAAAGCACAACCGCAAATACACCTATTGTTCCTCAGAAAGGCTGCAGGCAAGCTGAGAGTATTGAGTGGGGTAGCAATGGGACAGTGTATTGTGGTTGGGATGGGTAGCTAGCCAGTTATTTGGTTAGGTGTGGTGTAAAGTTCCCTTTATGTGGTCTCAGTTATTCTTTTTAAGGGCAGCTGGTGAGGCCGACGTCAGTAGCCGCTAATGCTTTATTCATCATAGGTACACACACACACACACACACGCACACACACACACACACACACACACACACACACACACACACGCACACACACACACACACACACACGCGCACACACACACACACACACACACACACGCGCACACACAGTAAGCTACGCTAGCTAGACAGGGCCTTTCTTTTGTCTGGAGTCTCTTTATCACCTATTCTAGGATGGCCTCTCTCTCTCTCTCTCTCCTGTCTCTCTCCTGTCTCTCTCTCTCTCTCTCTCTCTCTCTCTCTCTCTCTGTCTCTCTCCCTCTCCCTCTCCCTCTCCCTCTCCCTCTCCCTCTCTCTCTGTCTCTCTCTCTCTCTGTTCTCTCTCTCCCTCTCTCTCTCTCTCTCTCTGCCTTTGGTCAATATTTGAGAGCTTCATTCATTAGTAATGTACAACAGGACATCACTCCATTCCTTATCCTTAGCCCACCTCTCGTTGCTATTGCGCCATCTTGAAAGTTTTTTTTTATTTTTATTTTTTATTTTTTCCATATTTTTTTTAATTGAAAAAGTGGACACACAAACAAAAGACAAAATAAAATAGACAACTAACATGGTTGGCGTCCTTTCTACTTAACAGGTTTCTGAGGACATTACCATCTTGAAGTTTAACTAGATTTAGACGTCTAATACCTTTTGTGGTGTTTGCATTGTACAAAAACTCTGAGATTATCATATACAATATCAGCTATAGGATTTCACTCAGCAGCCTGGGAGGGTAGCACCATTCCCCATTCATTGATCACGCCTTCATTCAGTTAAGTATTCCAGTAAATTGACCAACACTTCTAGCTTTTCTAAGTGCTGCGATCAAGTAAAAAAATTCAATTCTGGGGGTGCCCTTAGCTCAGTTGGTAGGGCGTCCCCCCCATGGGCCTCGGCCAGCCGCGGACCCGGGTTTGATTCCAGCCCGCGGTCATTCTCTGCATGTCACTCCCCTCTCTGCCCCATTTCAACTCTGTCTCTACACTATCAATAAAGCATAAAAATGCAAAAAAAAATATGCAATTCTTTAAAATTTTACATCAAAATTCTACTCAAATTTTTATTTTGCATTAGCCATAATAACCTAAACATGTAGTGAATGCCGATGCCAGTTACACCACAGTGTAGATGAAATAATAAATGATCTGAGACACACACACCCCACACACACACACACACACACACACACACACACACACACACACACACACACACACACACACACACACACACACACACACACACACAGCTAAATGGCTTTAGCAGCAGCACTACAGAAGAGTTATTCGCAGCAGATGCAGCAAATGAAGTGATCCATCATTCACAGTGCTGCCTTCATCACGTTTTAGCTTTTTTAATTATCGGCCTCGACTAAAGACAACAGGATGTCATTGACGCTGCCTCAATCCTTTACCTCATTTTTCACACACACACAGTAACACCCACACACACACACACACACACACACACGTAAAACACACACACACACACGGAAAACACACATACTGTGGGTATTGGAACCATAGATAGTAAATAATATGTATGTAGCATCCGGGCTGACCTCAGTTATTCACACGGCATCCAATAATCCTGGTTTGTGCGCGTCGCCATTTTGTGAGGGGGAGGGAGATAGCTGACATATACCTCCGAGGCAAAGTGAGGGACAACGGGCGGAGAGCTGTCACTCAAGAGATCGCGCCAATACATTTTAACCTCCAAAAGAATAAAAACTAGCGTGGGCCAAAAAAATTCACCCCCTTCAGTGTTGTCATGGAGATATGACCTAAAAATACAGACTATAATGGTTTGTGGCTCAGGCTGTAAATAGGTTTAATAAGACTTTGAAAACTTTGAAATCTAACAAGTGAGTCAAAGAAAAACTGCTTGTCTTGGCGCCACCCCCAGTGGCACTCTCTGGTTACTACAGTTGTAGGTCACTTCCTTATTGGATGCCGGTAAAAATCGCTGAGGTTGGGGCTTGATTGGAACGCAGAGATGCACAAACACACACACACACACCCCTCACACACACACACACACACACACACACACACACAACCCCTCCACCCCCCCACACACACACACACACCCCCCCCCCCCCCCTCACACTCCCCCCCCCCCTCTTACCAGAGTGACAGGCAGCAGGATGGTGAGCAGAGCGATGTGATGTACCACAGTAACATCCACGGTAACATCCACAGTAACACCCACAGTAACACACACACACACACACACAGACCACCCCCCCACACACACCCCCCCCCACCCCCGCCCCAGACCCCCCCATAATCCGTCCATGCCCCTTACCAGAGTGACAGGCAGCAGGATGGTGAGCAGAGCGATGTGATGTAACACCAGTAGGAGCTCTCTGCGCAGGAAGGAGTGGACCGTCCGGAGCGAGTGCTGCTTGTAATCCTCGTGGCCTTTCACGCGGAACCGGTAGAAGTGACTGAGGTACATCGCAAAGATGTCGTACGTCATGTAGGGCACGCCGTACCACACCACAAAGGAAGTCGCCAGCCAGGACCTAAGGTAGAAAAAAATACAGAACAAAAAAGACTAAGGGTTAAGTTAAGTTTATTTTCTTTTTTTCTTTTAAGATATTTTTTGGGCATTTTTATGCTTTATTGATAGTGCAGAGAGTCGAAAGCTCAGTCGGTAAGGCGTCCCCCTCCCGGGCTGGGCCCAGCAGTGGACCGCCTTACCGACTGAGCTAAAGGCGCCCCCAAGTTTATTTTTTTAACCTTTATTTATACAGGTAAATCCCATTGAGACCGAAGACTCTTTTTGCAAGGGAGACCTGTTTTCCTTTCCCACGTTACCATTCACACACACACATTCATACACCGATAGCAGCAGGCTAACTATCGACATTCACACGAGGCAAGGTGGGTGAAGTGTCTTGCCCAAGGACACAACAACCATGACACAGGTGGCAGGGTGGGGGATCGAACCTCCAACCCTTTGATCATGAGCCGACCCGCTCTACCAACTGAGCCACAGTCGCCCCAGACTATTTGTCAATTTACACAAGGTATATTGAAAATTTGTTCTTTGCATATCCCCTCTCAGACCTGAGGTAACAATAAAAACAAAAAAACGTGTTATTATAATTATAATAATTATAATTATACAAAAAAAAGAAAAGAAAGGAAAGGAGAGAATTTTTCAAGAATTAGGAGAATTGGGGCTGTATTCGAAAAGCCCTACTAACGCCCTCCCTCCAACATACTCAACAAGTATATACTACAAACTGTCTACTAAACCATCCATTGTGTATGCGAGATTCGTTGGACCGTTTACACTGAAGTATACAGAAGCAATAAAGAATTTAAAAAAAAAACATGTGTAAATACATTGTTTATTCAAAACTTTTTCCCATGCATTAGTTAAGAGTCAATTATGGCTTTTTAACTTTTTCCCAACAAGCGTGCCTTGGTGTCACACTATACACTGCATATCCTACGACGTATGGATACAATTATGACATTCTATTTCATCATAACGTTGCTGAAGACTCACTTTTTTGCATTGGCCATTAAACCTGCAGTGTGTAGAATTTTGGGTTTTATTTCCTAGCAGATTTTGTAGAAAGTAATTATAATATCCATAAGTACATTCAATTTAGTGCATAATAGCTGATTTTTTTTTTTTTTTTCTCACTTAGGGTCTCATATATGTCCATATTTCTGCATATTTTGGACCAAGGCCTAGTGCCGCCATCTTGAAAGTGTCATAGTTGGAATGTCATCAGGTGCATTGTTTAAAATTTAGAATTGTTCTTGTCCTTGAAGGCCACTGTAGCTTCTGTTATTATTCAAAAGGGTTGGGGTTACCCAGGGAGGGTTGCATTCTAGAACTTTGTAGAACTTTCTTGATGATGTCATATTACACACTGCACCTTTAACACAAATTTTCTCATGTATCTTACATGTTGTTTTGTATTGTATCTTGTACAGCACTTTGGTCAACAGATGTCGTTTTCAAATGTGCAACAGAAATAAATTTGACTTTGACTTTGAGGACATTGTTTTGAACTGCGACCCTCTTGCTTATATATATATCCGTCACATCGCTGGTTGTTTTTGCTTTCAGCAGCCCAGTCCATGTGACATAACTTCCACTGTGCAGACGAGAATAGCCAAAGGAGCATAATGCTGGTTTGCTCACTGCAAAAATGTGTCCCGATATTAGTAGAACATCCTGCTGTCACATGTTAGTAAACATATTATCTTACATCTGCCAAACTCTACCTGTAACTGTTTTAATTAGGCTATATTGTACTTTCACCCATTTAATTTTAATTGCTGCCACTCTTCACCACTGTGTAAATGTTTCAATTGTTTTTTTTTCTCTTCACCTGTTGTTGTGTATTTGATGTATTTGCATTGAATATTGTTTATGTATTGTTGTTTTTCCTTTGAATTTGTTTTGAACTCGACGTCATTGTAAATGAGGGTCACCCCTCAATTGGTCTCTCGAGGATAAATAAAAGTTAAATGAAAAAATGAAATAGTAGGACATCCGGGTCTTTTTAGCATACTGCATTTGACCTGCCAGTAACTGGGACATCCTAATTATTATCGTAGGAATGCACAGACTATTTCATCCAAATTAACTAGTATGGAAGTATGGACATGAGAACATAAAGATCAGCAAAGGGGTTTAAAAAGTTAAAAGTGTAAATATTACCAAATGCCCCCAACTGTAGATTAGCGATAGAGCGTGTACCATATTAGCTCCGGCCTTCGTTGCAGTGGTCGCTGGTTCGAATCCGACCCGTGGACCTTTACTGCAGGTCATACCCCCGCCCCCTCTCTCTCTCTCTCCGTCTCCCCATTTTAACTCTGTACTGTCTAATAAAGCTTGAAAATGCCCAAAGAAATAATTAAAAAAAATAAAAAGTGCATGCATTTTAAAAAGGACAGCTGCTGTATGTTTCAGACTAGTGAAGTGAAAAAGTAGTTGGACGGCACAGCAGTCCTGCCATGCGTTCCAAATGGCATACTCTTCCTTTTTTTTAGTTTTTTGCCATTTTCAAGCTTTATTAGATAGTATAGAGTTGAAATTGGGAGACAGAGAGAGAGAGAGAGGGGGGATGACCTGCAGTAAAGGTCCACGGGTCGGACTTGAACCCGCGACCACTGCAACGAAGGCCGGAGCCAATATGGTACGCACTCTATCCACTACGCCACCGGAGCGCCCCGATATTCTTCCTTTTTTTCTACACATTATTTTTTCATCTTTCTTTTTTATAAATATGCAGGAGAGGCAGACACGAGACTTATGAAATTGGATTTCTTGAATTTTCATACATACATACACACACACACACACACACAACCACACACACACACACACACACACTTAAACACACACACACGCACACACACACACACACACACACACACACACACACACACACACACACACCCACGTGTCATTCACCACTTATCATATTATTTGTTCTGTCAGTGTGAAAATATAATCAATTGCTTAATGATTTACTAAACAATCAGGTAACAACAAAAAATAATCATTCTGACCTGAATTTCACAGCCCTGCTAAAAGGTTATCAGTCGAACATGAGATAAGCAGCGTTTCCTCAATGTCAACGGTGCGTTCAGGGGCTAATGATTAAAGTAGGATTATCACAGCACTCCACTAGATGCCGCAGTGAATGGTTGAACTCAATGAACTTTGGATTCAGCAGAGAGGCACACACACAGAGAGACAGACAGACAGACAGACAGACAGACAGACAGACAGACAGACAGACACAGACAGATGCACAGACACAGAGACACACACACACACTTGTACGGCTATACTTGTGAGGACATTCAATGACATAATGCATTCCCTAGCCCCTTACCCTAACCATCAAAACTAAATGTCTAACCCCAACCCTTACACTAACCCTAACATAAACCAAATTCTTACCTGAACCTTAAAACCTAGTGTTAACCCTCAAACAGCCCTTTAAAGGCCTGTCCTTAAAACCTAGTGTTAACCCTCAAACAGCTCCTTTAAAGGCCTGTCCCAAAGTGAGAACCGGAAAAAATGTCCTGACTTATATTACCAAAAATAATATCCGAATTAACTCTTAAGGACTAGAACTCAAATTTTTTGTCACAAAATAGTCAAACACACACACACACACACACACACACACACACACACACACACACACACACACAACACACACACACACACACACACACACACACACACACACACACACACACACACACACACACACACACACACACACACACACACACAGCACACACACACACACACACACACGCACACACACACACGCACACACACATTAAGGCTGGCTTATGTAAGTACAGTATAAAAAGCCATTGGGCCGGCTACACAGCTGAAATGAGCAGTGATGGTTAATTATATGGACAGAATGCTGTAAAGCTTCAGGGAGCAGAGCTGAGCCAGTGACCTATGACCTCTCTGGGCCCGACACACACACACACACACACACACACACACACACACACACACACACACACACACACACACACACACACACACACACACACACACACACACACACACACACACACACAACAAACAGCTTAGGGAGGAATGACTGCTACATCACGACTCAAGTCTGGGGTTTAGACAGTAGTGTAAATATATAGGCAATTTAAACACACACACACACACACACACACACACACACACACATACACAGAAACATTATAGTATTACAATATAAGTATAAATTGAATATAGTTATTAGTACGCACCCCCCCCCCCCCTCCACACACACACAGTGTAAATATATAGCCAAGCTAAACATACACAGAGTAATACTACACTAGAATACTAATATAAATATATATTAAATCTAATTATAATACACACACACACACACACACACACACACACACACACACACACACACACACAACCGTTTACAAACACCTCTATGGATGCTGCACCTTTCCTCTTATGATCATAAATTACATGTAACAGCAAACGAGACCATCAGTGCAAAAAAATGCTATTTTTATATAGTTTTTTCATAATGCCTTTGTCATGGGTAGGGGAGAACGGGGTAATTTGTCACATGGGTTGGATGTCACATTCGTTATATCTCGCCACCAGAGCGCGCTAGCTCTGAAATGTTGATATAAAAAAGGTCCAGAATTGGGATCAGAGGTCACATACATAGACTTCCTTGGAGGAAGACAGCTGCATTTCAGGTGAGAGGATGTTTTGTGTTTTTCATGTCAAATTCAAAATATTTTGCTTCTCAGTATTTTTCTTCTAGGCTTTTACACAATGGGTTTATAACAAAACTAGGGCTGCAACTAACGATTATTTTGATAATCGATTAATCTGTCGATTATTTTCTCGATTAATCGATTATTAATCGATTCGTGTTTTGGCCCGTAAAATGTCAGAAAATTGTGAAAAAGGTTGATCAGTTTTCCAAAGCCCATGTTGACGTTCTCAAATGTATTGTTATGTCCAAAACACACAGATATTTCAGTTTACTGTCATAATAAGATTAAAGAAACCAGAAAATATTCACATTTGATAAGTTGAAATCAGAGAATTTGGACAATTTGTATTACAAACGTACTCTAAACGATTAATCGATTATCAAAATAGTTGGCGATTATTTTAGTAATCGATTAATAATCGATTCTTCGATTAATCGTTGCAGCTCTAAACAAAACACTTGTTACCCTCAGAAAGTGTGAAGGGTAAGCTATAGTTTAGATTGTTGTTAGCAAGCTAATTAGTTGTCAGATGGTTGTTGGCCTTGATGCTAGCAAGAAATTCAGGTTGGGGTTGGTCGTCAAATTTTTTGGGGGGTTGGTTGTCACATGTTATCTCAAGGCTGCAGCCAGAAAAGGAACCCAATAACGAAAGAAATTGTCAAGCTGTATCCTCACTGACACCCCAGAGAAGGAAAGAATAGAGCAGGAAAAGGCAGCTAGCAAGCAAAAGAAAAAAGGGCAACAAAATCAAAACAACCCAGTGCATCCCAAACTAGACCAGCTGCCAAGGCTACAGTAAGTTATGTAGGCCTATTTGTCAACTTGACAATGCAATTAAACTTTCAAATTTGGTTCTGCCTCATTGCCTTCTTTTTAAGATTGTTCCCATTAAGATAACATTGTGACAAACAACCCCATAGTGTGTGACAACCGACCCCTTGATGGGGTTGGTTGTCACAATGTGTCAGAGTGTCTTTGATGGTAAATTACTTCTTCATTACAATAAGTTGGAAAAAAAGAGAGACACACATTTCAAGCCAACACCTTAAGCTTCAATTTAATTTAGGAATGGCTATTGACAGATGTTTTGGTGATGAGCAATTCTCACTAGAGTAAAAAGTGTGCCTACTTACCCCGTTCTCCCCTATACACTCACCCAGGAACAACAGCTGGCGTAGTAAAAACACTACCGCTTTTGTCCAAAGGGGTGCTGCTTGCTAGAATTAACACAAACGGAAAGTTCCTCGGAGCACCTTTAACATGTTGTATGCTATCGATCCATACACAAAATCTTCCCGGAAGTTAGTACTCATCCGGGCATTTCTCGCCTACAAAAACTCACATACACAACCGTCACATACTCAAATTGTCGTGAAATTAGTATGAGTAGGACGTTAGTAGGGCTTTTAGTATGAGTAGGACGTTAGTAGGGCTTTTAGTACGAGTAGGACGTTAGTAGGGCTTTTAGTATGAGTAGGACATTAGTAGGGCTTTTAGTATGAGTAGGAAATTAGTAGGGCTTTTAGTATGAGTAGGACGTTAGTAGGGCTTTTAGTATGAGTAGGACGTTAGTAGGGCTTTTAGTACGAGTAGGACGTTAGTAGGGCTTTTAGTACGAGTAGGACGTTAGTAGGGCTTTTAGTACGAGTAGGACGTTAGTATGAGTAGGACGTTAGTAGGGCTTTTAGTATGAGTAGGACGTTAGTATGAGTAGGACGTTAGTAGGGCTTTTAGTATGAGTAGGACGTTAGTAGGGCTTTTCGAGCACAGCCTGAGTGAGGCAATGAATAGCGTCTAAATGAAGTGACAGATTGTGACGGAGTATTAGAGTATGCATGGGGTCTGCTAAGCTGCAGGCCTTGTGTGCACGTCACAGGGCAGCAGCAGAACTGAGCAGCGCAGCGTGTGTGTGTGTGTGTGTGTGTGTGTTTACTGTGTGTGTGTGTGTGTGTGTGAGAGAGAATTAAGCCCTGTGGGTGAAGGGGGGGGGAGGGGAGAGGAGGGGCCAGTTGAGATTAGCAGACTCAAACTGGGCCTGTCCGGGTCGGGGCAACCGAGCGTCACACTTTCATACTATATATATATATATATGAATACACACACACACACACACACACACACACACACACACACACACACACACACACACACACACACACACAAAATACTACAGCACTGGGAAGGATAATGCTACACTAATAGCTAACATTGTATGCTCGATGTGCAGTTGAGGGCAGGCTGATGATAGAGGCAGGGTGTGTGTGTGTGTGTAGTGTGTGATTGAGTGAGTGGGGTGATGAGTGAGTGAGTGATGTGAGTGGTGAGTGATGTGAGTGGTGAGTGAGTGAGTGAGTGAGTGAGTGAGTGAGTGAGTGAGTGAGTGAGTGAGTGAGTGAGTGAGTGAGTGAGTGAGTGAGTGAGGGAGGAGAGAGTGAGGAGTGAGTGAGTGAGTGAGTGAGTGAGTGATGAGTGAGTGAGTGAGTAGGAAGAGTGGAGTGAGTGAGGGAGTGAGTGAGTGAGGAGTGAGTGAGTGAGTGAGTGGTGAGTGAGTGATGTGAGTGAGTGATGTGGTGTGTGTGTGTGTGTGTGTGTGTGTGTGTGTGTGTGTGTGTGTGTGTGTGTGTGTGTGTGTGTGTTCACTGAAATAGAATATGGAGGAAAAGCTATTTTTGGTACAACAATTGGAGGATAATTGTTTTTACTAAGACTATTACATTTGAGAATGGTACAAAACAGTTGCTTAAAATGCTTGTTGTCAAAATCAGTGAATATCTCTTCATAAATCGGCTACCTGTCCGTACTGTGTGTGTGTACTAAAATAAATCTAGTGTTAATACACAGCCTAGGCTCTGTAAACAGGCATGTTACTAGCTACAGTACGTTGGGCCTTCTTTGTTTACATAGAGCATCCACACACCACTAGTACAATAGAGGATCTATTAGTGAGGAGATATTCACTGATGTTGACAAAAAGTGATCTTGTTCGCTGCTTGTTTTGTATTAGTTTTTTTGGGAATTGTTCACGTCTATTTTCATACTATATATGAAACACACACACACACACACACACACACACACACACACACACACACACACACACACACACACACGGCGATGGAAGTAGCTGCCATGCAAGGCGCCCTCTGAACCATCGGGAGCAATGTGGGGTTCAGTGTCTCTTTGCTCAGGGACACTTGGACATGTGGCGGGGAGACGGGGGATCGAACCTCCGACCCTGCACTCCAGAGGACGACCGCCCTACCCACTGCCGCACAGATATAGTAACGTGGATCAACAGTTCTTTCTAAAAGGATATTTAGGGGGCGAACCTAAACCCTGGATCATCTTAAAGGAATACTTCACCCATACGGAACCGGCGTTCTATCATTATAATATCGCTATTATAATATAATGAATGAGGTTTTTCTTCCCTCAGTCTTTCCTCAGTCTTCCTTGGCCCAGCTGTCCTGTTAATCCTAACCCTACATTTTCACTAGTGTGATGTCATTAGAAAAATGTAGGGTTAGACAGTGAGACCATAAAACACTCTTTCTGCCTTTTCTCAGGCTAGGATGAACCGATTTCTAAAATGTTTGCACATTTATACTACATAGGATCTCAGGGTTCAATACACCTTCATATTCCCACCGGTGAAGTAGGTCTTTAATATTGTAGATAGCTTGTGTTCAGCCATTACATACTGTAGAAGCTAGGATGCTAGACACTTTGCAAATACACAAAAAATATATTTTAAAATAATTTATTTTTCTATTCAATAAAGATAAAAGCTATCTAGAGTGATTGTGCGGCAACGTGTGAATTTCACCATCTGTACATGGTATCAGAAGAAAAAGCTGAGAGGCAGATAGGTTTTTTAGAAAGACATACCCTGCGTTCCAATTCCCATACTTCCCTACTATTTAGTATGCCAAAAAAAGATTTAAATTGTCCCAAATACATGAACGTCAATTGCAGTATGCTGAAAATACATAAATGCCCCACTAACTCCAATAGCATGTTGGAGTATTCGTCTTTATTCTTGACATTTCTCGACATAATGAAAAAAGAAAATCTTCCTTATCTGATTTTTTTTTCTCTCTCCTGTGTCCCCTAAAACTCTTCTGTACTTTAGTATGTAGTGTAGTAAAAAGACTAAAACTCTTCTGTACTTTAGTATGTAGTGTAGTAAAAAGACTAAAACTCTTCTGTACTTTAGTATGTAGTGTAGGAAAAAAGAAAGAGTATGTGATTTGGAACGCAGGGATAATGTCTAGTCACTGCACGGGGCAGTGTCAGGGGCACATTTGCATACACAGTCAAAACCTTCCTGAACTTTCCCCCACGTCAATAAAAAGTCTTCCTGTCGAGTCTACAGTAAGATACGAATGATCTTAAAGGCCTACTTCACCGGTTTGAATATGAAGGTGTATTGAATTCTGAGATCCTATGTAGTATAAATGTGCGAAAAAAATTGAAATCGGTTCATCCTAGCCTGGGAAAAGGCAGAAAGAGTGTTTTTTTTAACCCTATATTTCTCTTTCTCGTGACATCACAGAAAGAGAAATATAGGGTTAAAAAAAACTTACTTTGTAAATATTACTGTGATGTCTTTTACTGTGACATCACAGTAATATTTACAAAGTAAGTTTTTTTTTTAACCCTATATTTCTCTTTCTGTGATGTCACGAGAAAGAGAAATATAGGGTTAAAAAAACACTCTTTCTGCCTTTTCTCAGGCTAGGATGAACCGATTTTAATTTTTTTTGCACATTTATACTACATAGGATCTCAGAATTCAATACACCTTCATATTCAAACCGGTGAAGTAGGCCTTTAACCTTTTGGCTTGGCCCCTAAAGTAGGGTTTTTCCTGGCTCAGAATGGGCCTTTGGGGGGTGACAACAGGGAACACCTTCTTTGGGGTCGCGACTGCAACAGTAAAGGCGAAAAAGTTTGTGAATTTTAAGAGCAGTGTGGGGTTGAGAAAGGGGAGTTTCAATGATAGTTGTATTACGATTATTTTGTTTTCATGATGGAGGGAAGCAGTAATGTAAATTGAAGTGCAATGAATCGCCCAGCACTACAGGAAGGATGACTTGTATTTGGCTCAACTAGAAACATTTGGAGAAGTTTAAAATAGCGTAATATATTCTCAATTTTTATGATTTAGGCAGCTGGAGATTTTCCTTTGGGGGAAGCATAGAACCACTTTGGGGGGCGCCAAAAATGTCTCTATGCAGGAAAAACCCTGAGTCCCCAGAGTTAGGACTAAACAAGGAGAAGCAGCTTTCAGTTTTTATGCACTAAATATCTGGAGAAAAAAAACTCCCAGAAAACCTGAGGTCTGCTGCAACTCTCAGCTTCTTTTATAAATCAAATCTGAAGACTTTTCTGTTTCCCTTTTAACCGGTCATTTTTATAGATGTATTTCATGCCGCCCTGAAAGCACTTTGAATGGCCTTGTGTCTGAATTGTGCTATAGAAATAAACTTGCCTTGCCTTGGCCAAGATGGTTTGGCATGGGTGGTTACAGGTAAGAATTCAAAAGGCATTATGTATGTGTTTATAGTATGTTATGTAGGCCAAAGCATATGTATGTGGATGTTAATATACAGTCTATATTGATTATTATTGCTTTTTTAATTATTATTATTAAATCGTTTTTTATATAAAAAAAATGTGTAGGATGTTGTAAATATTAAAAATAACTTAATATATCAGATTAATATATGATCCTACAATAAAGTATAACAAAAAAAGAAGGTGTTATGTTTGTGTTAACCAAACTAGTAACAACAGTGACAGTTTTGAGATGAGATTAATCACACACACACACCCCCACACACACACACACACACACACACACTACATTACATGCTCCTCATCACCCCGTCAACCTCAGAGAGAGAGAGAGGCAGGGAGAGAGGGAGCGAGAGAGAGAGAGAGAGAGAGAGAGAGAGAGGTAGGGAGGGAGGGTGACACACACACACACACACACACACACACACACACACACACACCTGTCGTTAATGACGTTCCCGCGGCACGACGACACAACGATGACTCCCGCCGTGGTCGCCATGATGGCGTGGATGGAGGACACCAGTCTGAGGACAGAGACGGAAAGATTATTAAAAACATTATTTTTTTTTCAATTTTAATATTCAACCTTTATTTAAAAAGAAGAAGAAGAAGAAGTTAGTTTTCTTTTTTTTCTTTTTTTTATTATTATTATTATTATTTTTTTCCAGACATATCAAAAAAAATAAAATAAAAATAAATGAAAAGCATGAAAGTACGATTAAACAAAAATTATGTTTAAATTATTTCACAAAAAATTTAAAACAAAACTATTTACATATATTGATATGATATGCCTGAAAAGTCTGAGAACAGAGAGGGAAACAGATTATTAAAAACATTATTTTTTCAATTGTTTTAATTTTTTTTACAGACATATATCAAAAAAAAAAAAAATGAAAAGCATGAAAATACAATAAACAAAAATTATGTTTAAATTATTTCACAAAAAATGTAAAACAAAACAATTTACATATATTGATATGATATGCCTGAAAAGGAGTAGGAAGTATGAATTTAGGAACTTCATATGAATTTTAATATTCAACCTTTATTTAAAAAGAAGAAGAAGAAGTTAGTGGTATTTTTTGGTAAATATACGAGTTAAATCACTCTAGATTCATACAGCAGTATTCCTTGGCATAATGTAGGTCTCCAATATGTCCTCCCTTTCTATCAAAATATAAATCCGCTTTATTTGCCAAGAATGTATACATATAATAAATTTGATTTGTGAGTATAAAAAGCACCAATACACATGGGGTGCCTTTAGCTCAGTTGGTAGGGCGTCCCCCTCCCGGGCCGGGCCTAGCAGCAGACCCGGGTTCGATTCCCACCCGCGGTCGTTCTCTGCATGTCACTCCCCTCTCTGCCCCATTTCACCTCTGTCTCTCTGCACTATCAATAAAGCATAAAAATGCCCAAAAAATATCTTAAAAAAAAAAAAAAAAAGAATGTGTATAAGTACATATAATACATTTGATTTGTGAGTATAAAAAGCACCAATACAGTTCTTCATACAAGTTTAACTGTTTAGCTGTAGACTGTAAACAGTATCAGTACAGGGCAGTAGTGCAGGCTGCCAAAAGAGCTGCAACAAATATTTTTCTGGCATACTAAATAGTAGGGAAGTATGGGAATTGGAACGAAGGTAGAGTCTCTTTAGATGAACTTCAAAAGCAGTCAGACCCTAACCCAAGTTCAATGAACCGTGAAGGGGATTAGCAACACCTCTCGGCCTCGACTTCTCTCGTCTATAAACAGACCTGTGACATAGGAGAACTTGTTGGGACATCTACATTTGAAGTGTCCGTGTGGTGTGTGTGTGTGTGTGTGTGTGTGTGTGTGTGTGTGTGTGTGTGTGTGTGTGTGTGTGTGTGTGTGTGTGTGTGTGGTGTGTGTGTGTGTGTGTGTGTTAGAGTGTGTGTGTGTGTGTGTGTGTGCGGTTGCTCAAGACATTCACAGCATTCACATCTTGAAAGGTATACTCACAAGACAAGAATTTATGAGGCCCTGCTGAATAGATAGTTGGGGACACTAAAAACTAAATGTTAACTGATAAACAAAATAACACTAACTGAGTGATGTTGTGTATTGTGGCCGCATTGAATTAAACCTGACAAGCCAGAAAGAGAGACGGTGATTTAAAAAATTTCAAAAGAGTTAAAGGAATACTTCACCAATACGGAACCAGCGTTCTATCATTATAAAATCGCTATTATAATATAATGAATGAGGTTTTTCTTCCCTCAAATCTGAAGTTTTTTTTTTTTGTGAATACAAAATTTTACCATGTGTGACATCACACATGGGAAAACTATTACACACTGCACCTTTAACACAGCGTTTCAACATTACAACCTTTCCTTGCACCTTGTGGGTCCGGTTTACATCGCCATGCACTCGTCACCACCACCAGCTACAGCGCAGAATGCAGACTCACAGTTTGGATTACAAACATGTTCTAGTCTTACGTTTGGTTCCAGGTTCCTCAAAATGATTTAGTTTAGAGAGTCATGATAATAGCATTTTTCAATACTTAAAATTACACGTAGAGAGAATATGTTTTGTAAACTAACTGCAGGCTCTGTGAATGTAAACAAATCCCCCCTCCTCTGAAACTGCATAGTGAC